>CM068711.1:27662032-28262032 GCA_035079005.1 Fraxinus americana | reverse complement strand
AAAAATTATACCAATCAAACACACTAAATTAACAATTCCCTACAAAACAATTTCTAGGCAATTATTTTCTCTGAAATTCATTTTCTTTCCACCAATTTTTCACCCTTACAATCAAACGGATCCTAATAGATTGTGTCACATATGTCTTTCGTAATGCTGTCTAAAATTATCCAATTCATCATGTTGAAGATAAGAAAAGATTATAAGATTATTTTTCATGATAGTTTTTCCAATTGTGCAGGTTTATTTTCCTTGAGAGTTGATTGTGTTATTATCATACAATCCTTTTTTTTTTTTAGTTACGTATAGCCCTATAAATAAGGTCTTCTACATTGCAATAAAAGTACAAGTTTATCGTATACAATTTGTAATATCCTAACATGGTATCATGGCAAGTTTGATCTTGAATTAATCTTGCAATTGTATCCATTTTTTGGCAAACGAGCTCATCCAACCAATATCACATCTAACCTCTATATCACTGTGATGACCTCTATCATCGTCACCTCACTCAAAAAAGTTAGATTTGGTCTACGAACTTTCAGATTGGAACAAGTTAGCCACTAGGTATCCTCTAAGGTTTATTGTGGCCGCTTATATTGTTATTCCAACTATCAGAATTACGTTCATGGGTACAATTCACAAGATCCTCATGTTGAAGAAGGGGGGGGGGGGGGGGGGGGGGGGGGTTTTTGTTTTTATGCTATTGGCACCCCTTGTGTGGAAGGAAATTCTATTATTTTTCCACCAAATTTATTTCCATTTCCTTCTTTTAGCCTCCTAGTGTGCTTGGATTCTTATTGTTAGCGTTATCCTTAACTCAATCTCTGAGTGGATTACGGGTAATCCCATAGATTTTTGGAGTGCTACTTTTCAACTTGTGTGATGTGCCACTCAAATCTTGGTGATGGTTGCTAAGTGCGTTTTATGCACTTATTTAGGCTAAGCTTTTATATTTTTAAAGCGTTGATTTCTACTTAACTTAGGTTAATTTCATTTTGTTTCAATTTTGGACCCATTTCTAAACATTCGGAAAAGAAAGAAGGATGATTTCACCACTAGATGGAAAGTATAAAGACTAACTTACACATGAATAGAAATTGAAGGATCAAAATATGTGAAATTTAAAGTGAAGATCGAAATTGAGAAGAGAATGAAGAAAAGGACTAAAGTGCAAAATCTAAAAAATAAAAATAAGCCTGGGTGATCTCCTTGTCATGAAAACTCACAGCAAGCTCAAAAACTTTTACCTGGGCGATCGCCCCAATTTGTATTAAGCAACAGTCCAGGCCAATCGGGGTTCATAATTTTTTCTTTCTAAAATTTCACTTCTACAAGGAAACTTCTTTTGGAAATCTTTGGACTCTTTTTAGAGGGTTATAAATACTAGTTATCAACACAAAATTAGGGTTGAACAATTGATTGTTTGGAGAGGCGAAGAACAAAGGCAAATTCGAATCAAAGAACTTCGGGTGATAAACTATTTTTATCTTTCTTTCGTTTTCTTTCCATTATCATGTCAGCTAAGTAGTTTTTGTGCTAGGATCATGATGAAACTTATATTATGAGGCCCCGTTCGGGAGGGCTTAAAATCCAATTAAAATTGAAAATATGGCCGTTATTAGGTCCCACCCGTCTAACAAAAGTCAACAATAACGGCTATATTTTCAATTTTAATCTGATTTTAATCCCTCCCAAACAAGCTCTGAATCTTTAACTTTTGATTTTATTTCTTTTTGACATTCAAAGAATATTTTAATTTTGAATGATTGACATGGTTTTATTCTTCTCTACATTTATATGCGTAATGATTGTATGAGTATTGTGGTTTTTTTACGTTCGAAAGATTGAAATAAGTTGGACATAGTGTCAATTGCTATAGAGCCCGATATAGAATAGAAATATACCGTTTTATTCCATGTGATCTTTAAGTATTCACAAATCTTTAATACATTCTTGTATGTTCGCATGTGTCATAGAAATATAAGGGGTATTAATCTTAATAATTGAATCGTGTTATCAAATTCAAAAATTCGGGGTTAAGGGAAATTGATATAAGGGGATACAAAATCGTAGTGCATTTTTCATCATCATACTCTCATCACACTTGCATTAATAACTACTTTGCATTGATTTTAGTTAATTTAGGTCTTGCATTAATATGTATATTAGTTGGTTATAATAGTTGTAGAAAAATCACTAATTTTCATGATTTCTATTAAAGCTAAGTTAATTCGAACTTAAACTTATGAGTATGATATTTGGACTCAAAATTCATTTTGTTACTTATTAACGAATCTTACACTTGCGGTATTACAAACGAAGATATTTTCATAACAATGGTCATGGTCCAAAATGATTTTATTTTGCCTAGGCTTCTGTTTCTTGGTTGACTTACTCAACATGCAATATAAATACAATTCTGAAGTTCCATTTTAAGTCTTGAAAATGATGATTTACTCAGATCGATTTAATTTTCAAACTCAATTTGATTTCTACAATACCATATTAAGTTTGACTGGGATGTTAAGGATATGAAAAAATGATTATAAGATTATTCTTCGTGATAGTTATCGAATTGTTTGAAATTATCTTCCTTAATAGTTGAAAGTATGATTATCACTCAATCTTTCCTTATGTAGTTACTTGAGCTCTATAAAAAGGTCTTCTACTTCTAAAAGATATATAAGTTTATTATATGCAATATATAATTTTCTAATGGTAATTATGGTGGAGACACGAATTTATGCAAGCTCAAATGGTCTCCAAGTGAAGCACCGAGTACAAGTAGTGACGGACCTAGGATTATGGTTCAACGGATACGAGACACAATTACGTAAAAAATGATTTCAAATTAAATTTACTTTATTGGGTTTGAGTTAAAAATTATAGGCTACAATTATGTGGCCTTTTCGTAATGTTATTTGCTAGATATAGTGTTGGCTCTTTCTAAATTATTTTAAAGTATTTTGTCAAGAAAAAGTACCGCGTAAAATTATTAGGCCGTGTTTGATAGGCCACATTTTTCGGGGAAGTAGGAAAATATTTTCCACTTTCCACTTTTTTGGCTGTTTGATAGGCGAAATTTTTCAAGAAAAATATTTTCTGGATTTTCCCCACACATATGCAATTTTCGGATTTTTGATGAAAATGTTTTCCCGCCTTTTTGGTGGGAAAATATTTTTCCGGCTGGTTGGAAATTTTTTTTTTTGGCAATAGAAATAAATGTCATAACTAATGGTAAAAAAAAATTTCATTTTAATGGACAATTTTCATGTAAAACAAAGTCAAACGAACACTAAATTTTGATTAAAAAAATAATTTTTTAGGAAACAATTTTTTTTCCTTTTATTTTTTTTTTAACTTTTTGGCAATGGAAACAAATTTTATAACCAATTGTGGAAAAAAAAATCACTTTAATAGACAATTTTCATGTAAAATAAAGTCAAACGAATAGAAAATTTAAAAATTTTTCAGGTGGAAAATTATACCAATTAAACACACTTGAAATCATTTTCCCTACAAAACATTTTCTAGGCAAATCTTTTCTCTATAAAATATTTTCTTTACACCCATTTTCCACCATTACAATCAAACGCAACTTTAGTGTAAGAACACTAGATCAAAAGTTGTTGCCTCAAGATCAAAGTAGAACATCTTGGACAACTAAAACCATTTGTGGCAACTGGCATGTACCATGTTCCCACTTAATTATACTAATTAATTACAGAGGTTCGAGATTCCCACTCATTTATGTGATTTTACTTTTCTCTAACATGTTATAATTCGCAATTTATCAATTAATAACCATCGCGCTATGAATATTGCTACACTTACACACTTTGGTACACACTTTGAAATACAATCCTCTCACATGTGCGTGGGTCTCAAAATGGGACGGGGTTTACCTGGTGTGCACTCACAGTAGTCGAGGCTCCGCTGGCGGGTAGCGGCTGCGGGTTCCTACGTGAAAAAAAAAAAGTGTTCCGTGCAAGTACGGTGTCATAATCATTGATACGATTAATAAAATGTCGAATTAGAAATCTTAATCACCATTTGTTTAACTGCATATATTATAGGTAGAAAAATAATTAATATTAAATGAAAATGTTGTGGGGATCTGATTAAGGACCTACCATGTTACGGGCACATGCTAGACCCGGAAATTATGTCCCCTTGTGTCATTATAATAATTTTCTTGACATTCATTTCGAGGCTTAACTGCATAAATAATACCATAACCATCAATTGTTGCATTTTCAACATATAAATGATAGAATTGACTTATTAGAATTTAATAATATCGTGTTACATGTACATTATCTTCTACATCTTTCATTACACTGTGTCACGTGGCAACACATCTTTTGAACAGTTTAAATTTTTGATAATTTTTCCATCCAGTTAGCACTTGTCAACACACACAATGTCAACCATCATATCAAGAAAGAATGTACAAGGAGCATAATTGATTGTCGATAGAGATTTTAGAGTCGAAGCTTCAACTAACAAAACTATATATTTAAACGATGTAGAGAAGATAGAAGTTTTATATTGATATTCTTAGTTTTTAAAAAGGTTTATAAAGTTGGTGGTATATATATTATAATTGCTTGGTCATTATCTTCAACTTTCTCTTGTAAATACGGAGGTGAGATTTGATACAAGGAAAAATTTTGGATTTACGTGTAATATTATTTTATTGAAAAATGCGTTGTTGAAAAAAAGAAAAAAAAATATATTTTGAAAATAATAAGGATCAAACAAGGGTTTAATAAAAAAAGTTTATTTAACTCGTAAAATATCATATGGAAAATGAAAAAGTAAAACTAATGAGGTTTCTTACTCAACCTTCAAATTGCACGTTTCATTGTCAATCCCAATTGTTGCAGATAGCCAGATAACATGCAAGAAACTGTACAAGTCAAACGTCAACGTGTATAGTATCACAATTTTAGGTGTATCGAGCTATGGTCGTACTTGTTGACTTGTTGGGGGTACGTGTATATGCCTTTTGCAAATAAAAATTGAAATTAACAAATAATAACTAACCTAAACCTCACTTGGAATGTGAGCAAAAAGTTGCAGAAAATAAAGCACGAATCAATGAAAATACAAACCAAAGACAAGTGTTCAATACTTTGCTTTTAAAACGAATTTGCTCTGTAATTGTGCTAATGGAGTCTTGTCAATCTTCTCCCAAATCAAACTTCAAGACAGCGACGAACTCGAAACAAGATTCTCTCCAAAAAAAAACGATGATTTTTTTATGCAAGAAAGCAATGTTTTTGAAGTGTTTTGATGCGAAGCAATCAATGAATACCATCAAGAATGTTCAATTTATAAAGAATGAGGGGTTATGGTCGAAGAGATACATCCCAAAATTCAGCATGTATCAATTTTCATGAAAGGACACAGCCCTTCAGGCCGCTCGCACACCGCTCAAGCACCCATAGTAGGGACAACGTCCCTCGCTGCACACTAGGCGGCTGCTCAAGTGGCTGTTTTATATGGGCAAAATCCGATTTTTTCTCGTATATTTGGACAACAATTTCTCATTCTTCCAAAATTGATTTTGAGATTCAAAATATATTACGATCATCTACTTGACTAGTAAAACAAGTTAGTTTATTCACTTGCGTGATTTGACTATAGAAACATATCCGAATATTTGATCGAAACTGATACAAAATCAACTTTTATTGATTTTACTTTACCAAATTCCAACTAGACTCGTAATAATGGATTGTGCCTAGCAAAGGGTGACTCGAAACATACCTACTCGCATTATCCAGGTTCTCATTTGAATCCACAGTTTTTATCGTTCCAAATTTTCTCTCACTTGGGACGCATTATTATGACCAATAGATGAGTTTCTCATTAGGGATTGTCAAAATAGTCCCACTTGTCATTAAGACTAAGAAGTAAGACCCTGCAACATGGAATGGACCCATAATTACTGCATTTGGATAGTGTTTTGGGGGGTGGGTGGGGTGGGGTGCCGTGGGGTGGTAGGCCATTTATTGGCCCCTTTTTAGTTAATTAGGATGTCATTTTTTGGGTCCGAATACTAATTTTATGTCTGGAAATATATCTTGCATGATGTAAAAATGTTGTCTTTCTGAAAATTTTATGTATGTTTTGACCATGTCTGAGGTTGGAGAAAGAGTTGCATTGTTGTTGTTGGAGCAAATTATTGAGACAGCTCATGATGTATCTTATAATAATTATAGAAAAATCTCGGAGAGTAGACTATTATATACTAATTTTCTTATAGTTAGATTATATACTTAGTTATACAGTCCGATACAATGTTTATACACATCTAACTTCAGAACGAGGAAGTGGCGGACGGTCCTTGCCGGCCGAATGAAGGACCATCTGCCTCCTCACTGATGAGAGCCAATCATGGGGCAGTACGTTTCCCACTTCGAAGAAGTTTCAGATCCAAGGATCTGTACAAATGAGGAGAGGGGTCAATTTCAGATTTTTTGATATTTTTTAATGAAATTATTTAGCTCTAATATTCATTTTTTTTTTTTGGGAATTTTTTTTTTTTAATGAATTACTAGCTTTAGTTGCACCGTGACTAATATTTCTCCTTTTGTTCTTCTCGGTCTTAACATTTTTTTCTCTTCCTTGTAAAATTCTATCAACTTGATTTTGCATATCAAATACTAGAAACCATTCATTTTCTTGAACAAAGAGAATTTTGAATCATTCAAGTCGTTTTAATCAAAAAATCATAAATCATGGATGTTCCTAAAGTGTACCTAATAATTCCTACATTTCCATGACATCAAGCGTCAATTTGAGAAGTTCAGTGGCCAAAACTTGACCACATTAAAATATAATTAGTCAAAGACGTATATCAAAATCTAACTAGCAATCAAAGGCATCTTTCTCTGTGATTGAATTTTTGTTTAGTGTGAAAGTTACATAGTTCGACCTTAACAATACCTAGAGGGGGGTAAATAGGTATGTAATGCGGAATTAGAAATATTTTTACGAATTAAATAGCAACAAATCACTTTTTAATTCTATTCTAGATGATTCAACATTCAAGTCAATTTATCATAAATTGAATTACCGCAATTGTATAAAAAACAATGAATAGTAAATCAGTAAATCAAATACCGGAATGATCAAGGGGAAACCCAATTGGAAAAAACTCCGGACACTTTGTCGGTCAACAATCCACTATAAACGATATGTAACTTACGGTCTACCAGTCTAAACGGTGACACATACTATCTAATCTCCTGACTGCAATTCCAACATCTTTCCTGGATTCTGTGCTTCTGTACCACTCCCAGCTGCAGTTTTCAAAGCTCTCCTTGATTCTGCTCTCCTACAGCAACTCCTCACTTTGTGAAATCGTTTATCTTATATGGATCCAAGAAGAACACCGCGTTCTTCACAGACTGCAACTCCAGTCAAACTTTCTCGATATTCAGAATTCTGATCAAATGTAGAAGATCAGCAGTTTGATATTTGGATTATTGAACTGATATTTTTCTCACCAAAACTCTCACAGATGAAGATTGAAATAATCAAATATGAAGGCAACACTCTGTAGCCTTTTTCTCAATGCTCAACCTCATAAAATACGTTCAAATATGTTTTGGTATTTTTAGGCAGGTTAGAAAAACAAATGGGTCATGGAAAAAGCCTTTAAAATGCAAAATAAAAATTTTCCAAATAAAGATGTCACTCTAGTGGGGGGCTCAGACTGTCGCGCAAGGCGACAGTCGAGCGATGGAGTTTCTGCTTTTGTAACTCGAGCTAAACCTTGACAACAGTGTAGCGAAAATTTGTGCCGTTTTCCTCTTTTTGTCATTCTCGAACTCTAGACCTAATAACCATATTTTCAACATATTTACACATTACTCCTTAAACTTTTACAATATATCAATTTCAGTTCTTTTGTTCACAGAATCGCCAATTACAAATAATCTAAAACCCAACAAACTCTCTTTTTGGCATTCTGTGACAAAACTACAATTTAATTCAAGGTAATAATTAAATGAAAATTCCAAACTAAAAAATGGCTTAAACTTAAATTTGTCTTAAACAAAATCCTCATTTCTATGTCGGTACCTGTTTCCTAAAATACTCAAATGTCTAGTTTAAAATGTGTGGAAAACAGAATCAATAATAAATATAGTTCAAACAGTGTCAGTGTAAGAATCAATTAAACATTTGTAACTCATACATTTAAACATTTGTAACTCATAGCTAAACTCAAACATAGTATTATGTAACCCAACATACAAAAAAAAAATATTGACACTACAAAAAATCAAAAACTAAATTTAGCGAACTGAATGAGATCATTATATATATATATATATATATATATATATATATATATATATATATATATATATATATATATATATATATATATATCAAAAGGAATTACATCCAGATAGTAGATAAATAGTTACGTGATGTAAGCATAAAAAAAATATCTACTATCTACTCGCCCCCTATCAACAAAACTGATACTATTGCTTCAAAATATCAAATATCTATCTACTTCCACTTTTTATCACAAAATAAGAAGGGATAAAGAACAACATACAATATCTTAAAAATGTAGGTGTAAGCAATCTTAAGTATATACAATGAACTAAAACTTTCCCACAAACTAACTCAAAGTACACATGGAGTAAAATGATATAGGAGACCAATATGTGTTAAGTGCCACTAATCCGTTGATAGGAGGATTCCAAATATTAAATTTGTGAGAAAGGACTTGCAAAACATCACTGCTAATAAGTATATTCCTCTACTTATAAAAGTCAAACCAATAAAGCACATTAGCACCTACATATGAAAGCTCATTTTTATAGAGAATGTCTTTTCTCCCCCTGACTTGTAGCTCAAAATAGTTATCTTATATCACATCAATAAATAGGAATGCTCATATATATTGTATTCATCTTAAGTGTAGGCTTCTTTCCATTAAACGACTAACATGACTCCTGTAACGAGATTTAGACCGGTTAATTCAAGTCAGATTACCATAGACACCAAGTTATGAAAAACTCAGCTGGCTTAATTACTCAAGTCAAGTAGGCTTCGAAAAGTAATATAAGATATTGAACTCCTTTAATTTAAACTTTTCATTATGTGTTTATATATTATTGCATGGATAAATTCGAGCTTAGGTCTAAATAAGTTGGTCAATTCATGTTCAAAGTCATCCTACTAGCATGTGACTGCAATCTCAAATCTCACACACGCGGTAGAGTCCCACTATCAAGTTCATAGTGTATGCAGTGCAGATGGTATATGAAGAGACCTATATTAAATACTCCAAAAGTTCCTAAGTCAGCAATGAGAATTATATTACAGTTTACTAAATAAACTCATACTTGACTATGACCAACAAAATCAAGTTGTATATCATGTTGTAAAATAATTTTTGGCACAAAAACTTTGTAGTTCCCCCTTTGTTTTTTTTTTTAAATTGACAACATGAATGCACCAAGCACACAAGATAAAAGAAAATGCACATAACCAAAACAAACAAACAGAAAGTAAAAATGCATGAGAATAAATAAATAAACATGATGCATGCATAACTGAAAATCACACAATAGTACCGTACGAACGTGCATCAATTATACTCAATCAATAAGGCACACAAACACCAATAGCTATTCTAAGATATTCGAACTGAAGCCCATCCAACAGTTTAGTAAACAAGTCAGCTAATTGATTTTCAGTAGAAATATGTTCAAGATTAACTATTTGAGTTTACACAAGCTCTCGAATGAAATAATGCCTAATATCAATATGTTTAGTTCGAGAGTGTTGAACAGAATATTTAGAATTATTAATAGCACGAGTATTGTCACAAAACAAAGTCATAGTTCCCTGTTCAATCTCATAGTCACTCAACATCTGCTTCATCCAAAACAGTTGAATGCAGCAGCTTCCTACTGCAATATATTCAGCCTCTGCTGTGGATAGTGAGATAGAAATTTGTTTCTTACTCATCCAAACAATAAGATTGACTCCAATGTAAAAGCAACCTCCAGACGTGCTTTTTCTATCATCCGCATTGCAAACCCAATCGACATCAAAATAACCAGCAAGATCAAGTTTAGAGTCTCGAGAGTACAAGATCTCATAATCTACAGTCTCATTAACATATTTGATGATACGTCGGACGACGCTTTGGTAAGATTCCTTGGGATCAACCTAAAAGCGTGCACAAACCCTTACACTAAAAGCTATTTCAAGTCTACTAACACTGAGATAAAGTGTACTACTTATCATACTTCTGTAAAGAGACTGATCAACACTCTTACATGTAGGATCATGACCTAACTTGACACTGGTGTTCATGGGGGTTCGAGTGTGTTTTTTGCTGTCAAAACCAAACCGTTTGACAAGGTTTTTGACATATTTCGATTGAGAGATGAACAAGCCACCATCAGTTTGTTTGACTTGAAGCCCTAAAAAATAATTCAGTTCTCCAATCATACTCATCTCAAATTTTTACTTCATACACTCAGCAAAATTATGAGCAAGAGAATCAATAGGATAACCAAAGACAATGTCATCTACGTAGATCTAGGTTATGGTGATGGTATCTTTAATAGTCTTATGAATAACGTTCTATGTACACTACCTCTCGAGAACCCATGTTCCATGAGATATGCAGTAATGCGGAACCCAACATTCATCGCTAAGAGCTTCTTCCACTTTCTTAGGTTCAATCTGAGATACATAACCAGCATACGTCAGATTATTCAAAACCCTCTTACGAATTCTCATTCCGTCATCCAAATCCCCTATAGTGTTCACTTTAGGATGGTTCGTCTTAATGTGAGACGATGGTTCTTTTGAAGGTTCAGGTTTCTCATCAGATGTAGAGTCCTTAGTAGGACTATCTAAACCATTAAAAGCATGTGGGGAATCATGAACGGGAGTCTCTTTAGGTTCAACTGCCATGACATGATCAATGCTTAGATGTTCCAGCTCTACCTCATTGCTTCCAATCTCCAGCTCACTACAGACATCATCTACCACTACATTGATGGACTCCATCACAATTCGGGTACGAAAGTTGCATACACGATAGGCACGACTATTTTTGGAATAACCTAAAAAGATTCCCTCATCACTTTTAGAATCCAACTTCCCCCAAATTTTCTCTATCTCTAAGTATGTAGCACTTGCTCCCAAACACACAAAAGTACTTGACAATTGGCCGTTTACCTTTCCAAATCTCATATAGTGTCATACCAATTTTAGGTCTCAGATATACCCTGTTAACAATGTGATAAACTGTATTGATAGCTTCCCCCCAGAAATGCATGACAAGATCTTTACCATGAAGTATGGCTCTTGTCATTTCTTGAAGCACACGATTTTTCCTTTCAACTACCACATTCTGTTGTGGAGTGATCGGTGACGAAAACTCATGCTGGATTCCTTCCTCCAAACAGAAGTTCTCAAGATTCGAGTTTTCAAACTTTTTTCCATGATCACTACGAATTCTGGAAATAGAATAGCCTTTCTCATTTTAAGTCTCTTGTACAATCATAAATCGAGGGAAATCGTCAACTTCAACCAGAATATATCTTTTATCATCAAAACTTTCAGTCCTAGATGATCACATTAAATTCATATGGAATAGTTCAAGCAGCTTGTTAGTCAAGATCTTAGAAGTTTGTTTTTGAGGCACTCTAATCTGTTTACCTTATTGACACGAACTACAAACAGTGATATCACTACGTTCTAGTTTAGGTAGGCCATTGACTATTTTCTTTTTGACAAGCTTAACCAAACTGTTATGGTTCATATGACACAACCGTTGATGCCACAACTCAGTAACGTTGATCTTGCCATTACTACAGACATAACAGGAATTTGGTAAAACTCCGTAACAATTATCAGAAGTTCTGACACCTTCGAGAACAACATTACCAGTTGAGTCATACACAGTACACCTTTTTTGGACAAAGCTAACCTCAAAATCAGCATCACGAATTTGACTGATGCTCAACAAATTTGACTTTAATCCTTTTACATAAAGTAGATCAGATATGTAGGTAGTCCAACAATTTTAACAGTACATTTTCCTTAGATCGCTGCAGTAGCTCCATCTCCAAATATAACTACACCACCATTCCACTCATCTAGAGAAGAGAACAGGGCATTGTCTCCACACATATTTCTAGAACAAGCACTATCAAGGTACCACATAGAGACATTTTGGGCCTTAAGTGCAACGTGAGCAACATAACAGTTCACCTGATCATTTGACATAGATACATCAATTTTCTTAATCCAAACCATCTCAATTTCTTTATTAGATTCTATGGTAGCTATATATGGGAAGGTCATGAGCCTTTTTTCATCTGCCTCACCAGATGTATCACTCTGAGCACTAGTATCTGATTCATCGTCACTTAAGGTCACAGCTAAAGTCTTACGTCTACCATTATCAGAACTCATTTTCAAGTTAGGACATTCATTCCTATAGTGACAGTAGTCCTAACACTCATGGCATCTAACAGATTGAGTTTTCTTATTGGCAGTTCTAGTGTCGCTCTCTTCACGATTATCTTCCATAAATTTTCTAGAAAATCCAGTTTTTCGTACTAGAGGTTTTCTCCCATTTCTCATCACCTTCTGGAATTTCGTCATCCCTAGGGAAGGCAAAAAAGCTCGGCGGCTCGGACGGCTCGGAAAAAGCCCGAGTCGGGCCCGGCTCGGGCTCGGTCACACCGAGTCGAGGCTCGGGCCGAGCCCCATGTGGGGGCTCCGAGCCGAGCCCGGGCCGGCCCGTGTTATTATAAAAAAAAAAAAAAAAATCAAATCTGCCTGCTACAGGCAGCGACGAATCTGCCTAAAATCAGGCAGATTCATCTGTCTGATTTCAGGCAGTTCAAAAATTTAAAAAATTTGCGTGTTTTCAAAAATTCTGTCTGAAAAATCATATCACAAATAGTTTGTGTTACACATTAGGCGTTAGCGTGCACGCAAGATTTTTTCTTGCGTGCACACAAAATTTTTTTTTTTTTTTTAATTTTAAAAATTGAATATTTTTTTTTTCTATAAATACGAGAAAATTTTTCTATTTCATATCACTCTTCATTCTTCAATCGCTTAACTCAGTATTATTTTCAATTTACTCATTTTGCTATATTCTTTACTACGATATTCTATATTCTCCATTTCTCCTCTCCTATTTTTTTATATATCATATTCTTAATTCTTTACTACAATTTTCCTCTATTATAAATTTATAATACGTACACATGGATTTTACCAGTGATGAGATTAATCAGTTTAGAGGTAGTTCGAGTACTCCATTGGGGTACAATGCATCTCAAAATGTTCCAATTGATTTGGAAGATATCGAAGAGGAGGAAGTAGTCGAGGTTAAGAAGTCGAAAAAAGAGTCTGCAGATTGTTGGCAACATATGACTCGAAAAAAAGTTGGGGTTCAAAATGGAGTCGATATTTGGAAAGCATGTTGCAATTATTATGCGGTAAAAAACTCAGCTTGGAAGCCTAGTTCGAGTACACATCGCATTTAAATAGACACATATTAAGAAGTTGTAAAGCGAAACCACGGTCTTGACCCGAAATGCACCGAACTAACATTTACCGGTTCCGGTTCTACTTTTTCCACTTTTGTATATTCACAGAAAGATTTCGTGAAGGAATGGTTACATACGTGGCTCAGCAGAGATGCCGCTAACGATGATCGAGTCAATACACTTTACTCGCCTTGTGCACTTATCTCCAACCCAGGTATCATTCTTATTGTAGAAATACTCTTCGTTCTGATGCTATAAAATTATATAACAAAAGAAAACAAACTAATATTGAAAGTTTAAAAACTTTTAATTGTGTTATATCATTTACATCTGATTTATGGACCGGTGGTAATAAAAAAGGTTATATTGCTGCTACAGCTCATTACATTGATCACCTATGGATTATGCATAAAAGAATTATTGCATTTAGATGTGTAGAATATCCTCATAATGCGACTAACATATACATGGTTTTAAAAGATATTATACAAGAATATGGTATGCAAGAAATTATTCGAAGTTTTACTTTTGATAATGCTAATGTAAATAAAGTTGTTGTCGATAAATTTATTGATGATTTGAACCCTATATTTGGAGGTTTATTTTTCCATCAACGTTGTGTATGCCACATTATTAATTTGATTGTAAAAGCTGGATTAGAACATATAAAAACGCCGTTAGATAAAATTAGGCAAGCAATTAATTTTATTACTATATCACCTGCAAGAAAGCAAGCATTTAACAAATACTTTATGTGTCGAGTATGGGCTTAGAAGAGAAATCATTTGTCACTCGATGTATCACATAGATGGAACTCTACATATCTTATGTTACACTCGTGTGAAAATTATGATAAAGTTATTACAATGTATTATAATGGTAGGCATACATATGGACCCGAACATAATTTGGAAGATTGGGAATGGAATCTTGCATTTATCGTTAAAACATTTTTAAAACCTTTTTTCAATGCCACAAAGGAATGTAGCGGTATTTATTACCCTACATCTTCACTTGTTTTACAACATTTTTTCTATTTTGCACAAATATTTCAAAGACATAGGAATTTCCCAATTTTTGTTGATGTAGTTTATTCTATGGAGTTAAAGTTTCGTAAATATTGGGAAGAGATACCCTCATTATTTTTATTAGCTTCTATAATGGACCCTCGACTTAATTTAACTGGCACAAAAGCTATTATGAATGGGATTTCACGTTTCATGGATATACAATTTTCACATACGAATATAGAATCAATGTTATGCGAAATGTATAACTATTAATAATAAAAAAGAAGGTCGCTGTAGTTCTTCCCAAAATACTTTTTCAAAGAACACTTCAACAAATGTAGATAATATATGGAGTTATTTAGAGACCAATACTAGTATTCCCTCATTTAGTTCTAGTTCGTCAATATCTAGAGCAATAGATGTCAGTGGTACAAATCTTGAAATTCCTTCGGAGTTAGCTAGGTATATGTGCGTGGACGTTCGTAGTATGTTACAACCACAAGAATTACAGGATTTTAGTCTTTTATCATGGTGGAGATGTAACGAAAGGCAGTATCCAATTGTATTAAAAATTGCTCGCGATCTACTAATACCGCCGGTGTCTACAATAGCATCGGAGGCTGCATTTAGTTTAGGTGGTCGAGTTTTAAGTGACGAACGATCAAGACTAAAAGAAAATATATTGGAGGCTTTAATATGTTTGAAGGATTGGGAATGTGCGGAATTACATCTTCAAGAACAAGTTGATAGTATAATGGCTGATGAGTTACAGCAGATTAAAGCATAAGATATTGTAAGTTTTTAAACTGTTTAGTTTCAATTCAATACGTAATTTTTAATTTTTTTTTTGTTTCAAAAAAAATTGTATACGAAATATTTTATTCGTGTACAATTTTAACTCCGCCTACGATAATTGTAGCCGGTCCCAAGCCCGGATAAAGGAGGAGGGTTTTATTCTTCAATGATAAATAGAATAGTTATTGCCTTGAATTATTGGAATTACGACCCTCAAGGAAATTTCACCATGACATTACAAGAAATAATAGTTACATACTTTAAGTAAAAATGAAGCTTTCATAATCTCTTTAATTTATAACACGTATTACGCATAAAATGTACAATTTTTTTTTTTTTGTTTTAATGTAGATTTTATAAAAAAAAACCCGAGCCGGCTCGGCCCGCTAAGGCTCGAGCCTAAAGCTCGGGCCGAGCCTCATTTTTTTTTGGCCGGACTCGGCTCGTTGCCACCTCTAGTCATCCCTAAGGGTCTCTGTATCAGTAAACTCGCTCTCCTCTTTTCTAATGGTGTTCATGGCAATGGATTTAACCTTTTTAGATTGAGAAACAGTGAGTTCATAAGTTTGAAGTGATCCTACGAGTTCTTCAATCTTAATCGCATCTAAGTCCTTACTTTTTCTATCGCAATCACCTTAGGTCTAAACATCTCGGGTAAGGATCTACGGACTTTTTAAACGATTTTGGTCTCGGGGATCCTTTCACCTAAGTTAAAGCTAGAGTTAACTATATCATTCAGCTTCGCATAGAATTCATCGAACGATTCATCGTCCTTCATTCTAATCTCTTCAAACTTAGTGGTTAACATCTACAGTTTAGAATTCTTAACAGTTTTCGTACCCTCGTGTGTGGTTTCTAAAATATCCCAAACTTCTTTAGTAGTTTCACACATCGACACTCGCCTAAACTCTTCAGCAGATACAACCATGAATAGAGCATGTAATGCTTTACTGTTCCAGTTGCATTCATCAAGATTAGTTTTAGTGCACAAAGATATGTCAGTGGGTGTGACTACACCAGCAACAGTTGTTGAAAGTCGAGCCCACCCATTTTTGAACGCTAATCCAAATAAGTTCATCCAAAGATTTAAGGAATGCTCTCATTCGAACTTTCCAATATGCGTAGTTGCTTCAGTCGAAAAACGGAGGCATAGATAATGACTGACTCATTTAGATGTTATAAAGGGTCATGAATCAAATTAAAGCTCTGATACAAATTGAAAGTTACATAGTTCGACCCTAACAATACCTAGATGGGAGATGAATATGTATGTCATGGGGAATTAGATATATTTTTAGGAATAAAATATCAACAAGTCACTTTGTATTCTATTTTAGATGATTCAGCATTCAAGTCAATTTATCCTAAGTTGAATTACCTCAGTTGTATAATAAGTAATGAATAGTAAAGCAGTAAATCAAACACCGAAATGATTACAGAGAAACCCAACTGGGGAAAAACTTCGGACACTTTGCCGGTCAACAATCCACTATAAACGAAATGTAACTTACAGTCTAACAGCCTAGATGATAACACGTATTATCTGATCTCCTGACTACAATTCCAACAGTTTTTCTGGATTTAGTGCTCATGCACCACTTCCAGCTGCAGTTTTCAAAACTCTCGTGGATTCTGCTCTCCTGCAACAACTCCTAATTTTGTGAAATTGTTTATCTCCTATGGATTCACAAAGAATACCGCGTTCTTCACAGACTGGAACTTCAGTCAAACTTACTCAATTTTCAGAACTCTGCTCAGATGTAGCAGAACATCAGTTTGGTATTTGGATTATTGAACTGATATTTTTCTCACCAAAACTCTCACAGATGAAGTTTGAAAGAATCAAATGTGAAGTAAACACTTTGTAGCCTTTTTTCTCAATGCTCAACCTCATGAAACACGTTCAAATATATTTTGATATCTATAGATAGGTTAGAAAAACGAATGAGCCATGGAAAAAGCTTTTAAAACGTGAAATAAAAGTTTCTCGAATAAAGCTGTCGCTCGAGCGATGGCTCAGCGACAATCGAGCAACAGACTGTCGCTCCAGCGAAGGCATGGCGACAGTCAAGCAATTGAGTTTTTGATTTTGTAGCTCGAGCCAAACCTTGACGACAGTTTAGCGAAAATCCGCGCCGTTTTCCTCTTTTTGCCATTCTCGAACCTTAACCTAATAACCATATTTTCAACGTATTTGCACATTACTCATTAAACTTTTACAATATGTCAATTTTAGTCCTTTTGTTCACAGAATCACCAATTACAAATAATCTAAAACCTAACATAGTGATTGGACAATAGTTGTGCAATTCGTGTGCCACGTCAGCTATGTTATTACAGTTACGAAACGAAAGGCATCCCATTGAGTAACATCCGACATTTTGAAATGTTTAGTGACAAAAACTCAGCATCTGAAATTGTAGTGAGCAATCGAAGACACCAACTTAAGTTTAGTGATTATTGGGACAACTCACTCAAGTTTTATAAAGACTTCATAAGCACCAGCAAAACATAGGCTAAAAATAGAGAATGCATCTGGAAAACTAGATATAATAATCCTGGATAATTCGCAATTAGTCAATGAATACACCTATAAATTTAGGGCTCCATGAATATGTAAACAGCATTAAACTAAGCCTTGTTTTCAATAATGGTAAACGAGTGGGTTTTGCTGGGAAGAATAAAAAGGTAAGAAACGTTCAACACAGATAGAAATGACATTAAAAACACTTATGTTTTACAACATAAAAGTTTCAAGATAAAATGATGTGCACATCTCATTACACCCTCTGACATTATGAATTAGCAGAACGAGTCCCCCCTCGATCAATAAATGACAAAATATACCGTGTTCAAGAAGCTTCATGGGATAAGTGAAACTGTCAACGCCACAACGATAACCTTCCATCCCAAGCCATGGGATGAATTCCATCACAATACGTGAACTCGAGTCTAAGTAACAATTTCTCGAGGAACAAAACAAGAAAAAATCGTTTGTCAACACATATAACAATTAATACTGAACCTAACAAAGCTAACAAAAACCTAAGACCCCGGGTTACATGAAAAATAAAATAAAATAATGAGGTAACTTGGTGATTTTGGATGTTAAACACGGTCAGTTAATGAACAAACAAATGGGGTTGGTCCAGTTGCAGCAAAATGCACAGAAATTAAAAGACCTGAATCAGAATGTACTCGTGCTTTCACTTGCTGAAACAGAAGGGCCTTCAGATTTTATAAAATGAGATTCACGACTGCTGATGTCAAGACTGTGAAAACGGCCAAGAGGATCCTGCTGGAATGCATCAGAAATGCCCTGTGTACGAGCGGCAGAAAGCATAAGGTGACGATTAGTTGACATGCCAGCATGAAGAGGATGAAATTGCGGCATCTGAACATTCTGGGAATCATTTGGCCTGGACTGAGGCTGATGAGAAAAGAATGGGGACTGGTTATATTGAATATGCTGCATTGCCATACCATATGCATCTGAAGGGGCTGATATTTCTCCTGTTGCAATTCTGAGTCTTTCTACTTCTTGCTTCAATGCTTCGTTTAGTGCTGCATCAAATACATAAAATTGAAATTGAAATCAGAAAGCTAGACATTTCATTAAAATCCATAACAATATGCCCCTGTTTGGCACCCATTTTTTTCTCATTCTCATTCTCATTCTTTTTCTCTTTCTTCATTTCAACCACACATTCTATCACCAAAATAATATTACACATAAACCTAAAAATTCTCCTTACTTTTTAACCACACATTCTTCCATCAATCACTATTCAAAAACTCATTTTTCTACTAAAATGGGTGTCAAACAAATAACAAGTAGAAACTGGAATTTTTTTTTGCAAATCTGTTTCCCCTCCAAATTGCTAGAGCAAACACAGACTGCATTCCTGCTTAGATATGTTTAATGAGGTCTGATACTATACTAGCTCGTGAGAGTAGTATAAAGAAAGTATTTTTTTAGAAAGTCGTGGAATTTTCCTTCACTGAATCCAAAATTTGAAAGATTGAAATCAATGATTCGATTTTTTAATAATCTAATGTAACAATAAACCGAACTTACCATCACGTAACTGAGCTTGTTGCTCCATCGCCTGTAACCGAAGATGAAGCTCTGTGTTCTCATTACTCAGACCTGTTGTATCTCTCTGCAAAAGAAAATGATAGTTGATTAAAATATGACAGCATCAAATAATGTGAGGAAAATAAATTCCAACTTGTATATGGCATGGATATGCCAGGTATAAAACTACAATGGGTTGTCATACACGGTGAAAGGCTTGGAATTTCTGAGGAACATCAGCAACCAGTATCGGCCCGGAGAATTTTGAGGCCCTAGGAAACTAATTATTACAAGACCTTAAACATAATTTCCTCCAAGCGGAGCAACACTAATTTTGACGGCCTATCTCATTGTTCAAAAGAAATTCGTGAAACTACCCTTGAAATTGTGTTCGGTCTAAGGAAATTATTCTTTATATCATTCAAGATAATTTGATCTCTTTAAGGGATTGAAAGATTTTAAATTTACAAATTCTAGCTTGCTCACTGAAAATAAACAAATACACAAATTCCACAACATACATGTTGGCCTAGGAATGGTTGCTTCAAGATCTAATTCGAGGCCAAATGAGTAACTCGTAGGGCATGGCTGTGATTGTAACAGTAATTGTGCTGATGGTAATCTGATAGCAAACTGAAAAGATGGAATTAGATTGAAATTCAAACCATTTTTATAAGAAAAAAAATTACGGTTTGCGTCTTAATGATTTCAAATGCTTTGGAGAATTTGAAGATTCAAGATTGAATGAGAAATCCCAGAAGCTCAGATTACGAAGAAGAAATGAATATTAAAAGTCCTGTGTTGGTAAATAAACTATGAAAAGATTTAAATGTAAAAAATAATTAGGTGAGCAATAATGTTATAAATGATACAATTTTCCTCAGGGGCCCCCTAACATTGATGGCCCCAAGCAATTGCCTTAGTGGCTTTGCCCCAGGGCAGGCTCAGTCAGCAACAAACTAAACATCGTTCCCGACAAATTTGGGGTCGGCTATGTGCATCCTTTATCGCCACTTCATTCAAGTCAGAATTTGTATGGTATTATGGGGGCAATGCTTTCAGCGGAGATCCTCCTTCCCTTACTTTTATAGTTCTCAAGTTAAATATAACAAATTTATTGGGTAGAGGATACTCTAAGCTCAGGGGGTTTCTTCTTACTTTTCGTTCCTTTCTTTTTTAACAACCAATCCTTTTCTGTTTCGGTTTCATAAAATCTCTCGCTCTTTTTTTTTATCACCTTGGAAAATAAACCAGAATTCCATCTTTACTTGTTTTTTTTTTTTTTTTTGATAAGTAATCGAAGAATATATTAAAAACAATAGATAATACATGGGAAATGTATTATCAGTTTAAACAGATCTTTACTTCTTAATCAATCGCAACTCATTAGCTGATTCGTAATTGACATGAAGTTGTTACCATTTAGCTTGAACCTAGTTTGAACCAAAGAAAAACAAGTGCATTGAGCATATTTGTAGCATCCAAGTGTAAAGATTGATTTCCCAAGGCTGCAGAACATGGGACAGGACAGTGATTGAGGGAGTGGTAGGAGGGTCGTTAACCATAAGAGAATAAATTGCTTGCTGACAGTAGAGTTATGAGCACTCCACTATTTGTGTTTCGCTAGGAACTCTAACTCAATCTCACTATCAATCAAGATGAAGAAAAAGATTATTGTTCCTACATGACTTGAATATGGATATAATGTCAAATATCTGAATTTGCAGTAACATTTCCATCTTATGCGCACTAACTTAAGAACATGTTTTCTGAAAAGCTAAAGTACAGAGATGAGTCTACAAGCTAAAAAGCAAGTTCTCGAAGAAATACCTGAAACAGTGTCAATTGTGCAGAAAGAGTGGTAGCTTCAGTTTGAAGGGTCTGGACTTTTCTCTCAAGTTCAGACATATAACGGGCCTTTCTCTCTTTTGACCGAGCAGCAGATTGTCGATTGGCCAATATCCTGTACATTAATTCGAAACATAAGAAACACAAAATCTCAACCTGTGTACAGTAAACTATTAATATAAATTTCTTCTAGTCCAACCTTGAGTATGATAAAACAACAGATAGGAAAAAGAAGGTGCTTGCTTCTATTATGCTCGATCCTTCCAGATGCCATAACATCAAGTTAAGCTTTGTTCCAGATAAATTGCGATTTACATCATGAGCGTTTTTTCTTTATTTTGTTTGATCCATTTCTCCTCTTCTAAAATTTCCAATGAAATCAATTTTTTGGAACCAAGCGATTTCAGAAATAGATGAACGTTAGGTGCGGCTCCTTAATTGTGATCATCTCCTCTTATATACATTAGATTTGAGGGGTTGGCTCAGATTTTTTTGTTGAATGATTCCTAAAAGTAACTGCATTCTTGCACTTAATTTACTCTTACTGCAACAATTTGTGTTGATTCGGTACTATCTTGCCAAGGAAACTTTGAGATAAAACAAATACAATTATCAATTAAGGTCCAGTGCATGATTCCATTAGAATTGCCACACTACTCATTTTACAAATCAATCAAAGCAAAACCAACACCGTCATTCTTTATCAAAAAAATCTAAGAAACAAATAAAACTCCTCTTTTGAAGAATGTAGACAAAAGATAAATGGAAACTGTGACGATGATCAGTCAACTTGAGTTGAGCAAGCTCAACATTCACAATGATCCATTCCAAGATTTTTTTCAATCCCATAAAGGCAATAGAAAGAACAAGATTTTCAAATTTTTCCTTCTTAATTCTGTCCATTTCAAGATCTCTCCAATCCCACAACTAAAATGTAACTAAATCCATTAACATCGACTTCAAGAATTCAAATCGGGAATAGATATATACATAAAAACCCATATATCAATACGAAGAGAAGATTAAAAAATATATCTAAAAAGATACCTTTTGGCACGTTTAGGATCAATATTCCATAACTCAGCAAGCTTATCAGGAGCCATTGCTTTCTTAGCTTCAATACTGCTCTCACCAAAAAGAAGACTCGAATCCATCGAATTACTATGCCTGTGCCTAGGCCTAGCTACGCCACCATTACCATTACTATTCTCCCCATCACCGCCGCCTTCCTCCGCCACCACACCACCAGCATTACCGAAAACATTGTCTCCCATTCCAGATCCACCACCAGCACTGAGTTTCTCTACGTCCATGTAGGTAGAAAAGAAATCGTCCTCCTCCGATCCCATCTCCTCAAAACTTCCAGCCGGCGGGTCGAACCCTAGATCCAGGTCCTCCGGCAGCCGGAAGTTCATCTCTGAATGTGCTCTCCGGTGGTGTGCCCGCCTCACTGGCCCTGGAAAATGCTTGGAATTTGGGTCCTGCATATTGTTCCCAAAAAACACTGTACTAATCCTCGTACGACGAATAATGAACAGTTTTCGTTACAGTAGTTAACTTTTTGTGCGAAGTACGAAGAGTGAAGATCAATAGGAGCGAACTTTCACTTTTTCTTGTGTTCTTGGAACGAGTTAACGAGAAAAGTGGGTGCTTTTACAAGGTGAGATTGGGCTGAAAGCGTTCGACTTTTGAAAGAGTCCATAAGGATCTAATCATTTCACAGTGTGGGGGTGTGATGGGGTCGGATCCATGATAAGGACATATCAAAGGATGTCTGAAAGTAAATTCCTGTTGTGTACTAATCGGCTGTGAGTTGTGACTTGTGAGGTTGTTTGGTTTGCAAGTGTTGTCTTGAAACAATTCATCACAATTTTTAGAAAAATAATCGAACTGTTTTTTTTATTAGCTCCAACTTTTTGTCCCATTGTCATAATAACTATAAGCTACAATGATCACTTTATGTCATCTTCACTTACTTTTGCTCCCATTTGACAATTATTATTTTTAAATTCTTTTTTTTTTTACGTTCTTATTTTTAATTACACATTTACACAATAAAATATTCCGAACGTAAATAAAAAAATTTATAACACATTCTCCTAAAAATTACTATTTTAATAGCACATCAATTGAGAAATATTTTTTGGACTATTTTAACTCTACTATAATTCATTTATTTCAATAATACATACTTTTCATTTTTCAATATGTAATAAATACTACAAATTATCTGTCATGTATGAATTTCGTGTTATTAATTCTCAATTAATTACTCACTTCGTTCCATTTATATAGGCTCACTTTCCTTAATTTTTTGTTTCAATTATATAGTCTTATTTCTTTATTAAGAATATTTTGTTTTGTTCATTTACTAATATATTTTTATTTCTTTATTATTTTCAATAATAATTTACTACCAGTTATTGATAATTAAATGAGGGTAAATTAAGAAAATTTTTAAAAGAAAAGAGTTTTGAATAGTATTTTTAAGAGAATGTATGGTTAAAAAGTAGAAAAAATATTTTGATTTACGTACAAAATATTTTATTGTGTAAATGTGATTGAAAATGATTATACAGTAAAAAGAGTTTTAAAATAATGAGCACGGGTTAAAAATAATCACGAGTACATAGCTAAGAGATTTGCATTGGCATAAAAGTCAATATTCAACTTTCATAATGTAAATGTTAAGCTATTGAACGTTTAAAATAAGACTATGCATTTACTTATTTTATGAATTGTTCAAATGTTGGTATTTTACATAGCATTATTCAAGCTAAGCATTCAATTAGATCCTTACTTCTTAAGATTACAAATAATAGTGATCACAATTTAAAAAATAAAAATAAAAATCGTTTGTACATAAAAATAGCAACGTTTACAAAAAAAAAAAAATCGTTTCTAATGGTATAACATGAACTATAAATATTCATAAAAGGGAACGAGTCTTGAGCTAACAAATTCTTGACTCTTTTGAACTCCATATCCAGTGTCATCACGGAGAGTTACATTTTTAAAATGCAATATTAAATTATTCATATTGAATCAAAATGTCTTCAGATAAAGTGTGAAGAACGAAAATACAAGCATATTATCAATAAATTATAAATTTTATTCATTGCTTATTAATTTTGTCAACGTAAGGTCGTATGAAAATGGATGCTAATGCTTGTAGCTTGCTTCTCCACGTAAATTGACGCCAAATTTAAACTGAGAAGAAAAAAAAGGAAAAAATCAATCTACAAATCATTTATAGTACTAATTGGCAATTGCACCTTAACGTGGTCCCTAACAAAAAGCCTTCATTCTATTTGAATTTGAAAACCTAAACACCAAAACATTAACAAAACAAATGGCATTACTTTTGCATGTGACCCAATTATTCCCAAAGATTCATCAGACGAATGCTTCTCTCCACGCCCACATTTGCCAATTTGAATCCAAACTTACAACCACCATCTTCCCTCCTTTTAACTTCTACATCCCAAAGAGAGGTGAATATATACACTTGTGCAAGTGCTTTATAAATTGTTGTTTTTCACTACCACATTTTGCTTTGAAATCTTTTCTTGATATGGGGATTAAAGATTTCAATTTGAATTAGGATTTTGTGGGTTTTGTTTAAAGGGCCGTGCTCCATTTTCTTGAGCATTGATGGAGAGTGAAAGTTGGTTTAAGAATCAATCTTTAGGGATGTCCAGATCTGAATCAAATGTGAGGGTCTAAGAAATATAATGTTGATTTTTTTTTTGGAATATATATATTTTTTTTGTGTGTAAATTCGTGATGTTCTTGGTTTTGATTTTTAGGCAACGGTGGGACAGAAAAGAGGTATTGTGGAAGGTGAAGAAATGTCTGCAATTTCTCAAAAAAGAGTCAAAATGCGAGATATTGAAGTCGTTTTTCGTTCTGATGGTATGTCTTTTTTTCCTTAATGTACTTTTATTGTGTAGTTTCAGTGGTTTATTCGGTTAATTGATAGAAATTCATGATTCAAATTTGAATTTTTTATATTAATAACTTTCCCCGAGCATAAATTTGTATCTCTCCAGTCTGATACGAGGCTTATGAGTTTTGGGTTTTAATCTAAAATGATTCAAATGTTTTTGATTGATTTCCTGTGAAATATTAATAGCACTTTTGGTGGGAGAATTGTGTAGTCGGGAAAAAATGCTAAAGAGATATTTTTCCTTAAAATAATCTGAAAAAACAAATTTTTATATATATCAAGGAAGAAGAGGGGGAAGTAATGCAGCAAATCCAGTGATCCACTCTGCTCCACGCGCACTTGATCTCAATATAAATGCTGGTTCTGTCAGCGATGCTGTTGATGATGATACTCGAGTATGTATTGAGGAATGCAACAAACAGCCCACATTCGGGATTGAACAAAAGGAATGTAATGATGATTTTTCAAATTCAAGAGGGTTTAAGTTAGATATAAATGCTGAAGATATTTCCAGTTCAATCAACCACGACCCTTTCTATCCATACAAAACTTACGAGCACTCAAAATCAAGGGACAATTCTGATTGTGGGAGTTCTGTAGGTCCATTGAAGGTAAGAGATCCAATGAGAGATTGGAATAAGATGAAACAAAATGGTTATCTCTCCACTTCTTATGGGGCAGTGCCAATGGCAATGCCAAAGCCACGCGCAAGGAAGAGTAAAAATGACGTGATGAAGAGAAATATAGAACTTGCCAAGAAAGAGCAGGCAGATACGTTTGCAAAGGTCGCTGCTCCAAGTGGATTGCTTAACGAACTAAATCCTGGAATCATAAACCACGTGAGAAACAGTAAACAGGTTCGCTCTATCATAGAAGCGCTGGTGAGGTCTGAAAGCAAGCGAAGTAATCTAACAAAGTGTAGCATGGAAGAATTTAGCGATAAAAAGGACCTGGAAAAAACCAGTTGTTTGAGAGTTAACAGTGAGGATATCTTGTCTATGAGTAGGCAGATGAGCAGGCCATCATTGAGCAAATCAACTTCTCTGAACTCTGAACTTACTGAAGGAAATAGTTTTTCATTCAAGGGAGTGACAAAGATTTTTGAAAGTAAGCCTTCATACAGCCGCATTAAAAAAGAGGATGATGGACTCGTACTAAAGTCGTCATCATGTGTAACTGCTGCATCAGAGAATATTAGCTCTTCATCAAATGAGGAGTTAGCAAATCTTTCCAGTACTGTTAATTCGCTTTCTGTCAAAGGTTGGTTAATTGTATTCTTATTGCTTGCATTATTTTGTAAAGAGCTCAAGGCTTACACGTTAAGGCTTGCCTCATGTGTCCTCCATTCTTACATTTTGAGTGCCATTTGTCAAGCCTTACAATTTGACTTACTCAGTTGGGGGCTTCTTTGAACTAGTTTTTTTTTTATCACCTTGAACATTTTCAGGGTTTTTTGGGCTATTTGAACACACTACAAACCTAAAAAATAGAAAATGGAAAAAATAAATAAAGAGAACTAGCAAAGCACGCTTGTCCTAGCCTCCTACAACAGAAGTGCCACGATCCCCTCTCCCAAGTGAAGTTGCATTTTCAGCGATAGACGGTTGGTGACAGGAGACCAGCATAATATAACTTGACTTCTTTATTTTTATATTTTTCTTCTTCTTGCCTTCGTATTTTTGTTTTCTTCTGTTTGGATTTCTTTTATTTGTTTTAGTCAAAGCAAGCAAGATTCTTTAATTACTGGTCAATTGTTACATTTTATTTTGACAATTTTATTATTTACTATTTTGTTGATCCATTTTATGTTTTGAATTACAAATTAGATTTCTAGTTTTTCGGGAATGTTTTAGTATGAATATTTTAGATAGTTTATGGTTTATTGTGGGTATAATTGTGCATATTTGTAGATTTTGGATTTTTGGAACTATTTTTTTGATTTAGGTTGTGGCTTATGCCTCAAAATGCATTGCTGCTTACGCCTTATGTCATGGAGGCAAAACTTCACAATCTAATACATTAGATCAAAGGAAGCAGTAAGCTAATATGAGTGCTGTTTTATTTTCAGCTGCTAATGTAGCTTCCCAATGGTTGGACCTTCTTAATCAAGATATCAAAGGACGTCTTGAAGGTAAATTGGTACTTTAAAAGTGAAATTCCGTTACTGGTAATAGATTCCTAATGCAGTATGTTCTCCAATTGCAGCGTTGCGGCGTAGTAAGAAGAGAGTTCAGGCTGTAATTAATACAGAATTACCTTGCCTAATGTCTAGAGAATTCTCATCTAACCAAGAGAATGATCTATATGCAGCAGGTTCTAACTTTTGCCATCCTGACAAAGGAATGATCAATGCTCACTTTGTTAGATGGAGAACAATGTTTGGACAAATGGATATAGCACTATCTGCGGAAGAGAGTCAACTGGTGAGTTTCCAGCAGTGTGAAGAACTACAAGTGCATGTTTGGTAATGCGGATTGGATAATTCTAAATAGTATTGAAAAAGAAAAAAAGCTAGTCTTTTTCATTATGTAGTCCAGTCATTTATAACAAACACAATACACTAAATGTTCAATCACAGTCTAGGAAATGAATTTAGGCTGAATATATTCAATTTTTTGTTGTAATCAGGAAAGTTGGTTGAACCAAGTAAAGGAAATGCAGTTGTGGAGTGAACCGACTCTTTCCAAACATAGTGGTCATCATGGTTTACAGCAAACAAGTCCAAAAAATTTCAGGTAAACATAATTAAATTTCAAATACATCGTTAAACTTGTACTGAAGTTGGCAAATATTGCGTTTTGTGTATTATCGGGTATATATAATTTGTTTGTGATGTTTTATCATTTCTTGCATGAGAAAAGGGATTTTGACTTGTAATTTCATAGAAAACACTCAAAATCCAGGCATCTTGGAGAAACGCACAAGATCAAGCTTAGGTTAGGTGCACGTGTATGTTATCGTTTTTGGTCTGCAGAAATCAGTTATGCCGTTCTATCTATGCTGTCAACAAGCAAACTATTTATGCCAAATCTGAAAAAAGTTCACCTGGTTTCCATCCTTCAATCGAAGTTTAATTCCAACACTCATTCAAGAAAGTTTTCAGCAGTCAAAACCATGATAGTTCGGGTTTGATATAATTTTGTACTTCATTTGTGAAACTAAGCCTTGTTTCCATAAACTTGGAGGTGGCTACATGAACCATCTTTTGCCACTTCTTTCTATACCATTTGCATACTAATCTATGTTGGTTTAATATTTTCTGCTAAGCCGATGACTATTTTTACTACTTCATTTGTTCCATTTTTGTATGTGAGGTCAGGTTTTACATCCCATTCCAAAGTTTTCTGTTCTTTCTTGTTTCGTTATTTAAAAAATTGGAAGATTCACTCCAAATTAATCCCACTTTTTGTTCATTGTAAAACAAAAATTGTACTAATTCAAAAATATTTATTATGCAGATTCAGAGAAGCCAATGACTCAGAAAGGGATTTAGCTGTCAGGGCTGCTGCTGCTTCTATGTATTCAACTTGCAACTTCTTGTTATCAATGGAAAACCACTAATCATTAATCAGCTTCCTATCATTGTATTCCAAAATTAGATATTAAATCATTGTTGAGTGCTTGTATTATTGGCGATACTGTTACATTTTTTAAACTAGATGTTGAAGTTCGTTGTCGTTTCCGATTTTTTTTCTTTTCTTTTTCGTGCAGCCATTGGGGCCAAGAAGAACGTTGTGCTTGTTGCTGAATAATCTAATGAGAATAACAAATTTGATTTGACTTTTAAATGCAGGTTTTGTGTTTGTATTTTATTATTGCCCTACAGAGATGATTATTTTTGCATTGTTCATGTACTGAAAAGAGGTGCAAGACCCAGGGTTCGAGCCACCCAACTTTAAGAGACTTGGCCTGTTCTTTGAGTTTCCAAACTTGCAAACTATGTTTAATTTTGTCTTTATTATGAATTTAAAAGAGAGAGAGAGAGAGAGAGAGAGAGACTAAGGCTTCTTGGTCTGACATAGGGAGCCAAAATCATAGATTGTGTAACTCGTTAGCAGTTGTCTGTAGCCTCCTTAAAAGGAGGGTCGAACTCAATTAAAGACCTTTATGACATCGTTGAACTACTTGATGTAAAAACGGGTTAATTTCACAAATGGTCACTCAAGTTACACCAAAATGTCAAAACGGTCACTGAAGTTATAAAATTGCACTAACGGTCACTCAAGTATCACCCAGTTTCAAGAATGGTCACTGAAGGACCAAATGAGTTTAACACTGAAAATGAGGACCTACACCGCAAATTTGACAAGAGCCATTTTTTTCCCATTTTTCCTGCCATTTTGCAACGAAATTCCTGCGCCGTCCGACCTCCTAAGCCGCCGGAAATGAGCACCGGTTGAAAGCACTCCTCTTCCTCTTCAACTAGCATCCAACATCTTCCAATTTCATCAACTTATGTGATTGGAATCGATGCTCAAAGTTCAATGCCCATAAATCTGAAAATCGCCAAATAAATCGAGCTCCAGTCGAAATTGACCATGACCCATACTTGGGCAAGCTTCGCCAGGTGAAGAGGATCAAATCCCAGGTGGTCCGAGATCGGGGCGTGGACGGACGGCTCCGGAATTTGAGTTTTCATAAGACGCTGCCGCGACATCCGCGACTAGCGAGGAACTTGCTGCAAAATTAAAATTTTCTGCTGTTGTTTGTGTTAAATTGGAGACATGGACGTAGTCGTCTGATGATGGCGAAGCTTTCCCAGGTATGGGTCATGGCCAATTTCGATCGGAGCTCGATTTATTTGGCGATTTTCAGATTTATGGGTATTGAACTTTGAGCATCGATTCCAATCACATAAGTTGATGAAATTGGGAGATGTTGGATGCTAATTGAAGAGGAAGAGGAGTGCTTTCGACCGGTGCTCATTTCCGACAGCTTAGGAGGTCGAACGGCGTCGGAATTTCGTTGCAAAATGGCCGGAAAAATGGGAGAAAAATGGCTCTTGTCAAATTTGCGGTGTAGGTCCTCATTTTCAGTGTTAAACTCATTTGGTCCTTCAGTGACCATTCTTGAACCTGGGTGATACTTGAGTGACCGTTAGTGCAATTTTGTAACTTCAGTGACCGTTTTGACATTTTGGTGTAACTTGAGTGACCATTTGTGAAATTAACCCATGTAAAAACTTCATTTGAGAATTACAAACTAGGTCCTTTGATTTTGATATCATGTTGAACTAGAGGTGTCAATCCGGGTGGTCCGGGCCTGGTCGGCCCGTCAATATGTGAGCCCGGTAACGGCCCGCGTGAAAAAAAGCCCGCCCGCTGCGGGTTCCGGGCCGGTTACGGGTCGGCCCACAATTTTGGACTACAACCCAGGCCCGCCCGCTGACCCATCCGGGTCGAGCCCATGCGGGTCACGGGTCGTGCGGGTCGCGGTTCATTCCGGTTTGGCCCGTATGATTGTATAAATAAAATTATAAAAATATAGAATTTTTCCGGTTTGGCCCATATGGAGAGCAACTATCATTGAAAATAGGATTTTGAGAAAAAGAATCGCAAGAATCCATAATATAGTAGGATTAAAAAATTTAGTAGTGACTACTAGTGAGAACCGAGAAGAAAGAAATATAATCAAGATGATGATGATATTTGAAATTGAATAATTGTAATTGTAGTAAGGTAGTAACAAGTATGAACTATGAAATATAAATGTATAATAACTAATGAGAGGATATTGTAAAAATAAATGTAAGAATAAATTGGAATTTATTGATGAAGGGGATGATATTACCGTTAGAAAATTTATATTACCATTAGTTAAAATTAAAAAAAAAAAAAATTGACCATGTAGCAGGCTACGCCTTTTTTTGAATTTTTTTATTTTTATTTTTTCAAATTTTTTTGTTTGGCTCTCTCCCCCTCTTTTTTTAATTTTGTTTCATTTTTTTTTTTCAATTTTTTTTTTACGGGTCGCGGGTTAACCGCGACCCGTGGAGGTGCAACCCGCGAAGCCCGCGGGTTACACCTCCTTGGCCCGTGAACCGCCCGCACGGGTCACGGGTCGGCCCGCGGTCCCGATTTTCACGGGCCGGTTTTCACGGGTCATGGTCGGCCCGTCCGTCTTGACACCTCTATGTTGAACTAATTAATCTAAAGCATAATGATATGATCCGGGATAGACAATCACTTGATTGAGTTTTGGAGTCCAAATTGAAGAAGTTGACAAGTCAAGGTTCAAATTTCGTGAAGGACTCGGGAGTCGAAACGAGTTAGATTTAAAATTTGGAAGATATTTGGAAAGAAAACGAGTAGTGTGAATGAAAACGGGCATAACTTTCAGCTCGATTCTCGGATTTTCTCCCATGAGTACATTCCGGAAATGACACGAAATTCTGTAGAAGGCTACGCTTGCTCATGGTACTTTTGGGCTTGTGATCGTACAGAAACATGCCGAGAACAAGTTGGCGAAATTTTCCTATTTTCGCGATATTTCCTTGTTAGTCTAGGATTCTAATTTATTTCCAAATTTGACAATTTTCTATGACCTAATTACGTTTTATTAGGGTTTCTAGTATTAGTATAAATAGGAGATTTATTTCATTGTAAAATTAAGAACCTTTTTGACATTATGAATTAAATGAGATTTCTCTCTTTTTGTTCTTGATTGAACATTTACTGAACTTATCAAATATTGTTATATTTGTAGCGTTTAACCCTTAGCACTTATCAAAGGATTAGGTACCCTTTGTGGCGTTCGCAAATCGAGGTTCGTTGGTTTTGTAATCAAGAGGTCATTCAAACTTTGTTTTTGTTTGGTTGCATAGTTCAATAATTTGCGGGTCGAGATTCTACCGTCTACAACCTGAATTTGGACCATATTATAAATACACATTTCAAAAATCACAAACTCCCTAAACAATTTCAGAAATCAGGTGATAATTCATAATATTAAATGTATAATTATAATATAATATACCGTAATTTTGGATTAAATATTCTATACCTAATTAACTCCTACAAATCTTACTATACTATATTTAAAAGATTTTTCTCACAATCCTCCCACAACCAAGCGCCCCCTTCTCTCTCTACAAACCCATCTCGCGCGAACATCTCTAAAAATAGAAAAACTCACCGTTTATCCTCGATTTCTAGCCAAAATCAATTAATTAAGGTCACAATCCCGTCGAAATACCTCTGATTTTTACTGCTTTGTAGAAGTTGAAGCTGGTTGTGGAAGAATTGGATTTTCCGAAAGCAAAAACTGAATTCCCGTGGTCTGACTTCGAAGGTAAACAAATAATCACCATTAATCCTCGATTTTAAGTCACAATCAAGGAATGCAGTCACAATTCTATATACATACATCCGATTTTAATTTTTCGAGAGAAATTAAAGTTCGGCTGTAGAGGAATTGGATGTTCTGTGTATGATTAAGAATGCCAGTTTTGCACGTTTGCCTGTTATACAGAGGTCACACGTCGTTTATACTAGTGAATGATACATGCAAGTATGATGAATTACTCGAGCTTGTTCTTTCAGAATTGGGGTTTAGTTGTGCAAACTTAGCTGTGACATTAACATATTCTTTGGATTCTAGTTTACTCTGGTCCGGATTTTGAGCAATAATAATGTCCTAACGTATTTGAGGTTAAAATCTTTGAATTGGGTTGTATCGAGTTATCCTATTATGGTTGATGTTATCTCTACAATTTCATGACAGTCAAGATATACATTGCAATGCCCAAATTTGTTGACTACTTCTGAGTCATCAGCTAGCGTGTTTTCTTTAGAACAAATAGCTCAAGAAATTTGTGATTCAGTTGTGACCGTTGACAGAGAAAACATTGAAGAGGATGTGACATTAGTATCTCAAGCAGTGGAGGGAAATGTTTTTCACAACAACGACATATTAAAAATGAGTTTAGCCTTCTACGCTATACAAAACAAGTTTGAATATTAGGTGTTCAGATCGGACAAGACGGAGTACATGGTAAAGTGTGTACATAATCATTGCAAATGGATATTTAGATATTCACGCTTGGGAGAAACGAAAATGTTTAAGATCAAAGAAATGTCTAATGGTCACACATGCTCGATGAACACTATTTTAGGATCTCATCGGCAAGCATCTAGCTCAATTGTGTCAAACTGCATCAGGTACAAATACACCTCTTCACGTACAGTATACGCTCCTAATGATATCTCGAATGACATGTTACATGAGTATGGAGTATCAGTGAATATGTAAAAGCGTGGAGGTCACATGAACAAACATTAAAATTGATTAGAGATGATCCAACGATATCGTTTCAGTTGCTGCCTTCTTATTTTTTTATGGTAGAACAGATGAACATGGGAACAGTCACAATCATTTAAATAGATTTAAATATTGTTTTATGGCTTTGGGTTCATCGATTGCTGGTTAGAAATATTGTAAGCCAGTTATTGCAGTTGATGTCACATATTTAAATTGCCACTATGAGGGTACACTATTTACTGCTTGTACACAAGATGCAAACAATAACATCTTCATACTAGCTTTTGGTGTTGGGGATAATGAAAATGATAAGTCATGGAGATGGTTTCTTGAGATGTTGAAGATGGCATATGGATCGAGAGACGGATTATGTATAGTATCAGATAGACACAATCGCATAAGAAATGCCATTGAATTTGTATATCTAGAGGCAATGCATGTAATCTGTTCATACCATTTGCTTAAAAATTTGAAGGCTTGTTACACAAAATCAAGTCACAATGTCACACATGCTTTCAATTTTGTTGTCATAGCCTATACAATAGATGAATTTGAATACCAAATACAACAATTAGACTTAATTAATGAAGAGATCCGGGGATATTTGGTATGTGACTGTCTGTAACATATATTATGACTTCATGTGACTTGTTCTGTGATATTTTATGAATGTGCCCATATGTGACCTATTTTGTAATAATACTGATTATATGTAAACCTTTTAGAGTTAACTGTGACTGTATGTGACATGTTGTTACTTATGCTTGAATATATTATCTAATAACTAAAATTATTTTTTAGATAGATGTTGGATATGAAAAATGGTCAAGATTGCACATGCCAAACAATAGATACTCTACTATGACATCAAACATAGTAGAATCTGTAAATGCAGTTACGAAGGCGGCAAAGAATTACCCAATTCAAGCACTTCTAGAATCATTGCGGCAAACAATCCAATCTTGGTTTTGCAAGAATAAGGATAATGCACATGGCACTTTCACAAAACTTGCAACCAAATATGAGAAGCTACTGAGAGAAACAAGCAATGACGTGAGAAATCTAAAGTAAAAACACCAAACTATGTATATTATGTTGATCACAGGTATAACTTTAAATATTTTTTTATTTTCAGGTTTCACCTGCAAGTCACACTTTGTTTGAAGTGACGGACAATTCTTCATCTTACATGATTGATATAACTCAACATACATGTAGCTCTAAAATGTTTCAAGTGGATCAACTTCCATGTCTACATGCACTGGAGGTGATGGCAATATTAAAGCTGGATGTGTATGACTTTTACTCGATGTATTACACAAGAGATGCATATTTGAATACCTACAAAGAGACAGTCTTTCCTCTAGTAATAAATCAGAATGGAGTTTGTTGGAAGATATGAATCGTAGAGTTGTACTTGCTCCAACCCAAAAGAGAAGCTCGGCAGGCCATTGAGAGGAGGAAGAAACTAGCTTGTGAGAGATCACAAGTTGTGAAATGTGGAAGATGCGGTGAATCTGATCACAATCGTCGAACATGCAAGAACATGGTGTCACTTAACCAGAACAACGGCAAATTGAAAGTAAAGAAATATCCAAAGATATTCAAATAGCTTAGCATAGTTTTTTTTATTTTTTACACGAAGATATTCTTTGTAATTGCAAATTGTTTCATTTTATTACCAAATTATGGGCTTGTGTGGGAGGGATTAAAATCAGATTAAAATTGAAAATATAGCCGTTATTGTTGACTTTTATTAGACGAGTGGGGTCCAATAACGGCCATATTTTCAATTTTAATTGGCTTTTAATCCCTCCCAAACGGCCCTTATGTATTTTTGGATTATATGAGTTGACTTATTTATGCATAGAGGTTAGATTACATTTCAGGGTGTCACACATGTTTATGGGAATGGCAGTGTAAATAGACATTGATTGTCATATTGTTTATAATGATTGTGACCATCTGTGACCATTTCTAACACAAAAGGTAGTAATAAGCTATGGGTTTTTTGTTTGGCTGTGGTCATCTGCGATCAACTATAAATAAAATTAGAAGTTAATTGATTCGAGTGTCTTAACTGAGTTTGAATGTCATCTTGGTCTAGATGTAACCAATTATGTGTATATTATTTATGACAAAAGTATAAATCATATATTTTAAGTATATATGACCATTTGTGACAAACTGTTTATATTTGTGACCATTTGTGATTAACCGTTTCTATTTGTGACCATTTGTGATTTGGACTTATGTAAGACATTAACTATGTGTGACTAATTGTGACCGTTTGTGATCATTTGTAACATGTTCAAACTGAAAATATAAACATTTACCTACATAACATACTTCAATGATATTAACAAAACCACACATAAAAGAAAAATACTTTCACCTCCTTTGTCCAAACTACTTGACAAAAACAAATTTACATTTAATTCCAAAATATATTACAAAATATAAAGATAACATCTAACTTTGAACACATGTTTTGTCTAACTATGAACAGCTATCAACTTAACCTATCATCAAAATAATTCCATCAACAGTAGTTTAGTAATCTGACTTTGATTTTTCCCTTCCAACTTGCCTCAGTTGTCTATTTTTGAACAACAATGCTGCAATTTCAAGCTTGACATTCACATCATCAAATGACATTGGCATTTTGGCAAGATCATTATGTAACAAATATTGTGCATACTTTATGACAAAAACACCACAATTGTGCCTGTAATATTTAACATAGACAAACCGTAAGTAACCTCAAAATATTGATGAAAAATGACAAAACTTATAATGCCCCATAATGAAACTTACGCATTTTGTTGTTGAGGTAAACCACTGACAATGTTAATATGCAGGTCACTGGATATGTCACCAATATCATCAGTAGTTTCCATCCACAGTCCGACCACTTTTAACAAATGTGTAAGAGTCTTCACAAGCGGTAAGACCCCTTCACGAACCTTATGATCCTTGTACGATTTGTTGCTTGAATTGAATACGTACAGGGTCCGATTATTAATGTCAAGCTGCCCCCAACATCCAATGAGCATGATTTGTAGGCATAATGGGCATCAACACGGATTCAACTTCTCTCCAAGGAGTATTAAATGATAACCGTTCACCGTTGGTAGTTTTGATTAGGTCTTCCTTCTCATTCACAATGCTTGAATCGTCAACAAATTTGGAGTATAAAGTCCAGATGATCAAATCAAATATACAGTCTGTTGTTGTTGCTTTCGTATTTACACCTTCACCAAACTTGGTAAGTTGTCTTATGTAATGAAAGCATGCATCTATGTGCTGTAATAAGAAAGAGCATACATAAGTAATGTGAACTACTATAAATATGTGAAAAAATGGCGGCAATATTATACCGTGATGTTCAATAATGAATCAGAATCGATCAATGTATGCCATCAAAGTTTTATGGTGAACGGGAACATTGCCACAAACAAATTGAGGATTTATCACATTATTTACATCGCTGAAATTTACCCTGTACACATATGTATGCACTCATCAAACCAATAATAACAGGTCACACTTTGACACAGATATAGGGAAGGCAAAAAAGCTCGGCGGCTCGGACGGCTCGGGCTCGGTCGCACCGAGCCGAGGCTCAGGCCGAGCCCCATGTGGGGGCTCCGAGCCGAGCCCAGGCCGGCCCGTGTCACGGGCCAAAATGGCCCGTGTTATTATAAAAAAAATAAATTAAATAAATCTGCCTGCAATTTGGTGCAATTTAGAATTAGTCCGCCCGTAGTGTGCAGCTAGAAAGCCGTCGCTACAGTAAATAAACGGTAATGATTTAACCGCTCTCGAAATCAGGCAGATTCATATGCCTGATTTCAGGCAGATTCAAAATTTTAAAAAATTTGCGTGTTTTCAAAAAATCTGTCTGAAAAATCAAATCACAAATAGTCTGTGTTACACATTAGGCGTTAGCGTGCACGCAAGATTTTTTCTTGCGTGCACGCAAAATTTTTTTTTTTTTTAAATTTTAAAAATTGAATATTTTTTTTTGTCTATAAATACGAGAAAATTTTTCTATTTCATATCACTCTTCATTCTTCAATCGCTTAACTCAGTATTATTTTCAATTTACTCATTTTGCTATATTCTTTACTACGATATTCTGTATTCTCCATTTCTCCTCTCCTATTTTTTTACATATCATATTCTTAATTTTTTACTACAATTTCCCTCTATTATAAATTTATAATACGTACACACGGATTTTACCAGTGATGAGATTAATCAGTTTAGAGGTAGTTCGAGTACTCCATTGGGGTACAATGCATCTCAAAATGTTCCAATTGATTTGGAAGATATCGAAGAGGAGGAAGTAGTCGAGGTTAAGAAGTCGAAAAAAGAGTTTGCAGATTGTTGGCAACATATGACTCGAAAAAAAGTTGGGGTTCAAAATGGAGTCGATATTTGGAAAGCATGTTGCAATTATTGCGGTAAAGAACTCAGTTGGAAGCCTAGTTCGAGCACATCGCATTTAAATAGATACATATTAAGAAGTTGTAAAGCGAAACCAGTCGGTCTTGACCCGAAACAGACCGAACTAACATTTACTGGTTCCGGTTCTACTCTTTTCACTTTTGTATATTCACAGGAAAGATTTCGTGAAGGAATGGTTACATACGTGGCTGCAGCAGAGATGCCGCTAATGATGATCGAGTCAATACACTTTACTCGTCTTGTGCAGAATTATCTCCAACCCAGATATCATTCTTATTGTAGAAATACTCTTCGTTCTGATGCTATAAAATTATATAACAAAAGAAAACAAACTAATATTGAAAGTTTAAAAACTTTTAATTATGTTATATCATTTACCTCTGATTTATGGATCGGTGTTAATAAAAAAGGTTATATTGCTGCTACAGCTCATTACATTGATCACCTATGGATTATGCATAAAAGAATTATTGCATTTAGATGTGTAGAATATCCTCATAATGCGACTAACATATACATGGTTTTAAAAGATATTATACAAGAATATGGTATGCAAGAAATGATTCGAAGTTTTACTTTTGATAATGCTAGTGTAAACAAAGTTGTTGTCGATAAATTTATTGATAATTTGAACCCTATATTTGGAGGTTTATTTTTCCATCAACGTTGTGTATGCCACATTATTAATTTGATTGTAAAAGCTGGATTAGAACATATAAAAACACCGTTAGATAAAATTAGGCAAGCAATTAATTTTATTACTATATCACCTGCAAGAAAGCAAGCATTTAACAGTTTATGTGCTGAGTATGGCTTAGAAGAGAAATCATTTGTTACTGATGTATCACATAGATGGAACTCTACATATCTTATGTTACACTCGTGTGAAAATTATGATAAAGTTATTACAATGTATTATAATGGTAGGCATACATATGGACCCGAACATAATTTGGAAGATTGGGAATGGAATCTTGCATTTATCGTTAAAACATTTTTAAAACCTTTTTTCAATGCCACAAAGGAATGTAGCGGTGTTTATTACCCTACATCTTCACTTGTTTTACAACATTTTTTCTATTTTGCACAAACATTTCAAAGACATAGGAATTTCCCAATTTTTGTTGATGTAGTTTATTCTATGGAGTTAAAGTTTCGTAAATATTGGGAAGAGATACCCTCATTATTTTTATTAGCTTCTGTAATGGACCCTCGACTTAATTTAACTGGCACAAAAGCTATTATAAATGGGATTTCACGTTTCATGGATATACAATTTTCACATACGAATATAGAATCAATGTTATGCGAAATGTATAACTATTACGCTGAAAAAGAAGGTCAGTGTAGTTCTTCCCAAAATACTTTTTCAAAGAACACTTCAACAAATGTAGATAATATATGGAGTTATTTAGAGACCAATACTAGTATTCCCTCATTTAGTTCTAGTTCGTCAATATCTAGAGCAATAGATGTCAGTGGTACAAATCTTGAAATTCCTTCGGAGTTAGCTAGGTATATGTGCGTGGACGTTCGTAGTATGTTACAACCACAAGAATTACAGGATTTTAGTCTTTTATCATGATGGAGATGTAACGAAAGGCAGTATCCAATTGTATCAAAAATTGCTCGCGATCTACTAACACCGCCTGTGTCTACAGTAGCATCGGAGGCTGCATTTAGTTTAGGTGGTCGAGTTTTAAGTGACGAACGATCAAGACTAAAAGAAGATATATTGGAGGCTTTAATATGTTTGAAGGACTGGGAATGTGCGGAATTACGTCTTCAAGAACAAGTTGATAGTATAATGGCCGATGAGTTACAGCAGATTAAAGCATAAGATATTGTAAGTTTTTAAATTGTTTAGTTTCAATTCAATACGTAGTTTTTAATTTTTTTTTGTTTCAAAAAAAATTGTACACGAAATATTTTATTTGTGTACAATTTTAACTCCGCCTACGATAATTGTAGCCGGTCCCAAGCCCGGATAAAGGAGGAAGGTTTTATTCTTCAATGATAAATAGAATAGTTATTGCCTTGAATTATTGGAATTACGACCCTCAAGGAAATTTCACTATGACATTACAAGAAATAATAGTTACATACTTTAAGTAAAAATGAAGTTTTCATAATCTCTTTAATTTATAACACGTATTACGCATAAAATGTACATTTTTTTTTGTTTTAATGTAGATTTTACATAAAAAAAAAAAAATCGAGCCGGCTCGGACCGGGCTCGGCTTGGCCCGCTAAGGCTCGGGCCTAAAGCTCGGGCCGAGCCTCATTTTTTTTGGCCAGGCTCGGCTCGACTCGGGCCAAAAAAGCTCGGTCCAAAAAAGCTCGGGCTCAGCCCGAGCTTTTTTTTCCCGGCTCGGGCTCGGCTCGGCTCATTGCCACCCCTACACAGATATGACACAATAACATGTCATCAAACAAATAATAACAGGTCACACAGAGACACAAAAACACTTATAACCACATTTCATGTACTTGTTCTTCGGCTTGTATCCTCTGTCAAACCAATTCTGGAATGCACTCAGGTCTGCACTATCAACTCCCTTCGAATAATTTTGGAACACAACGTTTCCACATGCAGATTTTGATCCAGTAGCAACATGACGTGCATCAAAATTTAACAGAAGGTGATTGCATATTTTTTTATGGATGGCTTTTGTGCTCTCTTCACATGTAGTCCAGAGGATGGAGGTGCAGGCGTATCTTCCTGATTCAAAAATATAAAAAGAAAAGTTATTGAATTAGTGTATGCTAATCTAATAATTAGTTTGAATTTATAATATGAAATACTATGTTAAACTGACATCTTAGGTCTGACATTGAGTAGACTCCAACACCCGTGCAATAGCCTCATCAACATGCTCATGCACTTCTTTACTAGCAAACATCATCAGAGTTTTTAGGACTCTGTGAGTGGTCAACACCAAGATTAAATGAAGGAAAGTCGAGAACGTAGTCATCATGAAAGCAATGTGAAGACTCAGGTGCCATGTGACTTTTGTCCTTTTCTTCAACCACATTATTACCTTTTGGCTCAGGTTTCATGTGACCCTTGCCCTTTCTGTCAACCACGTCATCAACTTTTGGCTCTTGTTATCTCGAACCATCTTTACCACTCAACTTCGTCTGAACTTCATCTATCACCGAAGATAAAATGTCAGACACAGATTCAACAAAATATCTAAGAGACAACTTGATATCGTTCAAGTCATCTTTCAACCCATTTTGACTTCGAATGACCTCATCGAGCTTCAAAAAATGTTTGAATGACACATTTTGTCATTCATATCAGACAGTTTTGACTTCATTGACAAAAGATCCTCTTTCAGCCCTTTGTTATCCACTTGAAGCTTGGTTATTTCATCATCCATCAACTGCTTCAATCGACCACATTCCTAAAAAAAATTGTAATTAGTAGAATTGTAATCGTATAATGGCTTCTATGTCTTATAAAAATTTAATTACTTACACTGACACTTGAACAATCAGGATAATAAGTAGGATGAGGTTGAGCAGGAGAGCTAGAGCTAGCAGCCCCCGTCTGTTTCTTAGGCTGTGGATCAACAAAATCATCATCTGAATCTCGAACATGTACCTTTGACACCGAGGGAGTAGACTCACTTTTGCCTACTGGAGTTTTAGAGATTGTAATGTTCTGATTCGGTTGTCTAGGCTTCGAGTACTGCACATCTGTCAATTGTATCAAATATACAAAACAAAGAAATTAGTTAGCACAATGATACAAATCAGGTCACAATATATATGAGGGAAAGTCACAAGTAACATATTTTAGGTCACATGTCATAATATATCTGAAATTTATATTTAGAACCTGTCATATATGGCATCGTGAGCTCGACTTCAGATGGATCGATGTCGTTTATCATAACATGTTTGACATAACATGGAAAAAAGCTGAGCATATGTTCTTTTAAATATGTATAACTAATCAAATGATTACATAACAATTCGAACATACTTACGAACTTACATTCTCACTTCCAAACACTCTATCCTCCAACATTGCCACAGAAGGATGTTTGTGTGCACTCTAATTCATAATTCGTGGATGTTTCTTACAAATTCTTGTGGCCACATTCCCCTTAAGTGCAGGTATGCACTCATAAAACCACACCTGGAAAGCCACTAAAAACCCAGTCAATCTGTAGTGACTTGTTTGTTTTGATAATCCCTTCCTTAATGAAGGCAATATGGTCTCAAACAAATATCTGCCCCAAAGGAACATTCCAAGAGTGGCAAAATCATCGGCAAGTGCAAAAATATATTGATCCACGACCTTCGGGTAGGATGTAGCAAATAGATACGACGTGATAAGATAAACAATCCCAATCTTAACCACATCAAGGTCTGGTGCATCATCCAGTGAAAGAAATACTCTTTTAACATCTTCACTTGTGACAACTTTTAAATCCCTAAAATAAGTATCCTTCACTGCAGACGGTTTATCGTCCAACATCGGTTGATCATCTACCCCATCATACCGCAATCCAGTGACCAAACAAAATTCAGCAATAAAAAACTGAATATATCTCTCATTTAAGTTAAACCACATCTCATGCTTGTTGGGTTGCTTCACCTCCCGTAGTAAAATATAGTGAATCAACTGTGGCTGTACTACTATCTCCCTACAATGCATATAGTAAGAAAAACAGGTGTTCTCCAGAATGGTCCTCTGAGCAGCGTTGAATTTTATCACAAAGTGTGTGATGACACTCTGTATGGGTGTTATGGTTATCTCCCCAGGGAACCAATCCCTTGGATTTATTAAATAGCTCCATTACTGCTCAAAATAGGTCACAAAATCATATTTCGGTCACAAAATACCCAAATCAGGTCACAAATTCGTAAAAAAATATACTACAAAACTCACAAATCAGTTAACAAAATCATATTAAACATATTCAGTTCACTTTAGAAAACATATTCAGTTCACATAAATAATAATCGATCAAACAGTACACCAAATAAGTCACAAACACTTCAAATTACAAAATACTCAGAATAGGTAGAGAGAGAGAGAGAGAGAGAGAGAGAGAGAGAGAGAGAGAGAGAGAGAGAGAGAGAGAGAGAGACGTGGGTTTGAATGATTGTACGTGGACGGTGCAAATTAATTGAGTCAGTGATTTTAGTTGATATAATAAATTTATTTTTATTAATTTAAAAAAATGTAATTACCACCTGATTTCTGGAAATTAAATTTCATCCCCTTATTTTTGAATTGTAATCTTGAAAAGAAGGGTTTTAAGTAATTTTCTCTTCTGCGATTTCCACGCTGATCCCGTACCCGGGTTCGCGTCACATAAGTTGATGCTATTCATTGAATTCAATAGTAATAAGAATCAAGTTTTTAAACTTTTCGACAAAACTGCTAATAATGTAGTACTTTTATGTCGAGTTGCCGGTTCTTGAGATATGGGGGCCGGCAGAAAACTGAATAATCTACTAATCCAAAATAAGTTGCATTAAAAACCCCGCCTTTGTTAGAGAATGATGCTTGTTTTATATGTTTCCTCAATTCATCCGTCAGATTTGTTTGTTTCCCTGCAAATCTTAGTCCCTCTTCCATTTCCATCCAAATTATTATCCTACATTAATATTTGATTGAATATTAGTAGTGATCCCACAAGGCTTGCAAAATTCACCCAAAACATAGAGTTTAGCTTCACAAACTTGACTATGAATCGCTGGACTTCGATTTTGCTGATTTTTTTCTTGATTTCCCTTGTTCCATGTCAATCCAATGCATCTTTTCTTGTGTTGTTTAGAAAATTAATACAGGTTAATCACAAATCACAGTCACAACCCATAAAATCCGATCAGGTATGCACATTTCTTTTTGTTTGTGTGTCTTGATTTGTCAATGACTATGAGTCGCCTGGTTAAGTTTTAGACAATATGATTTCATTAACTGGTAATGGAAAGTAAAGAACGTTTATATCGTGTACATAGATGTCTCCATCGCCAAGCCCAGTTCCATCGGCTAATTCAGATACTAGGGATGCTCAAAATCCAGTGAATCAGCCAAAGTCAGAGATATGTGACATGGTGTCTAATAAGTGCGACATTGCAGGATACAAAATCACAGCATGTGTTCCTTCTCTTGGAAAAGGTATGTATATTTGATCCTATTTCATTTCACTCCCCAAATTTGATCCTAAGTCCTAACCCACTAAGATTCAGCATGAATTCTTAGATGGATCCTCGACCTATGCCAGTGTTGTAGTAGGACAAATTGGCAAAGGTCTAACACTACCAGTTGGTACTAGTTCCCGCGATGTCCTGCACTGCTAATCAAGTGTAGTTCTGGCGAGGTTAAGCTTTTGGAAGACTATTTTAGAGGATGATCCTACTACTTAAATTTGATAGAAGACATCAAATGAACTAACGAATAAGCTGATATCTCGTAAAATCTGATATTGGATCTTCTCAATATATTTTTTATGGGTGGTCATGAACTTGAATGCTTTGTAAGCCTACTTTGAGAGATGGCCAATGCCTGCGTCATTTGTTCATTACAATGAGGCCACTCTGCTAGGCCGACTATGACACTGAGAGACGAAAGTTAGGGTAAGACGTGATCTGAATCACAGTTCAGACTTAAGTTGGTACAGTGACGGCAACCGCAAAAGTCACAAGCCAAAACCTACTCCTAACAAGTTGTCAGCTTTTCATCGCTTTTCTCTTTCAACGGCAAAACAGTTCACAAGTATCTATCTTCATTGCAGGGTCTGGAGGATCATACATGCTTATCCTGAATGATTTTGAGAGCTCTCTTAGGCTAAATATTGCTGTTCGTCCCATGAACGAAATCCTGGAAAATATAGAAATTCCCGATCACCAAGTCAAGAAGGTATTGATTTTTATCGTTTGTTTTCATGTTTTTCATGAAATACTTTGATTGAAGTACTACGGTATTGATTAAAGGAAAGCACGAAGATGAATGATTTCTCGTTTCCTCTCCTACCAAAATCAAACATGTGTATATCCTGACTCATTTTCTGATCCTTTTTTATTCCTTCTGCTGTCTCAGGTAAATTTGCCATCAAATACAGAAGGAATCTCTTCCATTTTGCTAAGTACTGGAAACGGGAATTGTGTGATTCATGTAGGAGATGCAGGATCAGAAGGTTTTTATACCACATATTTCACGCCAGTCAGTGGAACATACCTATTGTTTGCTACAGGTTTGCTTATAGCAGGGATATGGGCATGCTGCAAGTTGGGGAAAAGGGGACGACATCTCGATGGAGTCCCATATCGGGAACTTGAAATGGGGCAAAAAGACTCCAAATCTTCCTCGAGTGTTGGAACAGCTGAACATTGGGATCAAAGTTGGGATGAGGATCGGGATGAAGAGAAGGCAATGAAATCACCACGAGGAAGTCATGTGGGAAAAAGATTGCGGAATGGTTCCACTTTGAGGTACATAGATACCTATTAACGGGAACATGTTTGGGATGATTACGTAAAGGAAGATATACGTCCTCCACCATCCTCTCGAGGATGACAAAAAACAATAGTAGCATGTTCAGTAGGAAGGATTCGATAATTAGTACTAGACTATACTAAGAAATTAGGATGCTTGCCTTTAATACACACAATTATGCTGTGCCTGCTGATGAAAAAGTTGTGCACTAACAATTTTACTGTATGTAACACGAGATCATTTCGGAATTTTTATATGTAGAGGATGCCTTTCCCTTCACTGCTAAAATTCTCATTGTTTCAGTAAGAGATGCATTGTAGAAGAGTAGGACTTTTTCTACTGTCTAAAAGACTAAAACACTCTGCCGGGAAATTGCTTCAGCATACACAGTACATTAGAGGTTTATTTCTATTTTATAAATGCATGGTTATGTTACCAACTCTTTTTATGTTTCTGCCTTAGGATTAACGACAATAGCCTGCAATGCCCGAAAACCACTGATCGCCTTAGCGAGTAATATTGAAATATTTTTATTCGAAATGGAGTCCAGCGCATAGCCCATTGGACTCCGAAAACTAGCAACAAATTACCCACTCTTCTTTGATCAATCAAATTTGTCCCGTTTCCTTTGTGCAGATCAGAGCTTTCTGCCCCATTGCTGATCCGCCCTTTTTGTACTGTATTTGATTTACAGTGTCTAGCTAGGCACAATACTCGATTAATGATAGATTAAGAGGACAACAACTTAGATGGTCTAAAGTCATTTCAAGTAGGCTTAAAGAATCCCACGTGATAAAAGACAACACAATCTCATTAAAACGAGTTAGACAAAAAATGTTGCTAAGAATTTGATTTTATCGGAAGTAATATTGTGGGATAGGGAGCTCACTCGATTAGTTATGCCAAAACATAAACTGGAGTATAGTATCAAGGACGAGAAAGTTTATTTGTTGTGCAGTTTAGTTCTATTCAGTACTGACATCAACTTATAATACATGTCTAGATCATAATTAAAATGGTAATATTATTTAGTACCACTAGTGTTACAATATTAATCTAAATGATATTACGTGTCATTAAATGATATGTACAATTACATAAATTACATAATTTCACATTTAATTAAAGGGAATCACTAATTGTACCGGGGGTTAATAACCCCCCTGACTGGCCCCTCATATTTAATTAAGAAGAATGCTAGAGTTATCGACGGGTTGACAATCCCCCTGACTGGCCCCTCACAAGGTGCCCTGACTGGCCCCTCACAAGGTGCCCCCACCTTGTGAGGGGCCAATCAGGGGGATTGTCAACCCCTCGATAACTCTAGCATTCTTCTTAATTAAATATGTCACATAACATTATATGGACGGGTGCTAAATAGTATTATTCTATTTAAAGTGATCAATTGTGTGTTTGATAATGTCTTGAAGATAATCTTAAGTAGTACCTTCTGCATGCTGATGATGAAAATGCCAAATGTTTCGTTTTCTTGGGCCCAACACTTTGTTGGCCTTAATTGGATAAGGATTGGGGACAGCTCAAATTTGGGTATCTGCAATGGCTTGTCAAACCCTACACACCTAGCAAAAGTGCAATTTATAGTGTAAACAGTAAACTCTTCTTTTAAAAGAAATTTGTTTAATAAATCTACTTTCCAGTCATCCTTTATTAAAATATGTTGGATTAATCAATGCTTACTAAATGTATTACTACATGTCGGCACCCTATAGTAGGGTCGGATGTGGGGCCATGTAGTAAGGTAGGAAGTACATGTCGGCCCCACATCCGACCCTACAATAGGGTGCCGCCATGTGGCCATGTAGTAAGGTAGGAAGTACATGTAGCATCTTCCAAATATGTTTCTTAGCGAGAGGAGGAGATGAAACTGGACTCAAGACAATAAACAAATTTTATTTACATGCTCCAATTTAATTATGTTGATTAAAGTGGCACGATTTTAAAAGATAACATGGGGAACAGACTAAAATTAACACAATGTATCGTAGTTACTAAGAATCTAGTTATTTGAATTTTCTGGCAGGTGAACGGATTGAAGTGGCAAAAAGGTTTTTCTTATGGCCCGATTCTAAATTTATCGAGAACAAGACTAACTTTTTTATATCAAAAATGCTACTTGTACATCAAGAATTATACATCAAGGTGTACATCACATTCACATAGGGGTGGGACCCACTTGTATGAAATATTTTTTTATTCAAGCGGATCCCACCCCCCATGTGAGTGTGTTGTACAAGCCGATGTACACCTTGATGTACCGGGAGCAAAGCCGTTTTTATATAACGTTCTAAATCCGTGTGTAGTCGCATTCTTTCCAGTATATCAAATTTTATTCCAAGACAATACTGGTTCAGACAACCAAATGATGACAAACAACACTGTAAAATGATTTTATGATGCTTGCTAAATAATCTTGTATAAATATGGTTAGAATATTCACAAGAAAACGAGTCAAAGAGAAAATAACAAATTTATGAGCTCAAAATAGAAAGAGACAAGGGAGTTGGAGGCTCCATTGTTGTCTGACATTGCAGAAAGATTTGTATACAAATAGACAAGTCTCAATCAAAGAAAAGGACATGAGGTAGAAGGAGAAACCATGTGAATTTCAGCTGCAGCTTGAAAACTAAACAATGTTATCTTATTAAACCAATCAAAAACCTCAAAAATGGCTAAGTAAAAAGGAACAAAAATATCTTTTAAAAAAATAGATTATTAAGACCTAATGACATGGGTGTCCAGAAAGCAATAGGTTCTGCATTATTCTATTTCAATTCCTCTGAAACATTTTCTTTCTTTATCTTTATTCCTTTCATTCTGCTTTTACTTTCTGTTTTTATATTCATCACCTAGATTATTTGCTTGGGAGTAGGAACTAAGAATATTGAAAACCCTAAGCATGTTTGGCAAAGCATTTATTAGATTATAAGACGTGAGTCCTACAAACTCTATAGATAAAAATAGAATTTGACCCGCTTATAAGCAATTATAAGCTTTACCGAACATGCACTTTTGAATATCAAATTTTCTCTTTATTGACCAAAATATGTTGTAAATGTCACCCTGAAGACATGTTTCATGCATTGAATTCTCAACAAGACACCTTGCCGTGCGTCTTTCTTCTTGAATTCTATATAATCTTATCCAATCCAACATACTAAACAATGTCCACTGTTTATAGGCTAGAGGTGTCAAAATGTGCAGGCTCCCCATTGACTTCAGGTGTAACCAGGGCCAGAACAATGAGGCTGATACCTCTGTAGACTATTCTAAGTTTTAATTTTGCCCTTGCCATATGAAAAGGTTTGACATTTGCTGGGGACAGAAGATCATAGGATTCGGAAGGCAAGCAACATTTGTGAACACAAGTTTCTAATTTAGATTCATAAATTACAAGTTAAAAAGCCAGCATCAATAGGTTAGAAACAAAGTAACAAGAGGAAGTGAAAGACAAGTAACTATTTGATATGCAGTGGAGTCCCAAATTGGAACCCGGTGAAAAGGAATCCCGTTGCCAAACATTTAACCGAAAGATAAAAAAAACTTGAGAAAAACAACACATGAGCAAAAAAATTAGAGCTAAATCTGAATTTCTACTTTTTAAACAAACCAACGGGATTCTTCTTCGCCTGATAAGCCATTATAATGCACCTACTTACCTTGAACGTTTAGCCGAACTCATCCTGATTCAACCTGACCTCCTGAAGGGCATCTAATCAGCTCCAAAATGCTAACCACTTCTGCCATGTTGGGCCTGTTCGAAGGAACTTGTGATGTGCAGATTAAGCCTAACTTTATCATTGGAATTCCCTCCTCAACTGGAAACTTCCCCTGTAGCCTACTATCAATGCATTCCTCCACTCTGCCTTCTTCCCATGATCCTCTAACCGTGTCACAGAGAACTACTACATCGTCCTCCATGTACTCAACAGGCCTCTTCCCTGTGACTACCTCCAGCACCAGAACCCCGAATCCATACACATCACATTTTTCAGTTATCTTAACAGTTTTGCATGCAAATTCCGGTGCCATGTAACCAAGGGCACTCTGAATCTTGCTGCTCAAAATATATCGATCTAACATTGGTAACAGCCTGGCTAAACTATAATCTGCAAGCTTAGGTTCGCCAGAATTGTCAATCAAGATATTGCTTGATTTTATGTTGTAATGGATCAAGTTCATTTGATGCAAATGAGTCAAGCCTTTAGCTGCACCAAGAATAATATTGAACCTCTCATTCCATGAAAGGTAATTTCCAACAGATTCTTCATGAAGGTGCTTATACAAATTTCCACCAGAGACAAATTCATATATAAGAAGCTGCAGTGAAGGGGTCCAGTAATAACCTTCAAGTGTTACAAGATTACCATGATGGACTTTCCCCAATTTTTGAACTTCCCTTTCAAAATCCTCTTGGGATTTTACAAGACTTGAAACAGTGAGCTTCTTGATGGCAACTGAGCGTCCGTCTCTAAGCTTTGTCCGGTAGACAGGTCCGAATCCCCCATGCCCAAGTTCACAATCCTTGTTAAGCAGAGCATGTGCCCCTGTGCTAAAGTCAGAATCACCTGAAAACATGACAAGCTTCCCTGAACTACCATCACTCGTAGGTGAATGGCTGTCATCACCACCATAGAAAGTGAGAGCTGCTGCAGATCGAGATGTGGAAGCTTGTACACGAAGATTAAGAACGGTGATCGCGATTATGCCGATAACAATTGCCACAGCTGCACCTATAGCAATGAGGGCTGAGATGCTGAGGATTTTCTTCTCATGACCAAAACTTTGAGGGATTATACCGGTGTCGGCATCAGACGAGTTAGGATTAAGTACAATTGGTTTAGGAAGGACAGTAGGGCAACTTCTATTCACTGATGCTCCACAAAGAGACGGATTGCCAGATACAGATGAAGGAGCAATAGTGTTGAAAAAACCACCAGCAGGCAGTTCGCCTTGGAGCTGGTTGTGTGAAATGTTAAATAATTGCAGGCGTCCAAGATTGGCCAGCTGCTTGGGTAGAGTTCCCATGAGCTTGTTGAAAGACAAGTCTACAGTCTCAAGGTAAGTAAGTTTTGCGAGTGATGCAGGAACAGGGCCAGTTATTTCGTTATGAGCCAGATACCTGCAAATTTGGCAACAATCCAAAAGGAACTCAGTTGGAACGGCAGAAGGCTTGAAAACTTAAGAAATACTGGATTAGGTTACAATTTATCGATCAAGCCCATATCCATGAAAATTTTGCTGCTGTAGTTTTATTTGTATAAACAGCAGACACAGATAAGATAATACCCAAATTTCTTGACAACGAATAAATTGCCTTGAAAGAGCATACTTCAAATGGATTTCAGCAGAAAATTGAACAGTTGAAATGCATTTAACCATTTCACAAGCTACACAGTTAAGTTGCATAAAGATTACTCAACAAAATTAGAAAAGCACAAAGAAATGTTACAATAACGCATAAAACCAGCACAGAACTTACAAGGACATAAGTGAAGAGCAGTTCCCAATCGAAGTAGGAATGTTGCCTTTGAACGAGTTCTTCTCTAGCCTCAATTCCTTAAGAGATGTAGCTCCACCAATTTCCAATGGGATGCTACCAATTAACTGGTTATCGCTCAAATCCAGAGTATCCAAGATTTTCAATTGTCCAATACTTGCAGGAATGCTGCCTACAAATGAGTTTTTCGACATATTCAAGAAATGCAAGCTGCTGAAATCTCCGGTAGAACCGGGAATTTCACCAGATAACTGATTCTTGGAGATATCCAAAACTACAAGCTTGTGACAAGAACTCTCCAAGGAGGAAGCAAGAGCATTATCCACATTCCCACTTAATCTATTATCTGAAAACAGAAGTTGCTGTAAACCGAGCTTGAATGGCCAGGAAGGAAGTTCACCAGTCAAATAATTGTGGCTAATATCAAGAGTCAGAAGGTTTACACAATTCTTCATAGACTCGGGCAAGATTCCGGTGAGAGAATTCTTGGATACATTTAAAAATTTCAATGACAGGAGCTTCCCAAGAGAATCTGGAACTTGGCCAGTTAAGTTATTTTCAGAAAGATCCAGGGTTTCAAGGCTTCTCATTTTCCCAATCCATTCAGGAACCTCCCCTGTGAATCCATTTTTTCCAAACACTAGATCATTACACAGGGTAAGCTGCTGCATTGTGTTTGGAAGCCCTCCAGAAAATGAATTTTCACTCAAATCAATTGACCTCAGCAAAAAACAATCTCCAATTCCTTCTGGAACTTCACCAGTTAATCGGTTCTTCCTCAAACTTATCCCCCTCAAATTGTTCAAACCTTCAATGCCATTTGGAATCTCTCCCTCCAACAAATTATAGGATAAATCAAGCATCCTCAGTCCGTGCAATGACCATAACCCTGATGGCAAGGATCCTGAAAACTGATTGCCTGAAAAGTTCAGTGAAGCAAGCGTCGAACACATGCCCAAGCTCTCAGGAATATGACCTGAAAATTTGTTATTCGCCAAGGAAACCGATCTCAAAGACCCACATTGCCTAAAGAAATCATTCGAAATTGACCCGGATAGGCTATTCTCACTCAGGTCCAGCACCCTCAGATTAGAAAGCTGAGCAAAAGCAATGCTTATGCTTCCCGTAAGGTTGTTTTTCGCTAGCGAAAGCTTTCGCAGAAGCTGCAATTTAAGGAGGCCTTTACCTAGTTTTCCAGAGAGTCCAAAGCCATCAAGAACAAGGTCAGACACTCTATTGGATCTGGGGTTGCATTTCACACCAACCCAATCACAAGGGCTAGCATCATCTTCATTCCAAGAACTTAATTTCCCATCGGGATCTTGAATATCAGCCTTGAACACAATCAACCCCAGAACATCATCATTTAGAGAAGGGCTTAGAGATTTCACCAAAATGGGAAACAAACAAAAGACTAACAATACACGAAACAGAATTATCATTTCAATAAATTAGTATAGTGCCAACGAAAGTTATGGCATTGTTGGGTTCTGATAGAAACTCCAGAAAGACAGTTCTTCTTTTCTATTCTTTTTTTTTTTTTAATCTAAAAGGATACTTCTCAGGAATCGAAAGAAGAGACAAGTAAACTGGAAGTGACTTTGAATAGGAGCTGAAAAGATAGGTTCTTGAACTCTTTTTAAGCTCTCAAGAACAAATTCTACTGTGTTAAACCTTCAAAACTCATTAAAAGATACACATGTACATACAAATATGTGCAAGTACGCAAGTAACTTTTGAGTTTTGACTATTTAACAGCTAGAAATTGCTACCAAAGAAAAATATGAAAAAGAACCCAGAAAATTAACAGATAAAGCCGCTAAAGAACCAAATTAAACAACCGCATTGGCAAAAGAGAGCTTCTGAAAACCCAAAAATCAATCAACACGTAAAATATCTTTAGCAGATGATAAAAAAATTAGGAAAAGAAGAAAACCAAAATTAGGAATGACTTGTGAGAAGAAATGTAGTTCGGCGTTGAAGTGAGTATAATGAGAAGGAAAGTGAGGAAAGTTTCGATCCGAGAGTGAAAAAGTGAAAGGACTCGACGGAATATCTTTTTTTCTGGAAATGGAATCCAGGGAGTGGAGTAACTGGGTGGAGCTTAAAGAGGGGAAGTTACCAGAAATATCGCCGGGGAAAGTGGGGGAATGGGAGTTTCCGGCGACGGACAGTCACTGAAACATTTAAAGCGCTCTCTCTTACACACACACACAGCTGTGAGAGAGAGACATCTTTTAAAGCAGGGATGTGAACGGTTTTATTGGGGATCGACACGTGGTGATCATTTATTGGTATGAATAATCCGACGTGTCCATCCCGTTGTTACGGGTGTCCGTATGGCCCACTCCTTGTGTCCAAATTATCCGGTGCCATTAATTCACTTTGTAGGGCATGTTTGGGTGGGCTTATAAGCAGAAAAACTAACGAAAAAACATCTTACGATTTTGCAAGAGGAGTTTACGGCTTCTTGGGACCAATAATGTTATTTGTACATCATAATTTACAGATTGATTTACTAAATGATGAATAGTATTACTCTCTTGAAACACCCCATTAATGTTGGAAATATTTACTTGTACATCAAGACATGTACATAAAGGGTTACACCCCTCTCACATGGGAGGTGGGACCCACTTGAATAATATTTTTTTATTCGAGTGGATCCCACCTCCCATGTGAAGGGGGTGTAACCCTCTATGTATATCTTGATGTACACGTAGCATCACTCATTAATGTTTTATCTAGGAAGTTATTGCATGTTGGTCAACTAACAACGAATGAATGAAACGAAATTGAAGTAGCACACATCTCTATCAAAAAAGAAATAAAAAAAGTTATATATACTCGAAATCAAGATATTATTTTATTCTCGTAAATATTTAGCCCTTGTTTGAGCTCCATTTTAATGAAATTTTAGGGGGAAAACGTATTTTAAAATATTGAATTTTTGCAGAACGTGTGTTTAAAAAATTTAAATTTACGTGTAATATTATTTTATTGAAAAATGTATAATTAAAAAGAAAGAAAAATATTATCTTGGCAAAAGCAATCGAGACTTTAGAATGGCAGTTTAGGGGAAATGAACAGAAAAAAGTGGATTTCAATGGCAGACAAGAAAAGGAAAAGGAAGTGTGCGGTACAGAAAAGAGAAAAGAAATGAAATAAATGAAGATAGGTGGGGTTCTGTAATTAATAGTGTTTGAGCAGAGTTGAAGAGGGACCTTACTTTTACCCTTCAAAAAAATTTCTTCTACTTTATTTTAGCCCCACTTTGATGCCCATTAAAGAGATTTTTTTTTTTTTTTTTTTTGAGAAATGATTTCTTTAAAGAATATGTTGTTAAAAGTAGTAAGAAATTTTGAATTTACGTGTGAAATATTTTATTGTGAGAATATGTGGTTGAAAATGTTATTTTTAAAAAAAAATTGAAGAATGATATGCAATTAGGGGCATAAATTACACTCAACTTGGAGAGCTACCATTCTTCCCACCAATCAACTTGTTTATCAAACAATTGTGGTACGAGAAATGTGGAATTTCGTGTGAACTAATAATTATCATTTTGCAACATAAAATACTCTTAGGTGACTAATAACAAAGTAGTGTCATGAAAGACGGTGAAAAGAATCCTCATCGAGATGAAATAGAAGATGAAATAGTACGTTCCCAAGCAGTGGGAGGAGCAAGGCTCAAATCGTGTGCTTGTGAAAGAAGGAGTCGACGACTCATAAGCAGTTGACTTGACTATCAATTGAATCGTCACACATACAAAATAACAAATTTAAAACAAATATTTTAACATTGCAAGCAGCTAAAAACAAATTTTAAGTTCAAGGACAATCAATGTTTTTAATAGTCTCATAAATCTCGTGATTATTCAATATTTCACCAAATGACATAATTGTACTTTACTGCATTAGTATACGCCATGATGTTATTTAAGACATTGTTTGATTCTGATTCTCATTTTTTTTAAAATATATTATTTTCTCTTTTTTGTAATCATACATTTTTCAATAAAATAATATTAAAGGTAAGTTCAAATATCAGTCTTATTATTTAATCAGATATTTTCCTTCAATCTACTATTTCAAAAGACATTCTACATTAAAAATTGGCTCAAACGGGCTCTAAAAATTGCCTCTACATCATGAACATCGAGCATGGTCCTAAAAATTTGTTGAAAATCATTGAAAATGTGAGTTAATTGTTTGAACACACATCGAACTTTGAGTAATGCCACGTTTTACTCGATGTACCTCAACTTGCACCATATTATTCACTAAACTTTATAAAATTGTATTTCATTACTCATTGGCAAACATCTGTTACTAACCATTGCCTACGTGGAGAACGTAATTCACAACTAGCAGTTAAATCCGGTTCCCCAAATCAGTTAAAGGTGACGAGGATGGCTAAGAAAGAGCGGCTAGCGGCTAAAGGAAGGAGAAGCAATTGATGAGCAGCGGAAGAAACTTAAGAAAGATGCTACCAAAAGAAGGGTGTTTCTGGAGGTTCAAAGGATTCCATCAAAACATTTAACAAGCAGGGGCGGACCCAGACGATTTGCGTTGTGGGGTCAAAAATGAGAATTCCAAAATGTCATATCATTAACAAAAATAAGCCCATATGCTATTACAATTGTAACTTACGCGTTTTCATACTCTGAAAACGGCGTATAATTACATCATTATCAATATTATCCTGAACATCTCTATTTCTCCCGTTATCTGATTCTTCCAGACCATCTTTTTCTTTTTGAACACTCATTTGAGTTTCAACTGTATTTTCCTCCACACTCGAACATACAAATTTTCGTTTAAAATATTTCTCCATGCCTGTTACAAAACAAATTCTTGATTACAAACCAGTGAAACCACATTTGAATCAGTATCCCCAAACCTACCCTAAGTTTACTATTCCTGAATCTTGATAACACCACATAATGATATAAATCCATTAATAAAGAAAAACAAAGCAAAATCAATTCACAAATCTACTAAACCCTAAACCATATCAGGAAAGTCAATTGACATAATGACATAATTCCAAAAATCAAGAAAAACAAAGCAAAATCAATTCCCAAATTAACTAAACCCTAAATCATATCAAGAAAGTCGATTGACATAATGACATAAATCCATTAATCAAGAAAAACAAAGCAAAATCAATTCCCAAATCAACTAAACCCTAAACCATATCACTGATATCAGGAAAGTCATTGACATAAATCCATTAATCAAGATAAACAAAGCAAAATCAATTTCCAAATCAACTAAACCCTAAACCATATCACTGATATCAGGAAATTCATTGACATAAATCCATTAATCAAGAAAAATAAAGCAAAATCAATTCCCAAATCAACTAAACCCTAAACCATATCATCTGCCCGATTGAATAGCACTACCTCACGGCTTTACTCAAATCCACCAAGTAAACTATTAAAGCCCAAACGAATCCGAGTATAATCAATAATATCTATGCAATTTATAGACCAACTATCAAAGAATATAAACAATTAAACATAGCAATTGGCAGGCGAGTGGCGGAGAAGGCGACTTACAGCTTTAAAGACAGGCAATTCGCGAGCGGATGTCGAAACTTGAAGCGGAGTCCCAGGCAGGCAAGCACCGAGCTGCAACCGACCGGAGGCTGGCTGCCAGCTGGAGAGGCAGAGTTCGAGCTTGAACTCGAGAAAATGGTGATTTTGAGCTTGAAATCGCCGAATCGGGAGATGGCAGGGAGAGACGAGAGTGAAGTCGTGGTGTGGTAAGGTAATAGTTCAAGAATTGGGCTAGAAATAAGGCCAGAATTGGGCTAGAAGTAAGGGGATGCGGTGTTGGGCCTAGGCTAGTGTTTTGGTTTGACAGTTGGGCTGGGAAGTTGGGCCATTATCTAATTTATCTTGGGCCAGTTACAAAAATAAAAATAAAAAAAAAACTTGAAAACAAAAAAAAAAATTGTGGGGTCATTTGACCCCACATGACCCCATGTGGGTCCGCCCCTGTTAACAAGAATAAAGTTGATATTGCACATTTTAGTTGCTCCAGAAACCAATGCTAGTTATCATCATTTTCAATATCGACTATTGCAAATGCAATAGGAAATGAATACTCATCTGCGTCAACTGCAGTAGCTGTTAACAAACTTTCTTGGTGCTTCGATCTCAGAAAAGTAGCATCCAAAGAGAAAATTATTCAGAATTTGGTGGTAGGGTTTACGAAGGATTGGGCTTTCAATTTTTGGGGACAAAGGTTTGATTCTCGCTTTCATTCTTGGTTTGGCCTAGGCGTGTTTAGGGAGGGTTAGGAGTGATGACATGGCATTTCATTTCTGATATGGAGAGATTTAACTGGCCAAGTGTGTATTCCGTTATCCACGTATGCAAAAGTTAGTAACGGATTTTGCAAGGTGAGTAATTGAATGCAACGACATAAAGTTTAGTGTGTGTTCAAATAATTAACTCATGAAATATCAATATCACGACCCTTAAAGAAAAATTGGCTTTATCCTTGCTAAATGCTTTGGTGGAATCCTTTGACCCTCCATAAACATCTTTCTTCGTGGTAGCATCTTTCTTAAGCTTCTTTTGCTCCTCACCAACCGCTTCTCCTTCCTTTAGCCACTCTTTCTCAATACTCCTCATCGCCTTTAACCAATTTGGGGAATTTCAAAAATTGGAACTGCAATTGTGAGCATCATGTTTGAGAAATAAGGGTTCAATTTTCACGATTTCAATTGAAAAAGGTATGGCATGTAATGACATGGCATTTCATTTCATGTAGGCAGTGATTAGTAATAGATATTTCCCAATTCAACCATGCTATAAGTACAATTTTTTTGACAACAAGTTTGACAATATGCCACATGTTGAAGGTTGAGTGGCCAGTTTTTAAACACCACACACTTTCCCGCCAATTCGAATTTGAATTGACATGAATTGTCAAATTCCTTATCAATCATGAATTGTACACAAAGCATTATTCTTCCCAATTAGTAATGGAGTGCAACTTTATAAAATTTAGTGACTAATGTGGTTGCAAGTTGAAGTACAGTGTGTAAAGCGTGACATTATCAAAAGTTCGATGCGTGTTCAAACAATGAACTCTAGTATATGTATGATATGAAGTATGCATTAATCGTGAAGCAAATTATTTTTGATTAAGTCCTTGTTTGGTGCTCATTATTTTTAAAATACATTTTTTCTCTCTTATTTTGAATCACGCATTCTTTAATAAAATAATAATAATACACGCAAATTCAAAATATTTTTTTATTTTTTAGTCACACATTCTTCTACATATTATTTTAAATGTGTGTGTGTGTGTATATATATATATATATATATATATATATGAAGCGCAAACGGACGCTAATATCAATAATAAAAAAAAAAAAAGTTTCATTCAGATTTTTATTGTAAAATTTTTAGGAGAAAGAAAAATTAACCCTAGCTTGGCAGTTGGCACGATATGTGGATTTTTCTTCATGGAACCCGTGTTGTAGTAAAATGGGTAACTTTTTGGAAATGACTAGATAGTGAATAAATTTTTGAAGTTAACTTATAAGTTTTACTATCGACTAATGTTACGTGGTATTAGTGGTGTATATAACGTCACGGAAATTGCTTCTATATACAAAGTGCTACGTAATATTATTTTTTAGAATCATATAAAAAAATACAATAAAAGAGGTCAAGAGAACATGAAGAAAATATTTACATGCACACAGATTTTGCCAGCTCGGTATGTTGAATCGAGGATTGTGTTGGTTAAGTGTTTTCGATAGCACGTTTATTTGAAAGTCGAGTTGACTCTAAACTAAGTCTGCTCCAAAATAAAATACAGTGTTTTACTTGAAGTGTTATCTTTAAGAAGAAAAATTTTCAACAAAAAACTTATTAAAGAATCCTAAACTTAACGATTATTGATTATTGTTTTTTATCGTTGAATTCTTACGATTTAGATAAATTTAATTGACGATATATATTTTTACTATAGTATCAATCAAGTTAATGTACCTCAATTTTGTTCAATCCAATAATTGTACTTTAATTATTTATTTATTTTTTAATTTGATAAATATACTTTGAATTGATTTTAATACACTAAATAATAATTTAAATATAAGTAATTTATATTTGTAGATAATAAGGTAATAAATATTTATACTAACTTATAATTTAAAACAAACGAGAAGAAAATCAAATTTATCAATGATAGTATTACCAGCTTGTATGGGAGGGATTAAAATCAGATTAAAATTGAAAATATAGCTGTTATTGTTGACTTTTATTAGACAGATGAGACCCAATAACGGTCATATTTTCAATTTTAATTGGATTTTAAGCCCTTCCGAACGGGGCCTAAATTTTCCAATTCCCACGAACGTGTGATAGGTGTAGCTGAGCCGAGTGGGCGGGGAGGGGGGGGGGGGCGTATCTAAAAGTCAAATGTTCTGACGCCACTTTTAACGGCGTCAAAAAGCAAAAGATGTTAACTGTTAAGCAAAATAACAAACGCCAGCAGACAAAAACAAGGACGCCGTTAGGTCAATTCTTCTTCTGCAAAATCGATTCGCGAATATCAATGTATCGTAAAACACCAAAAATTTTATTCCCTGCAGCTCCCAGATTTGGTCAATTCGCTTTTGACTTTTCAATTTTTAATTTTTATTTAGTTTTCCAATTATTTTACAGTTTGATAAAAACTGCTGACGGGCGTGATTTGCTTTTTAGGTTACGGGTTTACACACTGGAGCACTGTATCCTACTTCAGAGAATAATTTATAAAATAGTGGAAATTGTAAGAAATGTCCACTTTCTTCTAGTCAATTGCAAAAATGGCAACTTTTAAAAATCTTTGCAAAAATGGCCATTTTGGTATATTTTAGACCAAAATACCCATGGTCAACAATTTGTGATTCCATTCAAAGACAATAAAATGGACATTTTTGCAAAAAAAAATATGGGCTAATGAAATCTTGACACATAACCTGCTCCATTTATTGCAAATGACAAGATGTCAAATCATAATTATTGCTATTTTTTGCATTGACACAGAAATGTCGAGAACGACATTTCAAGTGTACAGAAATGTCATATTTGAAATGAAATATCCTTCTAGACATTTAATATGTCGAGAATGACGTTTTGAAATGTCGAGAACATTTAATATTGTGATTTGACGTGTGTACTATTAAAATATAAAACGGGATTCAAATGTCGAGAATGACATTTTAAATGTCGAGAATATTTAATATTGTGATTTGACGTGTACTATTAAAATATAAAACGGGATTCAAATGTCGAGAATGACATTTTAAATGTCGAGAATTCGTAGAGATTCAAATGTCCTTTTTTTTTTTCATTAAGGGCATAATAGACACTTTAGTATTAAATTTGAAAATTGGAAATTTTTCAACTCACACCCTTAATTGTGGACATTCTTGAAAATACCCCTTTATAATACATTAAAATACTTTGACCATGTTTGCTGGATTAAAATTTAATTTTTAGTAATTTTTTATAAAAATTGATAAAAGATATGATTGAAAAATTATGAGTTCTATAAAATATTTAATTAAAATTAAAATTTTGATTTTAATTTTAATTTTCACCAAACAAAGACTTAGAGTCTAATCAGGATATATGTTTCAATTAACTAGATAACACTATTTTAGTCAATGTTCTAAAATGTGTAATGTATTGCGATGCGTCGAGACCGAGAATCAAGAATCACAAGTTTAGGCGTGTCAATGCGAAGAATAAGCGTCATAATGCGTTTCTTATTTTTAAGGCATTAAATATATTTTTATATAAAAAAATAGATTTTTTACAAAAAAAAATAAAAATAAAAATTTGGGCAGCATAATGCGCCGCCTAGGCGGGATTAGGCGCAATTGTGCCGCCTTTAGAACAAAAATACATTTTTCGCGTATACCCCGAATTCGACGCGTTTTCTCCGCGCGTCGCGCCTAGGCGGCGCATTTGCGCGCATTTTAGAACATGGATTTTAGCCCTTGTTTGACCCCCATTATAATGTGATTTTTGAAAATAATGTATTTTGGAATAGTAACTTTTGGAAGAATGTGTTGTTAAAAATAATAATTTTTTTATTTGTTTATGTGTAATATTAAATGAGTGCTTGAAAAAAAGAAAAAGAAAAATGTATTAAAATTTTAGCTCATATTTGAGTTACATTAAAATTTTCATTTTCATTCTTTTACTCATTTTCCACCACGCATTCTTCAATAAAATAATATTTTTCATTACATCAATAACTTTTTTTTTTCAACCACACACTCCATCGATCTACTATTTCATAATGAGTTATGCTACATGTACATAATTTTTACCTAATTTTTTATACCCCACTCACATTTGAAAGTGGGGACCACGAGCCGCATTTTTTTAAAAACATGGGGCCCGCCGCATTTGTGTGGGGTGGGGGGGGGGGCACCATTCGGTCACCCCCCTTCGGTATATCCGGATATACCCATTTCATAATACATTCTTCCAAAATAACGTGGCTCAAACACGTTAATGGGGGTCTTATTTATTCATCCATTTGGGATGATTTTATAAACGTTTTAATTTATAAATAGATAAAAATAAATGATTTATAAATGAAAAATACTATTAGAATGTGCAATTAAAAATGAAATTTAATTATTTATAAAATAATTTATAAATTGAGTAATTTTATTGCCACAAAGAATTTTTATTGAAACCACAAAATTTAAATATTTTTTATTTATTGAATTAGACAAGTAATAACTGAACTTTCTTTCTTTAATTCCTTCATACATCATTCTTCTCTATTTTTTTTTTCCTTCTCTATCTTCACTTATTATTATTTTTTTTTTGGTTGAATATTCTTGCTTTGTCTCGTTTTTTAATTATGTTATTATTCTTTTATTTTTAATTTATTGTTGAATGGATGCAACAAATAAGTCTTTAATTATACACTCTAGCTAGTTTAGGTAAATTTCGTTTATTGTTAGGGCCTGTTTGATAGCACAAGATTTTTCATGAAAAATGGAAAATATTTTCCAATTTTACATATTGTCTTGTTGGATGTAAAAACTTTTTCATGAAATTACTTTTCTTGATTTGTTTCACAAGGGTGCAATTTCCTTGAATTTGTAGAAAACCAATTCCCAACAATTTGGTGAGACTAGCCAACACTTTTTTAAAAAAAAAATTTAAATTTTTTTAATTTTTTAATTAATTAATTTATTATTTTTTTTTTTTTTTGCAATGGAAAGAAGTTCTATCCACAAATGTGAAATTTTTTTTTTCCTTTACTAGACAATTTCTATGAAAAACAAAGTCAAACGAATACCAAAATTTCAACATTTTTCAAATAGAAAATTATATCAATCAAATACAATTAATTACAATTTTCAATAAAACAATTTCTAAACAATTCAATTCCCTGAAATTCATTTTATTTCCACCCATTTTCCATATTTGTAATCAAACGGATCCTTAGTGTATTTTATATGTTAATATAGAAAAGGTAATTATATTATACTTCATTTTTTTCAGTGCACCACTAATTAATTACGTTGGCGTTTTTAAATATTGCCTATTTTCTCATTTAATTTTTCATATTTTTTGTTGCTTTTTTTTATCATTAGTATCTCAAATTAGTCTGTTAAAAGTGCTTTGAAATGAAAAGCAAATTATATTATGTTGGACTTTTTTCTTATATAAAAAAATATAAATTGTAAATAAGTCTTTTTATGTCCCCGTAGGAACGTTTTGAACAACACCCTTTTCACTAAGAATATGCTTTAAATGATGAGAGTTTGATTATAAGAATACATTGAAAAAAGTTCGAGATATAAGTACAACTATGAGCAAAGATCAAGAGGTTTTGATGCAACTAAAAATCGATGCAATAAAAATTTTGTGGTGGCTATGTAACCACCAAAATCTATAATATATTAAATACTCCCTCCATTCCAATTATATAGGCCAACTTTCATTTTTCTCTTGTCCTAAATATATAGGCATGTTTCCTAATATATAATATTTTATTTTGTTCTTTTACCAATATACCCTTATTAAATTTTCCTTACTTAATATGCCAATTTCTTGAAATAATCTAAATACACACATTTCGCACTACTTGGAAACATGGAACAACTCTCATTTCTTCTTCTTCTTCTTCTTCTTCTTCTTCTTTTTCTTCAAATTCTCTATCAATTCCAACAGTAATTTAGTTTTACATACTGAAAATTAAATAAGAGTAAATTTGGAAAAAAATTGGAAAAATTAATTTTCCAATGACATTAAAGAAGATTTTTTAATCCGTGTGAAAAACGAAACAAGTCAATATAATTGGGATGGAGGGATTATAGGGATGGTAAAAAAATCATACAAACCCGATACTTGCGGGGCCCTACCCCGAACGGAGTGGGGAAAACCCGCTTAAACGGGTAACGGGACGGCGAATTTTGCCTCGGGGCGGGGACGGGGTCCCAGCCACGCCCCGCCCCGTTTAAAAAAAAATTTTTTTTTTTTTTTTTTTTTTAGAATTCAATACTTTAAATGAATTTTTTTATTAGTCCTAATAGAAAATAGCAACTAAAATTATTTGTCCAAATCTAATGAATATGGGCAATAAAAATAAATTATCAAAAACTTTAAAAAAAAAAAAAATTAAACGGGGGAATAAACGGGGAATGGCCGACCCGCCCCAACTTAAACGGTGACGGGGCGGGAAGGGCCCCCACCCTCGCCCCGCCCCGCCCCGCCCCGTTGCCATCCTTAAGGGAGCATCACATCAAGTGAGAATCATTTTTTTTATTACGATTTTAACCTTACTATAATTAAATTATTTCAATAACACTTTACTCTCCGTTTTTCAACATGTAATAAATACTACAAAATTCTTGTCATGTTTGAATTTCGTGTTATTAATTATTAACTAATTAACATTCACGTTAATCTAGAATCAATGAATATTAACTTGATGAATCTTGATCTAAGTGAATCTAGAGTTATTATAAACAATTTATTTTTATTCTTGTATCTAGGGATGGCAAAAAAAACCGCCCCGCCCCGCCCCGACGGTGCCCCGCCCCGAATGGGGCGAAAAAAACCGCCCCGACGGGGTTGGCGGGGCGGGGCGGGGCGATATGGGGTGCCCCGTCGCGGGGCGGGGCACGGGGCGGGGTGGGGATGCCCCGCCCCGAACCCGGCCCGTGAAAGATTTAAAAAAAAAAATTAAATATATATGTGGATTTTTTAAGGAAAAAAAAATAAAAAATAAAAAAAAAATTAAACGGGGCGGTTTAACGGGGCAAGCCCCCGCCCCGCCCCGCCCCGCCCCGGTTAAGGCGGGGCGGGGCACGGGGCGGGGTGGGGTGATGGCGTGGCGGGGCGGGGCGGGGCGGGGGTGCCCCGCCCCGAACCCGCCCCGTTGCCATCCCTACTTGTATCTAGTAATTTTAATGGATGTTTAAATTTATGTATTAGTAATTAATTTTTATATACCATCGTGAAAATTTTGAATTATAGAAGTCGAGTTTCCAGAGTATAATTTTTTTCTCTTAAATCTTTATCCAAAATCTTATTTTTTAGTTCGTTTGAGACTCGTCAAATCCTATCAACAAATTGATATTAAATATTATTTTGATAACACTTGTAAAGTATTTTAGAATAACGTGCAATGTAAGTTTAACTCTAATTAGTAAAGTGAAAAAGTCAATTCATAGCTGAAATTTGAAGTCTTCCATTCCACCTATTTCCCCTCTTTCCTTCACCTGTTTTGAGCCGGTGAGTTTTTCTCTTTTTTCTCTCGATCTTCTTATATGCATGCATTGTCCCCTTTTTTCCACATCTTTTCAATCTTCACGCTCATAATCAGATTTCCATCCATGTAAGTATGTATGTGAAGTGTTTATGAACAATTTTTCTATGTAAATAGGTAAAAATTGGAGATGATTTAGTAAGACGAATTTATGGATTCATCTAAATATTTTCAACTTCTTTTAACACAATCCAATACTTTGATAAATTGAACACATACAAATTCCTTCTGTTTTTCGCAATGGAATCCCTTGTTGTAATGTCGCGAACTGAATATGAACAAATTACTTACTTGAAATTAAAGATTTTTTAAAAAAAATTTTTTTAGATATATAAAATGATGAATAACTTAAAATAATACCAGAGACAAAAAAATGTTTCTACTATAATTATGATAAAATTGTCAGTATTGTAAAACTATAAGATAAATATTGATGATTATGTTGTCTTATCATCATGCATATATAAGTCTTATCTTGTTTAGAGTGTCTATTTCATTTCAATTGTAATTTTCATTTTGAACATTATAAATACAGGTTTTGATTATCAATAAAATACACACTTAAGTTTTGACTCTTTATTTTTCTCTCTATTTATTATCTATATTCCTCTTTTATTCTTTTAATTTTATAGCACCAACACGAATGCTTTTATCTAATTACTATTTTTCTTAGAAAAAATTAGCGATCAAAACTCTCTACACCAAAGTTTTTATCCAAATCCACGTTTTGATTTTCTTAATATTACACGTCTCTGCAGCCAAATTCCAAAATCTGCACTCAATTAGAAATATTTCATGTCTTGCAACCCAATTTTGAAAATCCTCTATGTATGCTGTTTACTTGAATATTATGACGAAATTTACATGTATGTTTTTTTGTAACATAATCATTGTTTTACTCCATTAAAATTTAGTTGCATGGAATAGTGTAGAAAAATTAAACTGTAAGTAAGTGTTAGAATGCATATTCCATTAAATTTCTTTACATCTCATTATGCACGTTATTTTTAAAAGTAGTACTTTACAATATTAAAGTAAACATCATCTCGTGATTATGTGACGGAACTAATGATGTAGATTATTATCTTTGTATAAAAAAATGTGATTACATAAATTTACATCTCATTATGCACATTATTTTTAAAAGTAATACTTTACAATAGTTTTAATTGCATATTAAATTAAAGTAAACATCATCTCGTGATTATGTGATGGAACTAATGATGTAGATTATTATCTTTGTATAAAAAAATGTGATTACATAAATTTACATCTCATTATGCACATTATTTTTAAAAGTAATACTTTACAATAGTTTTAATTGCATATTAAATTAAAGTAAACATCATTTCGTGATTATGTGATGGAACTAATGATGTAGATTATTATCTTTGTATAAAAAAATATAATTACATAAATTAATTAAATATTATTTTATGGTATTGATATATATAATTTGTTATTGTCCTATCCTAATGTGATTAAATATTTTTAATGTTCTTCTATAAACTTTAAATTCATAATTTATCATGTTGTTGTTTTTGAATAAGCACACTTTTGTATATATTTATATTTTGCTAGATAACATACTCCTGAAAAGATAATATTTTTAAATAATAATTTGTTTGTGCTCCTGAAATAGCATAACATTGTTGATATTCTAAAAGAAAATTAATTGCTCCAAAAGAATGTGATATTACAATTTCAATATTAAAAAAGAATATTGATATATTTCTCTTGAAGAAGCAAATATATGACTCCCGAAGAGTTAATGTTTCGAAATAATAGTTCGATATTGTCCCCGAAGTTGTGCAACATTACAATTAATATTTCAAAAGAATATTACTTGCTCCGGAAGAACATGAAGTATAATTTTTAATATTTCAGAAGAACATTGATATATTGCTCTTGAAAAAATAATAGTAAAATATAACAACACTTTTACACATAATGTAAAAGTATCTCAATAAATTATATTATTATGCAGAAAGAAATAGAATCGAAAAGAAAAAGTTGTCAACAACACTTTTACACATGATGTACAACATCATATAGAGAGGAACCGAAATAATTGTGTCGAAATATATTGATCGAAATAATGATTGGCTAAATAAATGGAGTAATCCTTGCAAATTGAATTTACTAGAGAAATCTGAAGTTTCTGGATCTACCGTTCGAACATTTAAATGTGTATACTTATGCTAAATGAAAATGGAAAAAGTAAAGTCATAATATGAAATGTACGATTCTTTACTTAATGAATTTCACGAAACTTATATAAATTGATAAATTATATGATCACGTCTATATTTCATTAGTGTGACAATACATGAAATTTGATATGTATGTAATAAATGTGATTATGAACAATTTATCTTGTATGATTATAATACTATCTTTGAAGGATTTTATACTTGAAGCATATAATTCAAGTGCTATTATTATGAGGGGGAGAATACGCATTATAATCTTTTTCCCTTGACCATGGTTTTATTCCATTAGGTTTTTCTGGCAAGATTTTTAATGAGGCAACTTTTGTAGCGTATTCAAAAAAATAATTTATTCTTTTTCCTTCATTAAATTTTTTTACATAGGGTTTAACGAGATATATTCTTTGTGTGATGAATGCCCATGACATACAAGAGTAACAAGACATTTACACTCAAATTAATACTTTGATATGCATGAATTTTTGAAGAGATCAACAAGAGCTTTTTTTTTTAATCATCATATTACTCAAAAAAAGTCATCAAGTTTTATACCACTGAATTTTCTTAAAAGACATTGACGCCCAAAACATTAAGGCCATGTTTGATAGCATGGAAAATGGGTAGGAAAAGAAAATATTTTCCAAGATTCCATATTTAGTGGTGTTTGATGGCAAAAAGTTGGCATGGAAAATCTGACTTTCGTTTTCCCTCTACGCGCCTCATTCCTTGCGTGGGATGAAAGGAAATTCTTACCTTTTTTATGGGAAAATTAATTCCCAGTTCTGTCCCATTTTTTTTTTTCTTTCTTTCTTTTTTTTTTTTTTTTGGCAATGAAAACAAATTTCATAACCAAGTGTAAAAAAAAATTTCACTTTCATGGATAATTTTAATGTAAACGAAGGCCAAACGAACACTAAACTTTGATAAAAAAATGATTTTTTAGGAAACAATTTTTTTTTTCGTTTTTTTTTAACTTTTTAGCAATGGAAACAAATTTTATAACCAATTGTGGAAAAAATTATCACTTTAATGGACAATTTCCATGTAAAACAAAGCTAAACGAACACAAAATTTAAAAATTTTCCGGGTGGAAAATTATACCAATCAAACACACTTAATTAACAATTCCCTGAAAAACAATTTCTAGGAAAATATTTCCCCTGTAAAACATTTTCTTTCCACCCATTTTCCACCCTTACTATCAAACGGACCCTAATATTGAAGACATTGACATACAAAACATGGATTACTTGATACAAGAATTGAAATCAGGGTTTGTCCCACTGAGTTTTCTGGACAAGGTTTTAACGAGGTAGGAGTTTATTACTTCAAATTATTTATACTCTTTTTTCATTTGTTGGTATTTTTCCCATCGGATTTTTCGCCAAACAAGGTTTCAATGAGATAGTTATTGTTCAAATAATCATCAAAGAGACAGTGTTGTAAAACTATAAAATAAATATTGATGATTATGTAATTTTATTATCATGCATAAATAAATTTAATCTAGTTTAGAGAGTTTATTTCATTTCAATAGAGAACATAATCTCCATACCAAACCTGACTCTTTAATTTTATTTTAATATTTAAATATTTTTTAAAGATAAATATAAAATAAGACGAAAATGAGAATATTTCAATCACAAGACATCCCTAGCCAGAGACAAGTATTTTCTTCCAAAATAGCAAATATTCTCGACTGAAAATGGCCAAATACAAAAGTTCCATCCTTGAAAGTGAAGTACCCATCTAAGAATCTTGAAAGTTTTTTGACCTTTTTATTTTTATTTTTTTATGGGACATTTACGTTTTGGTAAAAATGTAAAATTGATGTATTGGATCCTTCGAAACTAAGAGTTGGGCTTATAGTCTATCAGTTGAAATTCTATAACTATTGACCAATATGTGTGTATGAATATCTCATATCTGCAGAGGTGGATCTAGTAGGGGGCCGAGCTGGACTACCAACCCACATGGTAAGAGAAGAAAAATTATATAGTTAAATTGGCACAAATATCTATATTAGCCCAGCTTCATATTGAGTCCCCGCCTAAGCCCAATTATTTAAATATTCTTTCATGACATTAATAAAATGTGAAAATTTTTATTAGATTTTTATTTAATGCATATTTTACTTATAATTATATATAAACTTTTATAGTAAATAAAATTGTATTGATTAGAGCTAAAATAAATTACTTATTTTTCTAATAAATGTTTTGTTAAGCTTAAAGTAATTAAATCTTTTTGTTTGATATACAACTTATTCATGTTTATAAGAAAGAAACTTACTTATTTTGACCATAAATTGATGTTACTATCAAAATAAGTAATTTCCTTTATGTTTAATCTTACAATAAAAAAAATATTTATAAGAACTTATTTGTTTATAATTAATAAGATTATCATCCTATTTGACACACATTCTTTAAAAATATATTTTTTTCAAAACTCATTTGTAACTACACATTCTTCAATAAAATAATATTTTCCATCACATCAATAACTTTTCTTTACTTTTTAACCATATATTTCTCATCATATTGTTAAGAATTGAGGTTCCATTTTAAAATGTCAACCTTATTAAAAGGAGTAATCAAATCCTTTATAAGTTGATTTATATTTACATTTTTATTCGATATGAGATTCTATCTCTTAACATGCTCGCAAGATGGTGACTCGTTTGAGCAGATCAATCTTTAAATCCGTATGCTAACTTTTAGAGTCTTAATCGGATCGAATTGCTCGTTAGAGCTTAATACCAGATTAAGAATTGAGGTTCCATCTTAAAAGGTCAAAGTTATTAAGAGGAGTAACCCAATTCTTTATAAGTTGTGTTTCGTGTGGAAATCGAGCATCGCTAACAATTAAAAAAAGGTTCAGACGATTGTGTAAGGAACAACAATCTCTCGAGATAAAATCTCAATGATGGGTGCTTTATTTATGAAGATTACAACTTGCAAGAAGCGAAATACCTCCAAGGGGCACAAGCACACTGAATTCGCAAAGTAATTGAAAGTTTAACAAGAAGAAAGAAATGAAATTACATAATTCTTTGTTTGAGAGTCATTTGATTCATCCCTCTTTTATGTTCTCCTTTCTCTTTTATACTCATTTAACAGTTTTTCTTGTAGAGCCGTTTGAAAACTGCTCATCGCCATGTAGTTCTACCCACTTTCTTCATAATGGATGATTTGTCAAGAAACTACCGTTTTCAACTGCTGCCATTACTCCCATCATTTAACTGCAAGCAACCGAGAATCTTGGATTGTGGAATGTAATAAGATTACACATTAACTGTTTAATAACCATTGCTTTAAATAACAATCAAAACACTATACTCTCCCAGATCTTCGGCGTCTCGCAGATTTGAGCGATAATGAGCTCGCCCAGATCTTGGGCGTCTTGCAGGCTTGAGCGATGATGGGCCTCCGCTACATAACTCCGTCTTTGGTTTTTACATGGTTTCGTTTGGGCCCATCATTCGAATTTCCTAACTGGGCTTCATTCTTAGGACCATTTAATTGGACCTTATTTTTATATGTCAACATTTACATCTCAATATGGCAAAATTAATATCAATTATTAATCTTATGCCATATTCATCCTTTACATTTTCCCGCGATGCTTGAAATCCCAAAAGGGCGGAGAATCCCTATCATTATTTCGTTTGGCAGTGACCTTCTATGTCCAAAAAAGTGCAATATCACGTAATTCCTATAAACCAACGAACACGCCACTTCATCGTACCATTATACCCATGTTCTCCGTCGTCGCGTTTCCCATAATGATCACTGTTCTTCTTCTTGCTTCTCTACTACACTATCAAAAACCCTCGAGAAGATGGCGACTTCAAAGAGCTCCTCAGACAACTCCCTTAGTAAGACTTCCAAAAGCTTATCAACAGACCGTATATAAATCCAGCTTCCCTTTCACTAGCCAATCCTGATCTCCACGAGTTCTACGTGGGCCCATCATTTAATGACGCTGATTCTGTTGGGCAAGCAGCAGTGTGCCAGTTGTTCCCTTGTACTCAAGATCCTCCTTTTCTGAACCCTTTTCTGCTAAAGCCAATCCGTGAAAAAGGTATTCACATTTGGCCCAAAACTGATAATATTTTCCGCCTTTGGCATGCACGTATGACAAATCATGGCCCTACCAAGGCAATTTTTTATTGTGCTAGGATTTCTGATTTATTAGAAATCACTCTCCGTTCCCCAATCTATGATCATGTGCTTTTCCCTGTCACTTTGAGCTTTTGGTCTTCTGAATATAATACTTTTATCTTCCCACTTGGCCCAATGTCCATTACTCTGAGGGATGTTGGAGCCTTAGTTAATCTTTCGCCCTTAGGCGACACCATTTTTCCTGCCATTTTGATTACTGCTGCTGCCCCAAAATTTGACAAGAGATACACTGATTCTTATTCGGGCATGCAAGAACTTTACAAAAATTCTAGTGCTGAACCTAAACATGCTGAACGTGTTGCCTTTCTTCAAGTTTGGCTTTGTAAATATGTTCTTTGTGTACCCAGTGTTAAACCTTCTATGACTTGTTTGCCCATAGCGCATGAATTAGCGCGTAGTAGGTCTCTAAATCTTTATTTGCTATTCTTAGCTGCCTTTTATCGAGGTATGACTTCCCTTCAATTCCAGTTAAGGAATTGTGCATCTCCTACTGGCAGCGGGCCTCTTCGGCTCGCTCGATTGTGGTTGAGAGCATATTTTCCACAACTTGGTACTCTATCAACTCCTCCTCGATCAGTCAGTTGTTATGGGCTAGTCATCAACCAATTGAGCCTTGGTATTATGTCTAATAGGGACGCTTTCACATTCTTTTATAACTTAAATTCACTATCTACATTTTTTTCTTTCCTTGTTCACTCAGTTCTCATTTACGTGCAACCTCCTTCTACTATGGATGATGTGAGCACCTTTTTGCCTGTTTGGCTCAATATTTGATTGGGAAAGAGTTGTTCCATGACATCTTAACTGGAATAAATGTTAAGGCAAGGATTGAGATATATGCTCCCTAATTTGTTGCTTGTCGCTTGGATTTGGCCAAACGTGGTTTGTTCCTCCCTGTTTTTTCAAGAGCCTGATAGAAAGTTTTCATACCATTAATAAAACAGAGGCACATGCCATTGAAGCTCGCAATACCTTTTTGACAAATGGTTTCTCCTTAACCCCTTTTAATCCCACTTTGGTCATTAACTCCCTCTTTGAACAATTCTGGCCATTTGTGAAGCGTAGGTTGTTTGCAACTGATGCTAACCTTGCCTTCCACCTGCTGGAGCGGCCAAAGACTTTTTTCGTTTCTCCTATTCCTGCCATTCCTGTATCTATTAGGAATCTTATTTCTCCTTCGAAATCCCCACCCGCTCGTGTTAAACATCATGCTATTCCATCTAGTTCCCCACCTGCTCAAACTGGAATAGCTAAAGGTGTTTCCAGCCGTAAACGATCAGCTTCAACTTCATCAGATTTGCCCGATGACGATGACTATGATGCCCCTTTCGTCATCAAGAGAAAGGTATTTGAGTTTGTTTATTCATGAAAAATCCTTTATATGCTAATGTTTTGCCTGAATTTTTCAGAAAAGCTCAACTCTCCTTTGAAGACTCTGCCTTTAGGGGTTTTTGTTCCATCGCCTTCCACCAAAGCTTCTTCGTCTAAGTCGTCTGACGAAGGGACTTCACCTACGGAGAAGGCCATAGTCCAAGAGTCTTTGATCGCATAGCCAATTGGAGAACTTCCACCTTCCAGGGAGCTGACCCCCCACGTATTGAATTGGAAGGTAATACATGCTTTGTGGTCTTTTCCTTTGTATGTGTTATTGGCTTTTAACTCATTATCACTTGATTCTATTAGAGATACCCATAAATTTTCCCGTTCCAGAAGTGCCTGCTCATTCAGATAAAAGGAAGTCTCCACAAGTGGTCGGATCAACCAGTGATGTGCCCCAATTTTCTAAAGCTACTGATGATGTAGCCTTTGTTTTATCTTCTATCTTCACTTTGTTCACTGTAATGAAAATGCTAAATGCTTGCATTTTTCTTTACAGGATGCTAACGCCATTTTACGCTCCATTCAGGATTTGTTTACTTCTTGGGAACAAATAAAAGTAAGCGCTACTTTTCGTCCCTCTTCAGCCAGTCGTCCTCCTGCTTCATCTGCTGCATTCTCAGAGGAAAATATGAAAATTCTCTAGCAATTAGTGCTTAAATATGTTTCTTTCATGGATATCAACAATACCAGTGCTTCTAGCCAAAGAGATAAGTTTGAGCTTTTAAGTGCAAAAATGGCTCAAGCACTTGAGCTTCCTTCGCTTAAAATTTCATCTGATTTTAAGCTGACGTTGAAGATTATCCACTTAGAGACAAGTTCTTTGCTACCCAGAAATGTAGAGTTAAAGGCCAAGAAGATTCAGTATCTTCGTGCTGTAAATGAAAAAGAATCTTTACTTCAAGAGATTGAGAAGACCAAGAGCAATCTACACGAAATCTCCTCTGCGGTTATGGTTGAAGATTCTTTGATGATGAGCCTGACTACAGAGATGAAGGAATTTCCAGTAAGGATGGATGACTGTAAGGCTAGGTTAGCAGCCAAGAAGCGTACTGTTTCCCAAGAGCAAGGAAAATCTTTGTTTGAGCGTTACTCGAAACTGGAAGTTGACGAGGACCTTATGACCGAACTATCCACCGCTTCCCTTGAACAACACGATGAATGGGAGACACTTAGAGAACAATACGCTCTCTTTGGGGCAGCTGTAATTAAGACATTAATATTCTGACCTTTCTTGTAAGACGATTTCTTCTTACACTTTTGTTTATTTAATTTTATGATGGCAGCTAGCGTCGACTGAAATGTAATAGCAGCCAATTTCATCAGTAGAATGATCATTTTTATTTACTTGTGTGATAGCTTTTGCATGAATTCTGAAATAGAATGATTGACGTTTTCTTTAATCGACATACTCCCCCGTAATTTAATTATTGACTTTATTCATACACATTTCCCTTTGTGGAATCTTTACACGGAATGAAACTTTTAGTATTTCAACTCAAGATTTGGACCTTCAATTTCGGTTACTACGCATGTATGTGGCCATTCGCATTCCGTCCCTTCGCCTTCAAACCCCTATAAAGTTACGTATTTGTTACACATCTTTCGTCTTCATCCTCATTCTTCGCAAAATCAATCTGTTGCCATCATCTAGAATTCAAATGATCGACTTTCTATATTCAAAAGATCAATTATTTCCCTTTTCAACGGAAATGAATCATTTGATTTTATCCCAATTTCACAATCTGTCTTGATATTTTCTTTGGTATAGGAAATATAAGAAATATTCTTTGGTCAATAAAGGTCTTCTCAGCACCATTTTCTTGATGTGAAACAATTGCTTGCTGATAGTGCTTCTTTGACTATTTGTCTACCATTGCAGCAATGCATTTAGGAAGGTGACGAAAACCAATTTACCATTTTTCTGTAGTAGTTGATAGAAGAACAATGATAGCCTCAATTCACTTTATTTGTGCCCAACATCTTGATTTTATTTATGCATGAAATTTTCTTCTATTTGTTCACTTTCCCATATGGAAGGAACATATTTCTTTAAATATTTGCCATTAATAAACCTTATATGCTTCGTACCATCTAAATCTTTCAAATTGTAAGCTCCATTAGACAATACGCTTTTCACTTTATATGGTCCTTCCCAATTGAGTGACCATTTACCATACTTTGGGTTCTTGCTATCCAAAAGGAGTATCGTTTTTCAAATCAAATCTTCCAAGCTAAAAGACTGGGCTATAACTTTTTTGTTATAGAACTTAGCCATTTTTTCGTTTTTGAACATGCAATTTATCTAGCACATCCATATTTAACTCGTCCAATTCCAATAAATTTTGGGCTACTGATTTTGCATGCTGCCATCATTTAAATTATTTTGTAGGCCTACTGTAATCGACTGCACATTGATTTCCATAGGCAACATAGCTTATTGTCCATAAGTAAGCTGAGAAGGAGTTATTTTGGTACTTGAACGTGGTGACATCCTGTAAGCCCATAAAGCTTTATTTAAACACTCATGCCAATTTCTGACATTTTCATTTATCATTTTCCTTATAATATTTTTTAGAATCTTATTAGAAGATTCTGTCTGTCCATTAGATTGAGCGTAATAAGGTGTGGAGTTTACTAGCTTAACCCCAAACTCGCTCAAGAATTCCTTCACTTGATCTCCATTAAAAGAAGTTCTTTGATCCATCATTAGAGTTTGCAGTATCACAAATCTATAAATAATGTGGTCACGAATAAAGGTTATAACATTTTTCTGAGAAATTTCTTTTAAAGGTATTGCTTCTACCCATTTAGTGAAAAAATCTGTCGCAACTATTATAAACGTATATTGATTGGATGACGGGGGATAAATCTTCCCTATCAAATATATCGCCCAACCTTTAAATGACCAATGTTTAATAATGTGTGTCATTTCTCTTGCTGACACTCTTTGTATTGGACCATGCTTTTAGCATGTTAAACAACTTTTTGCGTACTGAACGCACAATTCTCCCATTTTGGGCCAAAAGTATTCACTCCTAACAATTAATCATCTCATCTTTTTGCCAGCCTGATGAGCTCCACATATTCTTTCATGTACTTCAGCCATGATTGTTTTGGCCTCTTGCGAATTCACAAATTTTAATAACACACCATCTGAGCATTTTTTGAATAGCTCCTCATCTATCAGTATGTAATTTAATGAGCGTACTTCATTTTCCTATTACTCTCTTTGTCAGGTTCTTTCAAGAATCTTTTTATTTCTGCCTTCCAATCTATTGTATCTCTATTTTGTATGCAATGAACATCAATCATTCTCGCCCTCCATTGTACTACATGCAATATTACTCTATATTCACAAGTGGATTTCAAATTTATCACATTTGAATAACCTGAAGCCATTTGGGCTAATTCATTTGCTAGATCATTATACATCCTGTTAACGTATTGAAGCTCTACTTAGTCAAATTCTTCCAATAATTCGCGGACGATTTCATATTGACTTATGACAGAATCACTTTGACATTTAAAATCACCAATCAATTGGTAAACTACTAATTGGGAATCGTCCCCTAATAATTACATTATTTATTCTCAATTCTATTAACAGTTCTAAGCCTACGATCAATGCTTCATATTCAACTTGATTATTGGTACATATTCTATCCAAAGTGAAAGCAAACTTATAATAAACCCCTAGAAGATTTATTAAAACTATTCCTACTCCTGCACCTCTAGAAGTTTTTGATTCGTCAAAGTATAAAATCCAAGGTTTTAATTCAACTGAATCAGTTTCCAATTTAATTTCTTTAGGCATGTCAAGACATGGATGATCGGCCAAAAAGTTAGCCAACACTTGATTTTTAACTATCTTTTGGGGCATAAATTGTATTTCTCGAATAATGCAAAATCCAAAGGCCTATTCTTTGGTGTAAAATAGGGCGAGAAAACATATATTTAACTAAATTTATTTTAGAAACTAAGTAAATAGTTACAAACTATAAATAAGCTATTAGTTTTGTACATGTGAAATATAAAGCAAGACACAACTTTTCAATAGCAGAGTAATTATATTCACATTTCATTAACTGTCTACTCAGATCATAGATCGCCCTTTCTTCACCAATTTTGTCTTCTTGCACGGCCATCCCGACTATCGATTCTTATTCAGCCGATACGTATACTTTCATTGTCATCCTTGGATAAGTGATACTAACAGTGGTGACCTGACAAATATGTCTTCAGCCTATCAAAAGCTTTTTGATGTTCTTCCTTTCAGAAGAATTCGTCCTGATTTTTTAGCTTTAAAAGAGGCGAAAAAACTTTCGTTCGCCCTGCACAATTAGAGATAAAACGTCTCCAAAAGTTTACTTGGCTTAGAAACCTTTGCAATTCTTTCTTGTTACTAGGTGGTTTGGTCTCTAAAATAGCATTTGCTTTATTTTTATCAAGTTCAATTCCTCTTTTGTATACTAAAAAATCAAGGAAATTCCCTGTATTAATACCAAATGCACATTTCAAAGGATTCAATTTTAGTGTATTGCCTCATTCGCTCAAATGAGCGTTTTAATTGTTCAAAGTGGTCTTCCTCTTTAATATATTTGACCACTATATTATCTACATATACTTCAACAAATTGGCCTATCATGTCGTGAAAAATTAGATTCATTTCCCTTTGATAAGTTGCCCCTACATTTTTCAGGCCGAAAGACATAACAACCAATTCAAAGCATCCTAAAACCCTAGGGCACCTAAATGCAGTTTTATGTACATCTTCTTCAACTATGTAAATTTGGTTATATCCTGAATATCTGTCCATAAAAGAGTACATTACATGTTCGGCAGTTGAATCTACTAAAGAATCCATCGTAGACATGTATATTTATCTTTGGGTGTTGCTAAGTTTAATTTCTAAAATCTATGCACACCCTAATATTACCATTATTTTTTAACACCGGCACGATATTAGATAACCACTCAACATATCTGGTTGTTCCAATAAAACCCGCATTTAACAATCGCTCTATTTCTTTCTTTACCTCAGGCAATACATTAGGGGCAAAACGCTTAGGAGGTTGTTTATGAGGTTTAAAATTTGGTTTAGTTGGTAACCTATGTTCTACCAAAATTTTATCTAAACTAGGCATATGTTCATATTCCTAAGAAAAACAATTCTTGTATTTCTTTAATAAAGCGATTAATTTATTACTTACCTCCTGATTAAGTATCTGACTGACAAATGTTCGGTGATCTTCCCCTTCTTCGCCAATATTCACCTTTATCGAATGGTCTTGTACTTAAGCGTGTCCAAGCTTTGTCATTCCCATTACTTCATCGTTTAGGTTCCTTTTAGACACTTCATCTTTTAAGTAATCTACTTTGTTGACTTCTCGACCAATATTCTGCTCCAATTCGAACACTACTAATTTGTTTCTCAACGTATTTAATACTGTTTCTTCTTTTGTCTTCTCTTTACATTCCTTATTGAAAGCTATTAATTTGGCTTTGAAGTCCTGAATATCGACCATATTTTCTTGTTGCTGACAACTCATTAGAGTTCCTTAATTATCTTTTTGCAAATTACTGGCTCTTCAAGGGCCACTATGTTTGGCCTAATTTAATTGAACATTTTAGTAAGTGCATCTACTGAAAATGACTATTTTCTCTTTGTGACAATTTGAGTCTCTTCCCCATCTTGAACTACCCTGACAGGTCCATAATTTTCTTCGTACATGAACCTTTCTACTGAGTTTGCTTCTGCGATAAAGGGTCTTTGGTCTGCTTGCACCACTTCTGCTTCGCCTTTGTCATTCCAGAAAATTAGGCATTGGTGGAGTGAGGAAGGTATGCAACGACTCCCGTGAATTCAATATTTTCCTAGTAGCATATTGTAACTAGTAGGACCATCTATCACAAAGAAGACTGTGGTCCTGGTAGTTGTTCCTACAGTTATGTCCAGTGGCATCACCCATTTAGATGAAGTTGCTCCCCCATTGAAACTTGTGAGAATGACTTCTGTTGGGATCCTATCGCTTTCTATTTTTGCAAATTTTCTCATCATTCTGGACGTGATGGTATTTATGGTTGCTCTATTGTCGATGAACACTTTTGTCACATGTATACCATTGACTAAAGTCTTCAGTAAAATGGTCTCAAGTATTTGGTTAACTTCGTAGATGGTCTCCTAAAGATGATCTTTTCAGCTGCATCTATTTCCACTTCCTATTTATTCTTATTGAATTATTTCCTTGTAACACGTCCAAATGTAATATTTCACATTGAGTTTCTACATCTTGGATTTCTTCCTTATTTTCTTCTAATGTTTCTTTTTCGGTTATACAACCTGTAGGGGGAGGTAATATTCTTGGAGGTGACCCATATTTCTCAGAGCGAGACACTCTCATCTTTCTCTTGGGCGTCCCATATAATACATAGTAGTCAAAAGAATGCCCAGATGGTTCGCCCAACAAATCTACATCGCGGACAGCTTCCTGATACAGTTGCTTCAATAAATTGTTGCGCGACACTCCTCTTCTTTTTCTCTCTGCTTCTAAGTCAATTTCCTCTTCAATGTCCGTCATGTCATCATCCTCTTCTTCATCATATACCTCCTGAGATGTTTGGCCTTCTTCACATTCCAGCACACCGCTTCGTCCTCATTATCTTTCCTTTCCTCCTCCTCATTTTCCTTACTTTTGAATTCATTGGCTAGCAAATAATTATTAGCCATAACAGGAGGTAGTGTACCAAATTGAATAGTGAGGGGTCACTCTAGATCTTCTTCATCTTTCTTTCCACGCTCAAATTTTAATCTCCCAAAAAAACTTTCTGGTAACTATTCCATTGATTTGCCCATACTAGCCTCTTTATTATCTTTAAGAACATTTTTGTTAGCCACCCCAAGCAATTTAGGTGCCTTAGGATGTGACAATCCCTTCGTTGCCTCATCATTCATCCATAGTTTCGTTCAAAACGCATTTTTTGGGTTCTAGTCATTTCGTTAAAGGGTACAACTCTTCCTGCATTATACTGGACCGAATGCCATACATTTGGTTAGCGAGGTTGCGGCCTAAATGTTCTCCCATTGTTTATTGGTCTGAACTGCCTCTTAAAAGGCGGTTTCCCATAGAATGACATACTCCGTCCTCCATCGGGCTGAAAATTTGGAATAACATTAGGACGATGGTGATATCGCCATGTTTCTGGTCCTTCCATATTTTCATTCACTTCTCCCTTGCATCTAGCACACAAGATACCTTCGTCTTTTATAGAATCCTTTCATTTGATACGTTCAAAAACACTGGGATGTGATTCATAATCTTCTTCTCCATCATTTATGACCAACTTGAATTTTGACAACATAATTTTGAAACCAGTTGTCACCATATTCACTGCAAGTAGCTGTGGAAAATGATTTTCATCCACTACCATTTTCTTCTTAACTTCAAATGTGATTCACCATGACTCAATGACATCATGTAACACATGACAAAAAATTAGACAATTGTTAGTCATGCGTGACCATGCATTATGCCATTTACAATATTTTTTACCCTTAACTTGTTCAGGGTCAAGCAATTTATGTTTGTTGCTCAATTTTATATGCTTATCCTTATACAGTTTATCGAATATAAGGTCAGCTTTGGTCACATCAAATAAGAATATCCTAGCCTTTTTTTATAGGCTCATTCTTGCCCAATGTCCTCAATTTAGCCATTATAGGACAAGCATATGCATCTCCCTTAATCAATTCGGCCAAACATATTTCCATCTAATCGTAATATTCGTCATTAACAACATGAACATCGAAATTTGGGTATCTATAATAAGTCCATTTGCTAGAGTTTTTCACTTGTTCTTCTTCTTTTATTAAACATTTATATCTAATCATGTTAGCACTCGAAAAAGGTCAGGAAATTCTCTATATTGGAATTTCTTTTTTAAATCAAAACTCAAGCAACTTTGAGGGATTTTAACGAATTCTTTTTCGGTACAAAATATTTGCTCCTAACTGTCTTAAACCTTTGAAGTAAACCTTCTATGCATTCATTTGGTATTTGACGTAAATTCGCCAAGTCTGCCAACATAACTTTAGATTCAGTTTTGTAAAATTGAGCGTGGAACAATTGTTCTAGTTGTTGCCATATTCGGATAGAATTTGCTGGCAAATTAATAAACAGTCTCATTTTGTGGTAATCAGTTATTTCACCACATTGCAGTGTGAATTGTCCTATATGTTCCAGAGTAGAAACTTCTCCCAGACCGGTAAATAATGAAAACTCTAGTACTTTGTACCCTCTAGGTCACGGATATGCTTGATCTATCCAATCAGGATATGACTTTGTGTAAGTTAGCCTAATAAAAGGACGTATCTTAAAAGCCATTTGATCATGTACTATCTCCATGACTTGATTCCTCAACACAACGTTGAGATCCTATGGAACTCCTATAGGTTGATTTATTGGTGGAATTATTTGAGGCCTAACATTTGGTCCTTGGTTTGTAGCGAAAACGTCGTTATTTAAACCATTTTTACCGCTAGCCTGAGTATTTCCGCCATTATTAACACGCGGGGTGTTCTGTCCATTGGTTTGGACATTGTCTCTTGCATTTAGGTTACCCACAGGTTTGATATTCCATTACCACTATTCAAATTTGCCATTCCACTACCCCCTGGTTTGAAGTAGATGGTCCAAAAGGTGGTTTTATTCCTTGATTCGGACCCAGGACTGGGGAATTATGTCCCACAATCGTCCTGACTTGAAAGTGATTCCCTATATTTGGTATAACTAGTTGATAAATTTGGCCCACTAATTTATTCATGATTTCATTTAAAGTGTTTAGTTGTTTGACCATGTTGTCATAGTGTACATTCTCATTCTGAGTAAACCTTTCTATATTATGAACATTTTGTAAATTTACATGTTCAACGGTATCTTGTGTGAGTTCACCAAGCAATGCACACATGGTTTAAGGACTCAATTTTGTCATTGGTTTGTAATGACTTTGACTCTGTCCTGCCAATTGTGGAGTACCTTGCTACTCCTCATACCGTACGATCACAGACTGGACTATTCATTGGCTTGGTGGCTCTTTATTAGAGTTTTTCTGAGACATATTGCTTTACTTTTCATATCTTCAAACACCATGTGTCCCACCGGCCGTGCCAAATTATTTCGTGTGGAAATCGAGTCTCGCTATCAATTAAAAGAAGATTCAGACGATTGTGTAAGGAACAACAACCTCTCGAGACAAAGTCCCAACGATGTGTGCTTTATTTATGAAGATTACAACTTGAAAGAAGCGAAATGCCTCCAAAGGGTACAAGCACACTGAATTCGTAAAGTAATTGAAAGTTTATCAAGAATAAAGAAATGAAATTACATAACTGTTTGAGAGTCATTTGATTCATCCCTCTTTTATGTTCTCTTTTCTCTTTTATACTAATTTGACAGTTTTTCTTGTAGAACAGTTTGAAAACTGCTCATCTCCATCTAACTACCCACTTTCTTCATAATGGATGACTTGTTAAGAAACTACCGTTTTCAACTGCTGCCATTACTCCCATCATTTAACTGCAAGCAACCGAGATTCTCGGATCGTGGAATGTGAAAAGATTACCAATTAATTGTTTCAATAACCGTTGCTTTAAATAACAATCAAGACACTATACTTGCCCAGATCTTGGGCATCTCGCATATTTGAGCGACGATGGACTCGCCCAGATCTTGGGCATCTCGTAGACTTGAGCGATGATGTGCCTCCGCTACATAACTCTGTCTTGGATTTTTACATGGTCTTGTTTGGATCCATCCTTCGAATTTCCTAACTGGGCTTCATTCTTGTGATCATTTAATTGGGCCATATTTTTGTATGTCAACAAATTGATTTATGTTTACATTTTTATTCGATGTGTAATTTTATCTCTTAACACATATCACTATTTAAAATACATTTTTTCTTCAATAATATCCATCAAACACAATAAAACATGGACGTGAAAGAAATCACATTTTTTTACCCTTGCAATTTCTTGTCCTTTTTTTACTTTGGGTGAATTCTTCACTCATGGTAGAATGAGTTGGTACAAAAGATTGATGCCCACATTAGATAATATTTTGAGAATGGTGACGTATAATAATGTATTTTCGGTTTCCTTTTTGGCCAAAACTGTCAATTGTTTGAAACAAATGGTAGTAAAATTCTTGAGTATTTTTTTAGTTTTTAATTGATGAATTATATCATTTGCTTACGTTTATTGTACTTCTATTGGTTTATGTTTTCTAAGGTGATAGTTAATTTTGTATTTCGCAAGAAAAAGTACGAATATATAGTGATAGAGTGAGATAGACTTGTACTTCATTAAGTGTTAGATGTTATTTATCAGGATTGTAATGAGTGTAGTCTCCTGAACTCAATCTCTTGTATTGTGAGTTTATTTAAAATTTTTAAATTTTAGCCCCACCCCAAAATCATTTTCAGGCTACACCTTGCATATCTGACTACCTTCATCCACGAGGACATATGTTTTGAGTAGATTGAGGATTCTGGGCGAGAGAGAGAGAGAGAGAGAGTTGTTTTAGATTTATCTCTCTTAAGTGCTCCTTTAATTATTCTCAAGTTTGTTCTCTATTGACAGATTAGTCTTTCAAGTTTTGAGAGAGCAAAGTTGCCACACTTGTTGAGATGGATTGATTATATACAGGTGAGAAAAAGTCTGTTCGCTAACGTTGAGTTTCTTGTTTTTTTTCCTTACACGCTTGTTTGTGTAACTTAGAGCTCTTCTATGGACAAAGCAAAGTCCATGTCCCTCACGCCTTTCCCGGTCGAAAATGTATTAAATTGTTCTAGTGCTACTGAAGCTTTGGTTTAGTGGTAAAAGACAACGGCTGAGATCTTAGGATCGTAAGTTACTTGTCAAAAACTGTATTTTTCTCGAAATTTTGTATTTGATGTTCTACCTATCACCATTTTGCTTTCTTGGACTAAAATCTATGAGAAGATTGTAGCATTTTCCACAAACACAATTGTTTAGGTACTGATCTATCCTGGTTTGAGATTGCATGATTTTCTACACTTTGCGAGATAGCTGAATATCAAATACTTATACTATCCTGATATACTAGTATTAGGATTATGTTTCCAAATTAAAATTGGTCAACCAAAATTTTGCATAACCAGATACTTAATTCCTTAAAACTTCATTTAATTTTAACCTTGTTTTCCTTTGGTCGGGTCTAACCACATCCTACTGGAATTGTTAGTATTTGTGCTGACATCAATCTTTTCTTAAGTTCTTGAAAATTCTGTTCTCATTCTTTAACCCACTAGAAGGAACGTTTTTGCGTGTCAATTGCACCATATGTGTCGCAATCTTAGAGAAATCCTTAATGAACCTACGATAATATCTGGCTAATCCTAGAAAACTTCTTACTTCCATAGGTGTCGTTGGACATTGCCATTCTAATATTGCTTCAATTTTACTTTGATCCATTGTAATTGCTTCGTTTGTTATGATGTCCTAAAAATGCAACTTTTTAAAACAAAATTCACATTTCTTAAATTGATGAAGAATTTCCTTTCCCTTAATATCTGTAATACTATTATTGAATTTTATGTACTCAATGTTCACATATTATTTCTTCAGGATCTCCATTGCTAATTTTCTATCTGTCCTTACTTGTATCAGTTTCATAGTTTGGGACTTAGATAGGATATTTCTTTCTTCTTGTCTGTTATGTTTGTTTCTCCTCTGCCGGTGCATATATACCGGATGTTGAGCTGATTTAAGCTTAAAGTGGAATAAAATTGAAATCTCAATTCTTCAAATCTCGATTTCTTCATGGTATCAGAGCGCCTGAAGATCTTGAAGTAATGCATATTGATTATTAGTGATTCGAAACATTCCAGTCCAGATGGCTGATGAATTCGAAGAAGGTAATGATTCAGAAATAAATGGAGATCAACGAAATGGAGGTCGTCGCGAAGTCGATGAAGGAGATCCACTTCAATTAGGTAACTCAGATCACCCAGGGATGTCACTTGTTACTGTGCCTCTCACTGGGAAGAATTTTCTGGCTTGGAGCAGATCAATTAAAATCGCACTTGGTGCAAAAATGAAGCTAGGGTTTATAGATGGAACTATTGAAACACCAGCTAAAAATTCACCTCAATTTGTGAAATGGAATAGAGTCAATTGCATGATAACTTCGTGGATCTTAAATTCTATTTCAAAAGAAATTGTTGATGCTTTCCTATACACTACTTCTGCTAAAGAGCTCTGGAATGAGTTAGAAGAGAGATTCGGTGGTTGTAATGGTCCACAGTTATACCAGATACAAAGGGAAATCTGCTCAATAACACAAGGTAGTCAATCAGTATCTCAATATTACACAAAATTGAAAGGTCTGTGGGATGAATTAACATATCTCATGCCTTTGCCTGAATGCACCTGTGGCTCAACCAAGGCAGTGTCAGATATAACCTCGTTTAATAGGTTGATGCAATTTCTTATGGGATTAAGTGAAGAATATGAACAAATTCGAGGTCAAATTTTAGTTATGGAGCCCTTACCTGCTGTAAACAAGGCCTATGCTATTGAAAAAAGAAAGAGGTGCACATAGCCTTTGGTAATGAGACTGAAATGAGTGCTATGTTTTCTAGGACAAACACTCTGAAGAGAGATTGGGTAACTAGACCTATAGGAGAAAAAAACTATGAAATGGTAAAGGAGAGACAATTGTTGTATTGCACTCATTGCAAAATTAACGGTCACAACAAGGATGGATGTTTCAAACTCATAGGATATCCAGATTGGTTCAAGCAATTGAAAAATCAACATAGATCTAGAGCTATGAAATTTTCAAATATGGCTGATACTCCACTTGGAACCAATCAGGAATGAAGGAAAAATTGCAGAATCGTAATTTGTCTGAGATGATACAACATGAACTGGTGAAAATGATGAAAGGAAGCGCTAAAGATGATACGGTGAACTTTGCTCATTTTAGCGACTTTGCAAGTTCTGTTTTTAAACCTGAAGCCATTCTAACTTTAAATGCTTCAAACCTTTTAGAAATAGGCTCTTGGATAATGGATACCGGAGCTTCTAATCATATGTGTAGCAACTTTCCTTTGTTTAAAAAACCTGAACGATGCACATCTGCCATTCTTGTTTATCTTCCTGATGCTTCTATCAACTTAGTTCAACACACTGGAGACATCACCATCCATCCTACTATTGTCTTGAAAAATGTTTTACATATTCCTACCTTCAGATTCAATTTGTTATCTGTCAGCAAGTTAACAAAACATTCGAAGTTGAAACTCATTTTTTATGATGATCATTGCATTTTACAGGACCATCGGACTGATGAAATCAAAGCAGTTGGTAGACTATTCAGGAATCTCTATGTCCTTGATCAAGCTTCCTTTTCTCCATCTATACTAAATGAATTCAGAAATTCCATATGTAATTCTATTTTTCCTCGATGTAATAATCTTACTGTTTCATCAAACTTTGTTACTTATAAATCCTTGAATCTATGGCACAAGAGATTTGGCCACGTTTCTACTAAAGCTATGAAACACTTAGATATCTTGAATGATTGTGATGATGATTGTCCTCCTCATTGTGATATCTGTGCCATTTCCAAACAATCCAGGTTACCTTTTCCAACTAGTGTGATTTAAACTACACAGGTAGGGGAACTGATTCACATAGATTTGTGGGGACCCTATAAGCAAGCTTCTATCTCCAGGGCACATTATTTTTTAACTATCGTCGATGATCTAAGTAGAGCTACTTGGACTTTTCTTCTCAAACATAAGACTCAGGTCTTACAAACTTTCAAAGCTTTTCATCAGTTTCTTCGAAATCAATTCCACATTAACATTAAATCTGTTCGTTCTGAAAATGGTACTGAATTTGTTAATTCTGATTTCAGAAAATTCCTTGTTGATAATGGTATAATACACCAAAAGACTTGTGTTTATACACCTCAACAGAATGGTGTTGTTGAGAGGAAGCATAGACACTTATTGCAAATAGCAAGAGCACTTATGTTCAAGCCAACTTGCCTAAATTTTTTTGGGGGGAGTCTATCCTGATGGCTACGTACATTATAAATCGCTTACCTACTCAGATTCTTAACTGGAAAACACCATTTCAAATCCTCCATAACAAACTGCCTTCTTATCAAAATCTCAAAATGTTTAGGTGCCTCTGCTATGCGACTAACACTCAGCCTTTCAAGGACAAATTCTCTCCTAGGAGTTTTAAGTGCATCATGGTAGGCTATAGTCATGGTACAAAGGGGTTTAAGGTTTATGATCTTAAACGACGTCAATTTCCATGAAAATATTTTCCCCTATAAAGCCAACTTTATTTCTGATCAGAATTTACCTCTTCCTATTCCTATATTTGATCAAAATCAGACTACTCCGATTCCTGCTGAAGCCTCTGTTCCTCCTGTTAGTCTGCCCCCTGCTGCTGATAATCTCAATGATGGTTCCTCCATTTCTACAGACATATCACCTGATACTGATACTGGTCCTATTCAACCTTGCATCAGGAGGAGCACACGACAGAAAATTCCACCTGTTTGGATGCAAGATTTTGTATCCAACTTTACCCAAACATCTGCCATTTCTACTTCAGTTTCCCATCATTCTAACTCCACTTCTTCACCTTTTACTCCAAACACTTTTCCTTATTACACTTCACTTTGTTTTCACCCAACATATGTTGCATACCTGGCTAACATTACCACTGTCCAAGAGCCTACTTCATACAGGGATGCAAGCTCAAAGAAGGAATGGTCAGAGGCAATGAGAGCAGAACTTGATGCTTTGGAAAAAAATGAAACTTGGGAATTGACCTCTCTGCCTTCTGGAAAGAAACCTATAGGTTGTAAATGGGTTTTTAAAGCAAAATTAAAGGCTGATGGCACTTTAGATAGATGTAAAGCGAGATTGGTTGCGAAGGGTTTTAACCAAGTTCTTAGTTTCTCTCCAGTGGCTAAACCAGTAACTATCCGGTTGTTTATTGCTATTGCCACTGGAAAACTTTGGCCTATCTGTCAGCTTGACATTAATAATGCCTTCCTGCATGGGCTATTAGATGAAGAGGTCTATATGTTGCCACCTGAGGGATATCAGCAGGCTGCTACTGGACAGGTTTGGAAGCTCAAGAAGTCTCTTTATGGTCTGAAACAAGCAAACCGTCAATGGAATTTGAAGTTAACTAAGCATCTCCTCACTTATGGTTTTCACCAGTCACAACATGATCACTGTTTGTTTACTATGAACACCTCCTCTTCCTTCACTGCCCTTCTAGTTTATGTCGATGATCTGCTCATTACTGGTAGTGATGAACTTGAAATTAATCGTGTTAAGGCCTCTTTGCACAAGGCTTTCACCATCAAAGATTTGAATTATGCTAAGTACTTCCTTGGTATTGAAATTGCAAGATCCACAGAGGGTACTTACTTAAATCAGAGGAAGTATGCCCTTGATATTGTCACAGATGCTGGTCTATTAGGGGCTAAGTGTACTTCTACTCCGTTACCTAAGGGCCAGAAATTTGTTGCTTCTGACCGGGATCCTTATTCTGATCCTGAGAAATTTCGAAGACTCATTGGCCGCTTGCTTTATCTCACACTCACCAGACCTGATATAACATTTGGTGTGCAACAATTGAGTCAGTTTATGCAGAGTCCTTCTGTCGCTCATTGGAATTCTGCTTTACATATCTTGCGTTATGTTAAAGGTACTTTGTCGAAAGGATTGTTTTTTCCTATCACTAATAATTTTGTTTTGGAAGCATTCAGTGATGCGGATTGGGCAACTTGCCCGGACACTCGTCGTTCATTAACTGGTTATTGCATCTTTTTTGGTGGCGCTTTAATCTCCTGGAAAACCAAGAAGCAGACCACTGTCTCCAGGAGTTCAGCTGAAGCAGAATACAGAAGTCTGGCTGCCACAGTTTGCAAGTTACAGTGGATTCATTATCTTCTTCAGGACTTCAACATTGCTGTTTTTCTTCCTATTTCCCTATGGTGCGACAATCAGGCAGCTTTTCATATTTGTGCCAATCCCATTTTCCATGAGCGTACAAAGCATCTTAATATTGATTGCCACATTGTTCGCAACCAATTCAAGCTTGGCGTTGTTCTTCCTCGTCATGTCTCCACTAGTGATCAACTTGCCGATATTTTCACCAAGTCTCTCCCGGCTCCTCAGTTTCGGTTCTTACTCTCCAAGTTGGGTTTGATGGATTTCCATCAATCTCCAACTTGAGGGGGGGATATTGAATTTTATGTGCTCAGTGTTCACATATTACTTCTTCAGGACCTCCTTTGCTAATTTTCTATCTGTCCTTACTTGTATCAGTTTCATTGTTTGGGACTTAGATAGGATATTTCTTTCTTCTTGTCTTTGGGACTTAGATAGGATATTTCTTTCTTCTTGTCTGTTATGTTTGTTTCTCCTCTGCCGGTGCATATATACCGGATGTTGAGCTGATTTAAGCTTAAAGTGGAATAAAATTGAAATCTCAATTCTTCAAATCTCGATTTCTTCAACTATCCTCAAGTATTGTTCTCCTTTTCCCTTAAAATTCGACTTTCCTTGGCAATAAGCTTAGTTGCCTTAAGTACCGAAATTACAATCCTCGAAGTTTTTACATGTTTAGGAAGGCAATGTTTTCTTCTACCATCACTAGTAACTTGGTATCTAGCTAACCATTCTATGCCTAAAATCAAGTCAAAGTCTCTTATGTCAAACGAAATCAAATCTACAGGGTAATAGTATCCTTTGAGTTGAACGAGAACTTGAGGTATAAACTGATTCTCCACATGATTTGGTTCAGAAGGCAATGTCATCTCTACATTTCAGAATAATACTTTAAGAATAAGATCTAACGTATCGAATTACCTAGACAAAATTAAAGAGTGTATGGCACCAAAATCAAATAATGCAACTGCTGGCTTAAATATAGGCCTTGTATGGGAGGGATTAAAATCAGATTAAAATTGAAAATATAGCCGTTATTGTTGACTTTTATTAGACGAGTGGGACCCAATAACGGCCATATTTTCAATTTTAATTGACTTTTAATCCCTCCCGAACGGGGCCATAATAAATTACTTACATGCCACCACTTGATCGTCTTCCCCATTTTCGGGTCTAACGATGACAAAGATCCCAGCTGCTCTGCCATTAAAGCTTTATCCGCTGTTAGTAAAACTTACGTCATGAACTCCATCATTAATGGCCGGAGGTATGAATCGATTCCTGTGGTATTTCGATTTTTCGATCCAATTCGTTTCCGCATAATTGCTCTGGATCAATTTTTGTCTAACACTCTTGACATCAGTATATCTCTACTTAACTCAGATCTTAAATAATCAATAAAACGATCTACCCGTAATCTGGTCATTCCAACTATGTTACTAGTAAACCTCGATAAATTGTCAAATTTCTTTATATTATAGTCACATATCCCTGCCTTAATTGGATAAATTCACCTAATTTTGATTTTGGACTATTTTTGTAAAATGTTTGCTCCTAAATGTTTTACAAAATCTATCCCAACTCATATTAACAGTCGACCTATTGCTACCACAAAGTCTCACCAATATCTTGCACCCTCTCTGGATAAATTCTTTTGGTAAATGTAGTACATGTTACTTTTTCACCATTAGGTACGTGAGCATATGCAAAGATTTTCTCCGTAATTTTTAACCAATTTTTTTTGCCTCTTGTGGGGGTCCTTGGAGTCTTTAATGGTAGGAGGGTTCAATAACCTATACCGATTATTAGCATCGTCTCTATCTTGTTCCGGATGTGATTGATTTATCATCCGTTCTGGCCTAAGCGGTTAACTCATCCATTCTATCCCTCTCGACTATTGGTCGCGTCCCCCATGATTCTAACCCATGATCCCTGTCTTACGAGAAATTTAAGTTGAATTCTACTACCAATTAGGCAATTGTTTGATTCATAAAGCGTGAAAATAGTACTTCTTTCTTTTGGGACTATGCATCTATTAATTTTCTATAGCACGTCAAATCACACCGACTCTTTTCGTTTGATTATTGTTGTCTTTTTCTATAAGAGAAGTGCAGTATTTTGCAAAAGATGTATTTATCAACGCTATACTTTGTCACGGGTAGTAGGAAAGTATGATTTGAGGCTTCAGTTTCAAATTTTGTGTGGACCTTTTCAGTCTTTTAGAAGTAGCATTTACTATTTGGCATTGAATTTGCTGGCCTTATTGTTGATTTGGATAAAGCCCACTTTTGAGTGACTCCATTACTGATGTAGACACTGCTGGAAGCCAGAAGATGTTCTTAGTCCCGACAAGTTCATGTCCTAAATGGTAAATTTCTTTTCGTTGGCTAATTACTCCTAAAGTCCTCGATAGTAGCTGTAGAATTTTGAAGATTGAGAAGTTCTGCCGTAAGAAAGTCCTTGTTGCCTTATCCTTGCATCATTAACATGTTCTGAATGGTAAATGTTGGGTTCACCGGATAATTACTATTCTAGCCCTCGATGGCTTAGATGTAGGCTTTCGAAGATTGATAGTATTAGAAAAGCCTTGTTTCTTTGCCCTTGGATTATTAACATTTTCTGAGGTAGTTGTCATGTTCGTTGGCTAAGTACTACTTTTGCCCTCAATGGCGTAGCTGTAGATTTTTAAAGATTGAGAAGTGTACGTCATAACAAGATTCTTATTGCCCTGTCCTCGGATCATGAATGGTCTGTATTGTGCGTATCGATAAACAGAAATGCTAAGCCCCCCTGACGATAGTGGGGGCCCCACCTTTTTAGGGGCCGGTCGGGGATAAAATACCTTCTCGATACTCATAGCATTTCTCGTCGATAAAATACCTTCTCGATACTTATAGCAGTTGTTCCCTCTAATTGTACTTGGGCAGTAGTACTCTTATGACACATTTGAGGGGAAGATTTCATAGCACTAGACGGTACTTAAAAAAAAAAATGCTAAAATTTTATCATTAGGTAGTGCCTTTCTTCATGTTTTGAACACTTTGTTCGTGTGGTTGCAGCATCTTTCCACCGATGGCACTGCAGTTGCAATGTTCCGATGTATCCCGTTCATGACTTCGTTTGGACCGTTCATTCGACATTCTAAATGCAAGTATCAAGTGATCCAAGGGATGATTTTATTGAAGTCTTGTAAACGGACAACTAGCATGCACTAGATTAAGTCCATGTTCCATCTCCATATTTTAAAACTCATTTTTCTCCTCCAAACTCTTTTTCCGTTCATTGAACTTTCATCAAAATCTATTATAAATATTATCTTTATGTACACTGAATAGGGGCTAAGTTTCCTCATAGAAATTGTACAAACAAAATCATGTTTTCTGATCAATTTAAGTCCTCCAATCTTCATAACACTGCATGGTTATTGAATGTTGATGGTTTGGTTGATTAAGTTTATGAGCTATCATTTTTCTTGATATTCTCTGAAGAATATCCCGTTGTTTACTCCCCTCCCCACACCCTCAACAAAAAAGGAAAAAAAAAAAAAAAAAAGTCAGGAGATTTGCGCATGCTTGTTATTGACGTGACAACGGAGAAATATTTTGTACTTTTCGTAATTATACCCCTTTCGGCCCGTATTTGACAACCATACTTTTGAAAAAAAGAATTTGAAATGATGATTTTTAGGAGAATGTGTGATTAAAAGGTAGAAATTTTTTTTGAGTTTACGTAAAAATTATTTTATTTTATAATTGTGTGGTTAAAAATGAGCATGTAAAAAAAAAAAATTGAAAAGTATGATTGTCAAACAGGGGCTCACAATATTAAACATGATGCATATGTCTTTTAACTTTAAGAATCAGTCCAAGCTTCAATAAACAAAAAATATAGATTTTTCCAAAACTAGATTCATTCTTAATATTTCAAATATTAAACTTGATTGAAAAAATAATACCTTGATAATAAGAGGGTGCAGATTGTGTACATCCTAAGTGCAAAATACACAATTATTAGCTATTTATACAGAGGTTGTACGTTTGATACATTGAACTGAAAAATAAGATAAATATTTTCGAATTTTTTTTTCTTAATCTTAGGGATGGCAAAAAAACTCGTTCAACCCGATATCTGTGAATTCGGGGCGAGGACTACCCGCCTAATCGGGTAAACGGGGCGGGGACGTGGCGATGGTCATTACCCCGAAGCGGGTACGGGAAACATAGTCCCCATCCCGTTTAAAATTTATTTCAAATTTAAGTTTTTTATTGAACAAAAATAATAAATTTATCATCATTTTTAAAGAGAATATAAGTTGCTTTTAACTAATTAGTAAAAAAGTAATAATTTTACTAACTAAAGATATAAAAAATAAAAGTAAAAATAAAAATAAATAAAGAGAAAAAATAAATGGGGCGATAAATGGGACAATAGACTTGCCTGGCCCGTCTCGCTTTAATCGAGTATGGAATGGGACAAAGTAACAAAAATAGCCGACGGGACGAGGTGGGAATGGCCACGTTGCTAATCTTATCTCAGCAATATTGTAGAGAGCCCTCTCTCTCTCTCTCTCTCTCTACATTTGCGACAATTATTATGTCAACAGGGGATACTAAACAACAAAAATGGCGTGCAATATGATTGGATAGAAAGTAAAGAAGATGATGATCATTAATGTCAAGGATTGATTGTTATCCACACATCAAAACAGATTGAATAATTTGTCACGCTTTCGATTTTTGTCATTTATATAGCATTTGAATTGACTGAAATTGCTGATCCTTAATTTTATCCAATCACGAAGAAAATGAACCTTTTGTTTACTTTATTTTCGACAAATTAAATTTTTTTCGTCCAAAAAAAAAAAAAAGAATTTCAAGGAAATGGATCGAGCAATAATAACTCGACATCTTTTAGACAAATTTAAATTGAATTCATATAGTTAGTGAGAAAGCTACTATAAGATCTAATAGAACGATTTTTTGATAAAAAAATGTTCATGCATTTATGATCGTAAAGTAAGATTGTTAGATTTTAGAAAAATATTTCTACCTTGATAAAACAAGTCATTCTAAATATTAAATTTAATATTCAATGGAACTCTTAAATTTCTCCTTGCATGATAAATTCAAAATTAACTACATGTATCCTCCTTCAATTGTCCAAGAGTTTTGCTACACAAACATAATACTTGACATAGGGAATGACACAACACACACATGGGAGATGACATCATTATTTAATTCAGGTATGGAACCACATGCAATGTGAGAGGTCGTTAACCCCTATATCAAACATTATGTTCATTTAGCTTAATTCATTGTCCAAACATGATATTCTAAATTTACACATGAAAAGTAAAAGCGAAGAGGTTGTTTAGTTAAGTTTAAATTTTTATTTTCAAAAGTAGATGTTATAAGTTACTTTCTTAAGTTAACTTTGACCAACAAAACAATTATGGATAATTGCAGCAGAAGTTCTAAACCTTTAAAACATTAGTAGCCTTTCTCCAAACTTTTGATTTGTTGCAGCCTCCACCCCTAACCTTTCCTAACGTTGCAGGTGAAGCCATTTTGGACAGTTTCCATCCATAATTCTGTCAGTTGATCAAAAATTTGACTTTGACCACATTTTTAATATTTTAAAAGGGACAAATTAGTAATTTTCCATTTAAAACATTAAATAATTAAATAATAACACACACACACACACACACACACAAAATCGTCATCTTCCTCTCATCCCTCCCCCTCCCCCTCCCCCGCCTTAAACCCAAAATCCACAACGATTCATGCATAGTATAAGTATTTTTATCAAGATGAGGTAGATAAATCCAAAACATAGACACGTAAATATGGGGGACGTAGATGACATTTAAGGATTGAGTTTCGCCTCAATCAAAACACCCCTAGGTTGTCCTGTAGAGAGTTAATTGTGTGTATTCGCATAACCCAAGTATTGATTACAATTAGAAATTCATATATGGGTTGAGTTCAATTTCAAGCGTATTGCCTTTTGCCTTTGCAAAATCTCATATGGGTTTTTGCTTTCCGTGGTTAGTTTCTTTTCCTTGCTTGTTTAGTGTGAAGGTTTTCAACTTTTTTTTTCAAAATTTTCTACTTTTTGTTTTTACTTTTTTCTCGGTAGTATTTATTCGATGAGAAGTACTGAATCTTCTGTAAAATCGTGAATTAGAGGAACGGTAAACGTGTTTTGATTGGAAAAAAGATTGAGTTCTGGTTTTTATGTTTGTTTTTCTGGTATAAATTCATGGTTTTAACAGAAAATAAATAAATAAATAGATCTTTGAACGTTTAAGAAGAAGGGTTTTGGGTGTGGATTTTGGTCTTGAGGTGGGCGTGGGGAGGGTTGAGAGGAAGGTGACGTTTTGTGTGTGTATATATTTTTTTCTTTAATTATTTAATGTTATAAATGAAAAATTATTCTTTTGCTCAATTTAAAATATTAAAAATATGGTCAAAGTAAATTTTTTGGTCAACTGATAGAATTATAGATGTAAACTGTCCAAAAGGGCTTCACTTGCAATATTTGAAAATGTTAGGGGTGATGGCTGCAACAAATCAAATGTTTGGGAAAAGTCTGCTAATGTTTAAAATGTTTGGGGTTTTTGCTACAATTATCCCAAACAATTATAAGTAAATTCTATGAGCTAAGGCAAACATGGACGTAATGAGGTGGACACAGGATCTCATGGGGCAGTGGGGAGATTCTGATGCTGATTGTTGACACTGTATAAGAAAGAGAGAGAAATGGGATATGGGTGGTGGACTGCATCGAGTCCAGAGAACCCAAAAAAGATCACGAAAAATCTGTGTTCAACTTTTGATTTTTTCTTGAGGAAATTCTCAACTTTTTACTCTATAAATACCACCAACCCACATTAATACATTCAAAGTTTTTGGCCTATTTTTTTTTCAGTTTTCTTATACTTCTGGTGTGTGCGCGCGCACATATTATTCTTATAATCAAGAAATTAAGAAATGGAAGTTGATGGTTCTTCAACAAAGGGCTTGTTAAATCATATTGAAAAACCCCATGTTTTAGCTGTTGATGACAATTTAACTGATCTTAAACTTGTCGAAACGTTGCTCAAGAATTCCTCTTGCAAAGGTACTAATCTTTTTAATCTATCTTTTCATATGTGTTGTTATTGTTTTCATATTTTAGCAATTTTGATGTTAACATGTCCCGCATAATTATACGGTTGCTCGATTGAAAACACCAATACTGGAAATCTGACTACTCATCATTTGAGTTTTGGGCTCTGATACGATATTGATTCTTGTAGTGCTGTCTCGAAATGTCAACTTTGTCAAGAGAAGTACGCCCGTTATTGAATTAATCCATATTATATATTCTAATCATTTCGTAATTAAGCATTAGTGTCTCTTCAAAACCCTCGCATAATGGATATTTGTGTTTGTTTAACTGTCTTGAATCATTTTTCTTGGCTTAAAATATTTCTTTGAACGAGTGTCTCGGTCCAGGTGTGGTTGATCGCCCGAAAAGGCCAGCTAAGCATCAAGGGCTTGGTCTGCTATACATATATATATACATATGCAAATAGATAATAACTGATCAAATAATGAAAATTTTCATAGAAGAATTGTAATGCTAGTCATATATCAGGTTCAAAGTTAATTTTATGATTTTATTTCCCAGTGACTACTGCAGAAAATGGCTTGATGGCTTTGGAGTATTTGGGCTTGGGAAATGACAAACAAGGCTCTTTGAATGACAATGTGGGTGACTTAATAAGAGTTTTGTACTGTTACAATTGTTAGAGATATAGTTTTACACATCATTACGCGTAAAGTTCGTTAATGTTTAGATACATCCTGATCAAGAATCGTCGACTCTGACGATAACGGGTCTGTCTGATTTTGAAAAGCATCCCAAGTAAGCTAGAAACTTCCCTTGTTAGGTCTACCTGAGCATTGCTCCAGTGCTTTGAGGCCGATTGGGGAATGACGATAGAAAGACTGACAACCAGGGGTGTTAGTTCATTTTTGCCATCTTCAGTCAGATGATGATTTTTAGTCTCTATTCTGGAAGATTATTAGTAACTTTTTAAGAGGAATAGCAACGAGGACCACAAAATGTGTTCATTATTTCCTTACCCTTATAGAAAACCATGTCATGTTCACGATATTTAACTAGACAATACTTGACAGAATTAAGGAAGATAAAGAAGCTAAAATCTTATTCATATCAAACACGTGACAAGTTCGTTCACTACGACTTGAATTATTATTTCCATATTCTTAAGTATGTACTTGTCTATGTTTATTTCTGAGCAGGGTTCAAAGGTTAATTTGATAATCACAGATTATTGCATGCCAGGAATGACTGGATATGAGCTACTTAAGAAAATCAAGGTAACTTAATCTTGATTTTGTGCTATTCGAAAATGTATGTTCTTTATAAATGGCTTTTTATAAGCAGGAATCATCTGTTATGAAGAATGTCCCCGTCGTCATAATGTCATCTGAGAACACACCAACTCGAATTAACAAGTAAACATCTGTACTTTATTTCTTTGTAGTTTGTGTAAATCGATGAGTTTTTTATGAATCAATGTAAACTATAAAATTGCTAGTGAATTCCTTATATGGCGACTTATCATACACGCTTTAAAGATATTAATATACGTACATAAACTTATCTGCTCGTTAAAACCTTAAACTTTTGGACACAAAGTTGTCGTTGCTCATCTTTGATCTCTTACGATTTACGTTTATAAAATATTTAAATGACTAGGTGCTTGGAGGAAGGAGCTCATATGTTTATCCCAAAGCCTCTAAAATACTCTGATGTGAAGAAGTTGAGATGTCAGCTAATGCAATGGGGAAATTAAAAGCATATTCTTCAGAAGTTTTGGGATAGCATGCACCTTCTGATATATATAGATTAAAATGAGAACTTTTAACACATTAAATATGTTCTTAAGTCATGTTTGGATGTAGCAGGCAATTTTTGAGCTCAGCATTTACATCAGCTCATTTGTATGAGATCAAATGTTGTTTTCTCATGTAAATTGCGATTTCTTGTGTTAGCCAATGTTTAATACCAAACATGGGGCATTAAAAGTGGAAAGTGGAATCTTCTTTTTTACTGAAGAATTTTCATTACATTCTTATGCTTTGTTCATTTTGTCTATGTCCATGTATTTTGTACCTCAGATGTTTGTTCTATATACTGATATACATAGTAGTAGCAATGGATGATGTGTCCTCATCTGAACATAGCGAGTGCACGCACAAGACCTTGTCCTTTTCTAAAAATTAGAGGGCATACGAAAGTAGTGCCTGGACCAATCAAGAGATTAGGGATGTTAAGTGCCAGCTCGGTCCACACAAGAGCTCTCCATAGCGTTGCACAAATGCAACAATTGTCATTTCAGGCAACCGTTGAAACTTCAAATTTGAATTTTAAATTTTTTCCTTCATATTTTAGATTTTTTACATGACGATTTTGCTTATAAGATGACAGTGCCACTGCCTTCAATTTTCACACAATTTGTGCTCTCATCACAAATTCTCTAAATTTCTTATTTTGATTTATTCTCTCTCGTGCTACAAGCTATCTCGCTCACTCCTGTAGAGGGAAAGGGCCAAGACCCAAGTGTGGTTGGGGAGATGCTACCCTTTTTTCTTTTTTTTTTTGGAGGTTTCGTAATTTGTTTGGGGTTAGAATTGTTATAATATATATAAAAAAAAGCTTTCACTATCTAATCTCTACGTCTATATTTTCGATTACATTATTATACCACGTAAGTTATAAAATGGCTAACTCATCTTCTTTGAACAAAAATAATTTATTAGTTGTAAACTTCCAAAGATATGACGAAAAGGCTAATTGTGTTACGTCGTTTAGAAAGATGAAAGAAGAAAAGTTATTCTTCATAAGCTACAGATGTAATATGTGTTTAGTCGTTGATTGTGCTATTCCATTTACAGAAATCGATACGTATATTTCATAGCATTATATCTTGATGATGATAATTTGACTTTTATAAAAACTATTTAGTGTTAAAACACATTGCATCGAATGAACCTAACCGACACGTTGCACAAATTATTGCACACTTGAAAGATTTTAATTTGATTCATAAAGATTTAGCATATCTTGTATGCTATGTATGGTTAACAATAGTATTTTACGACATCTGCAACAATCAATTTTTTTTTCTTTTTGTTCCGGTAAGGGCTCGAAAATAATTTTTGTGTCAAGTGTTTACAATCAATGATACAATTTGGTTCTCATATAGTGGAGGGTGTATTAGGTATATTAGAGAGTGCATAATCGAAAATATTGAGGCATAAACGCCGCTTTCACTACAGTTTTCCTCATATTTCCCAAAATAGTATTGATGGAATTCAATTTCATTTCTTTTTTCACGTAGATTTTGAATAGAATTATAATAGTGATGATAAGTTCATATTATGCACTTATTTATGCTCTAATTCTTAATTATTTATTACTATATTGGGCAAATATGTACTTAATTTTGTGTAAATAGGAGTAATTGTAGGTAATCCCAACTTAGATACAATTGGCGTGAAAAAGATGAAATTGGAGCTGAATTGGTGTTGATTCGGAGCAATTGATTATCAACTTGATTGCAATTGTTCAATACAAAGTATTAGGAGAGCAATCAGAGAGCTCACAAGTTTCCGGGAGTAAACAACGTTTGGAAAGTTTAGGGACTTAATTTTTCACCCTCTACGTCTTTTGTGAAGCTTATACCCATATACACCATCTTCTTTTCTTGACCTTCACTCCCTGAGCCACGTAGGTAGTCATTGGTGTGCCCTTGCCTTCCGCGCGTAGTTTTGCTAGGCATTTATGGATTGTAAACCCACATAAGGACTTTTGAAGATGGTCAGAAATTCTGGATAGGTTTTCGACTTCTTAATATATTTGGGGCCCTGTCTTTATTATTCTCTCAAAAGGGGTCGATTTTATAGCTAGTTGTTTATTCTAAGGCTATAAATGACATCTTCTTATAGAGTGGGGCCTGTAAGACCCTTTACCTGATTGTCTCATATTAATCGGCCGGTTCCTCTTCATTATGATGTCTTTCATCATTACTTTTAGACTCATGTACTCGACAATATCATTATTTTCTGAGAAGTGTTACATGTAAATAAATCTATACATAATGGTGTCCATAATTACACGTGACATTGGATCTAATCATTAATTCAAATTTCACACTTTCACATCAACAACAGAATTTTGTCCACATCACATTATGTACATTATTATGTACATGTAGACTTATCCTTATTTTCTGGAAAAAAAAGCTAAATGTACAGCATTTTTACACAATAAGTTTGACAGCCCTCTCACATGAGTGTGGGGCCCGCGATTGTGGGCCCCCATGTGAGGGGGCTATCAAAATGTATGTGTAAAAATGCTGTAGATGTAACATTTCTCTTATTTTCTAAAGTTGTGAGTGACATCCTTTCTGGTCTAATAGGCCTCGACTACCAAGGCATAAACACGTCCCATAACACGTGGGCAAGCGATGAGATCATTTTCATGATTGACTTGATATCCAATTAGACCATAATTATTTCAATATGTAACATGTAATGTCACTAGTAATCGGCCATGATATTTTGCTCGCTATTGACGAGGAGCTGTATGTGTCAATAGCTATAGTTATTGTTTTTTTTTTTTAACCTTTTTAATAAATTACCAACAAAATGTATAGTAGGTAACATTTATAAATAAATCATAAGAATAATTAAATAATATACTAATTCTAGTAATATACCACGAGTATTTCTTCACGATATAAAATGTATTCGGCCTTGAAACTCATGCAATTGATTTACAATACCTTCTTCAATAATCGATCAAAGTTGATTAAACCCACTTAAGAGATCCATTTCAAACACTAAGCCCTTTTCTAGTTTACCTAAATACCGTATTTTTAATAAATTTTTATAGAAGTTAACGAAACTTTTGATCGAAAATTTGATAAAAGTTGTGGGTCTAATTGAACATGTGACTGAAAATAAATTTAAACAAAAATAAATTTTAAAAAATGAAGGCCAAACATGAACTAAATATCACTTTCTATTTCTCAAATGCATACTAAGAGCACCTCTAAGATACTCTACTTTTAAATTACATATTCTATAATTTAGAAATTATCTATAAATTCACACAGAGAATTTTAAATACTCAAATATACTCTTTATATTTAACACTTAATTACTACCCTCAAAAAAATATTTACTCCCTCCATCTCATTGATAAAGGCGAACTTTCCTTATTTTCTTGTCCTAATTATATAGTCATGTTTCTTTATTGAGAATATTTTGTTTTATTCGTTTACTAATATACCCTTATTTAATTGCCTAATTATAACAAATTTTCCACACTTAATTTTAAAATCGTACAAATATAAAGATACATCTTAAAATCATCCAAATAATTTATGAATGTGAGAATTGAAAATTAAATCATTCAATTTCTTGACTACTTCCAACAATAATTTACTACCAGTTGCTGATAATAAATAAGGGTAAGCTATGAATGTCTTTGGTAAAAAATATTGAATTAAGCTCCTTTGCCAGATGAAATTTGCCCACCTGGTTGACCTACACTCACATTCGAGTGGGACCCGTGCCGACCCCACATGAATAAAAAATGCAAAAACATACCCCCCACCCACCCCTATTGTGTGTGTATGTCAACTAGGGTGTCAAAAAAATTCTGGCACCCTAGCTTGATTGAAAAATATTTTTTCAATAACATTAAGTAAGATTTCTTAGTTTGTGTGAAAAACAAAATCAGTCTATATAAATGAGACGGATGTAGTATTATTTTTCCCGTACTTTATTTTCACTAGTTTTACTCCAAATTATTATATTATTTTTCTTCATTGAAAATTGAAATATTTTGAATGCATTTAATTATAAAGAGTGTGTGTAACTCTCCAAATTATAGAGTGAAACCCACTCTCTAACTTAAAATGTTAATTTAAAGTGTTTCTTAGAACATGATTATAAGAGTTGACTCTTTAAAATAGAGAGCATCTTATGCTTAAAGAATCTCTTGAAATTACTCTAATTTTTAAAAAATGGCACCTCGTTTCAATCTCCCATCCCTCATGGCTATGTTTCCTTCCCTTGCATCTCCCCCATCCTACTTCCACGTCTAGAGTATTAGTTCCTTCTCAAGAGACTCCTGAGCATCAAGAGGAGATGGGGGACATTGTAACTAATTTTCGCATGCAATACTTGAAGAGGCAAAAAATAGCAGCACTTAACTCAGCCTAAATAGACAAACTAAATAGAAAATAATATGTAAACTAAAATTAAAAACAAGTTCGAATTAGTGTCTAAATAACAAAAATCAAACTAAAACTCAATTCTCGGCAACGACGCTAAAAACTTGTTCACGAAAATATGTTCGCTTTGTAAATCACCGCAAGTGCACGGTTCGTTAAAAAGTAATAAAGTGAAAATTATAAAATTTTGGAGTATTGTCCCACGAGGATTGATTTGATTTGATTTCTATTATCAAAACCTTAATCGAATCTATTAAACTCAAGATAGTTGGTTATTTGGATTTTATGACTAAACTATGACTAAAATATGGCTAAAATGCAATTTAAGCTACTGTGACTAAATGAATGCAAAATTATATTGAATGCAAAAGTTTGATGAAATTAATGAATGAAAAGCGTACTACGATCCCGAATCACCAAGCAAGCTCACTTTTAATCTCTATTTCACAATTCGATAACACGATGAATTGGTTGAAGATTCAATATTTCTAACTTATCCAATAATCTCTTTCGAGTAGAATTGAATATATTCTCACATACCTTTGATGACTATATTTCTATGACAAATGTAATATACAAGAATGCATGACGTTCTGTAAACACTTAGAAGTTGATATGTGATAGTACTTCCACTATATTTCATCCATTTGGCTTCTTTTCTCATCCAATTGATCTCCAACACTCCCAAACCTTCATCGTGAGATCGACACAACTTTTCAATAATTGCACTTGAATCCTCAAACTTTGATTGTGTTTCATTTTAGTCTTTTTTCGCTTGTTTTTTCCGAATTTTCACCACGTTCATCATTGTTATCCTACAAAACACAAATTACATCGAATTAAGCTATAATCCACATTTTTATTAACAATTATTCATATTTGGGATTACAATAAGTGTGTAAAAAATGCACTTATCAGCCATGTTTCCTTCCCTTGCATCTCCATCATCCTACTTCCACGTCTAGAGTATTAGTTCTTTCTCAAGGGACTCTTGAGCACCGATAGGAGATGGGGGACATTGCAAAGAAGAAATGAGAGCGACATGATGGGATGGGATGGGAGATGCATTGGATAAAATAATAAAATAGCACAAGCAGGGGCGAACACAGACATTTTGAGATAGGTGCACAATCAAACTTTCAAAAAGTTCCGAAAAATTTTACAATCGAAAATTTACATAAAAAATAAAAATATACCATACAATTTTACGTCTGAAAATTTACATGGAGTATATATGATCATTGGAGAATTTTTGAACTTATCGTGTTAACAAAATTTTCAAAATATTAGTTTGAAACGATTTACTTTGACGAGTCGAAACATTTGCTACGGTTGACTTTTTCGTACGCTATTAACTACCTAGGTCCTGAGCACTTCTAAATGGCATTAAGAAACCAATATTTCAACTTCATTTGGCATCCCATAACGACTTCGAAGAGACAAAACAAAAAATTTAATGATGTAAAAAAATAAAAAAATAAAAATTTGTCCCAGACCCCATGCCACCCCTGTGTCCGCCTGTGAACACAAGAATGGTACGAAATTAGAAGAGGAGTACTTTAAAATATTAATAAAACTAAGTATTTCTGGAGAAAATCCACAAAACTCGGGATAAATTTGAGATTCATAAGACGTTACTCATTCCGAATTTCGGCGGAGCATGCTATTGTGGGAATTTTCTGTTTCACACCAAACAAGCAGGAAAAATACCAGACAAACCTAAAAATCAACTGTTTTCACAAGCCAACAGGGCCAGTCGGCCAGATATGAAGATATTTTAATGAAATTGGGTTATAGATTGAAAGTCAGGGTCAGACACGATGAAGTCTTTAAAAATGGTAAAGAAATTTGGGCCATTTTTAATTAATTCATGTGGTGGCTGTAAATATTCAGTTTTAATTGAATTCCAGTTGAATAGTATACCCAACAGGAGGCACAAGATTTTGACCATTTATGAAAACACTTCTTTGACTTTCGGATTGAATGAGACAACGTATGACTTCCAAAATATGCATAAAATAGTAAGACTATCGACGTACATCTTGACTAGCAAATGAAAAATTCACTGAATATGTATTAGAGAATTCTGAATATTCAGTAAAAATTGCTCCCACAAATTTCCTCTAAAGTCACCATGACGAATAAGATACATGAAAGAATTCACGTACGTTTGGAATAGCAGCATACAAGAAAAATTTGATACGAAGATCCTCATTCTATGAATTTATATCATTTGGTCCCCGACATTTATTTCTCAAAATCTACCCTTATTTCAATTTAAGGGTGGGAGAAATGAAGAGAAAGGTCAGGAAGGGGAAATGGAATGGGTAGAAGCGAACCAGAGGAGGGGTTAGACATGGAACAAGATGAGATTGGTAGTAGGGAAAGTTGTTGACACGACGATAACAATTAATTGAAGACTAACTTGTTACAAATTTGAAAGGCTAATGTTGATATCCGATCTTCCATCTCACTTTGGAGGGATTAGAGGATCGGAGGTCAAGATATAGGAAGGACGGATGCATGAAAATATAGATACAGTTCGAACAATGGCCGCTGTAATTGGAGGGCGCATCGTGATTCTTCATCATTGACAAATTGTCCTCACCTAAGCATCACACATTACCAGAATGACATGTGGCAACCGTGAGATCAAGAGGTTTTGATCATGAAGAGAAATGTCGGGAAGGGGAAATGTAATGGGTAGAAACGAACAAGAGGATGGGTTAGACACATAACAAGATGGGGTACTTCATAGTAAGGAAAGGAGCTGTCAGGACGATAACAATTAATTGAAGACTAACTTGCTACAAATTTGAAAGGCTGATAAGAACACAAAACGTGTGCATCAATAGTCATTGTGCTAGCAAATTTTTTTACTAGAAGCAGCACAGCCCCAAAAGTCAATCAAAGGAAGATAGAAAGCTCCACGTAATTAGCTAGGTTTCCACTAACAAAATGGGGTCATGGACAGTTACACAGAAGTAACCATGCTAGAAAAACAAAAAATAGCCATGAAAAAATATGCAACATATCTGACTTCCAAGAACAAAAATTTCCAAATCCAGCTGAGACTTCAAGGGTTTAATGGTATATAATTTTACTTATAAAACAAATTTGAGATGAAACGGACGTTTATAAATCATATTTTCATATTTTGTTAGTTTCTGCTTAAATTAACTGATAGATATAAATCAACTAAGGCCCTGTTTGGTATAGATTAAAATTTTAACACTTAATTTTAACCACATATTTCATAGGATATACAATTTTTTTAACAGCATATTTCATCCAATTTTATCAAAATTTACAAAAAATTTAATTTTGATCCCTATCAAACATGGACTAAATCCGTAGCAACTATAAAAATCAACATTTACTCTAATAATTAACAACTCAATCCTCAATTAACTAGTTTACTTCAACAAGTTAAAAATAACCATTATTTTTCAGGAAAATCTTCGAACACTGTTCACTGAGAAAATTCTTCATGGTCTCCAGAGGGCCAGCTTCTCTGTGGACTCGAGAATATGAAAATGTTCTACGAATTTGACCAATGACTTGGTCTTAATTTCATAAAGCTTCTTCCACTAGACGTGTTCAAGAAATGCAAATACTTTGAAAAAAAATTTCTATGCTTTCCAAAGAGACACTAACACAGAAAAACACTTCTTGATCTTTTTCTTACACCCTTGAAAGCAACATTTATATATATATATATGTACCATAAACCCTTTCCAAATCCAAATTAAACGGCCTAAATCCCGGGAAAGAAAACTCGAAAATCATGGAAGAAACCACGCTATTAATGTTGTATGGATGTAAGTTGGCTAAAAATATTGAAGAAAATCTACCAAATTTAGCTAATCAACCTGGTATTCTTCTAAAATCATGTGATGGGATCATTGGAGTATTCAGTAACCTTAAAGAGTTATTGTCCCGCAGACAAATGATTTCTGGGCAGTCCCAGGAATTACAACAAACTGACAACATTGGTGCAGGAATTCAAGAATGGTTAAAAACTGGTGGCAAAAGTTATCATCAGGCAACGGATCTGCATAATCCTCAAGCAGTTTTGGGTAATCCGAGAACGCTTGGCTTCTCAGAAGGTTGTGCTAACATGAAAGGTGTATTAGGACGGCAAGAATCAGGTTTAGAACTCATGATCAGTGGAATGAATGTGAAAAGTTTTGCGGGTGGCATTGGAGGGGAGATTATTCAGCCAGTGGATGTGGATGCATCAGGTTCCATCAGAGCTTCCTCTTCGCAATGCAAGAGAAGAAGGTAACAAATTTTCAGCTTGTAAAATGCTAATTGCAATGTTATTATTGTTGAACCACCAAAATAATTTAAAATCTTATGTCGTTTGAGAAGCTTTTAGAGGATGGTTCAACATTCTTCGAATCAAATGTCCATGTTATTTACATATTTTTTAAAATTATACACGTGCCTTTTATAAGAAATCTAGTCGATTATATTAGAAAGTAATGTTTCCTTTTTTTAAGGGAAATTGAAATATTCACGAAATATACGGAATCGTGTATGACGCAGTGTGTGAGTTTAGTTGTTCGTTAACACTCATTTAAATTTTTTTTTTTTTTTTTTGATAATCATGGATGTTCAGGCCAGTTTGCGCGCACCTCGACTAATTCCATAGAGCCCTAAAGTTTTACGATCGAATACTCATCTCATTGGCCATGAGGGAACTCGAAACACTCATTTTAAATTATGATTACAAAATAATGACTTCTTATTTTTGATGATACAGAAAGGATGATGGTCATAAAATTAGAGTCATAAGGGTGGCCGCTCCACAAATGGGAAATCTTGATCTTCCACCGGAAGATGGTTATACTTGGAAGAAATATGGTCAAAAAGAGATTCTTGAATCCAGATATCCAAGGTAATTTTTTCGATAAATTCACCTCAAAGTTAAAACATTTTTAAAGTTTCAAAATATATTTATCATATGAGTATTTTTTTTGGGTTATGCTACATGTATATAATTTTTTATCTAATCTTTTACATCCCACTCACATTTGGAAGTGAGGACCACGAGCCTCATTTTTTTAAAAACATGGGGCCCGCCGCATTTGTGAGTGAGGTGGGGGGGGGGGGGGGGGACACCATTCGGTCACCCTCCCTTCGGGACATCCGGATAAACCCATTTTTTTTTACCATTAAAAATTTAACAGGGCACAATTTTTACACAAGCATGGTAACCGGTGAACTCGAATTTTTGATTGCTTTTATACCATGTTCAATTATTTTATCTAAAAGTTTAAATTATTATATAGTTATTTAAATTTGTAACAAATGGATCAAATATAACGACTATTAATTAAATCAAATGGTTTGAAAGCGTCAAAGAATTCGTGTTTCTTAGTCATGTCATGGAGTACAAGTCGTGGTTCTTCTATACAATGAGTAAATGACCATATGATTATTTAATTATAGTCCTTGATTTTTTACTTAAATTTTTTGAGACAGAGACTGGTTCAAAAATAGCCAAATTGGTCTGTTTCATGAAAATTCAGAATTAAAACGAATTGACCATCGTGCCCTCATGATAAATTGATATGACGATAGTACCCTAGGTTTCACAAACAAATTCAAGAAATTATTGATTAAATTCCTGGGACTAATTTAAATTTGTCTGTTTATAATTGTGTTTCTTCTTTTCAGGAGTTACTACTGTTGCACTCACCGAAAGTTCTACAATTGCCCAGCCAAGAAGCAAGTCCAGCGACTCAACCACGACCACTCGATGTTCGAGGTGACATATCGAGGTGGTCATACATGCCACATCTCGTCCACACCTTGTCCACCGGTGGAACAAGGGATGATTCGACCAATCGCCACCATGCAGCCACCTTTACCATGCAGCACTTCATCATCAGTCCTCACAACCCACTGGCTCTCAATGGACATCAAGCCATCAGTACTGGAATCCACAGCCACAATTTTCAATAAGCAAATGTTTCAAGAACTGGGCGGCGAAGGGACTGGCAGCAGCACAGCAGGGACATTAGCCTCCGGCCGTTTTCCCGACAACCAGGCGCTGCCGGTGGCAGATATGGCTAACACCATGTTTAATGGTGGTAGTAGCAGCAGTATTGGAATAGAGAATATCTTCTCTTCCATGGGGGATAAATGGAATTAATGCAGGAGAAAAGGAAAACTGATCGCGTAATCAATCATGTACCTTTGTGATATAAGAATATTAATCAGTTGAATTTATCTATTTGTACAATCATTAGTGGGTTACAACACTTACAACACACTCACATTAGTGTGGGCCCCACCAATTAATTAATTGGTGGGGCCCACACTAATGTGAGTGTGTTGTAATTGTTGTAATCAACTAATGATTGTACACATAGCACTACTCTAATCAGTTTTATCTTGTAGGTCAATGACCTATGAATTTAATCATTGAATTGAAAGTAATAATTTGGGAGGCGAACCAGGATATCTGTACATTAACTAGATTTTCAAGAGATATACATGGGTTATAAATGAGGATAATGCGAGAAGTACATCACCATCTACATAATAGTGTACATAATGTTAATGTGTCAATTATCCAGTCATTGATGTGTCAGTGTCAAATTTGAATTAAATGTCGGATGATTGCCACATTAGCATTATGTACACCATTATGTAGATGGTGATATACTTCTAGCATTATCCTATAAATGATTGCCTACCCATGGTGGGTACAATACAATACACTTCCGCTATCAAGTCTACAATTTTTTACAATTCAACGTTGAATTGTCAAAAATTATAGGCCCACGTTACTGGCGGACAAGATAACTCCTATCCACCATGAGGTGGAAATCATTTCTGACACTTAAGGTTATTTTTATTGCTCATTTATGTAATGCTAAGTTTGTTTTGGAGAATTATAATGAGATTTTAATGAAAAAGAGTAGTGAATCTCATTAAATGTATTTATATTAAGTAAATACTAATTATAAATGAGTGATTGAAATTAATTTTTTATTGTAAATTATAAAGAATTATAATTTTTTACCCATAATAGTGCTATGGTTCATTATAAGTGTTGTAGTTTGATCCCAATTCTAGTGAGCATTGGAGATGTGGTTGAAATGATCTTGAAGAGATCAAGTTATGGATCGGGGAGAAAAATCTCTGCATTTTTGCTAGCCGGCGCTAGAGCAGTGTTCGTGCGAAACCATCAAGCGTACGTGATCGTTGACAAATAATACGTGTATCGTCACACGTGAAATAAAATTCAATCAAGTGTACTAGTTTCTAATCAGATTCAAAGTAAGTGAATAAAAGTGATTTGTGGTTTGTAATTATTCCAAATTAATCTATAGGAGCTTGGAAAATTCGAAATACGATATTCCATTATTTGATCAAAATACGAGATTTACTTTATGGTAAGTGAAGATACGAGTGGTTCTCAAGCAAGTAAATTTAGAGAAAGTTTTGTTTGGTTTTGATAAGATGCTTTCAACCTGGACACATGATGAAAACAACATAGGGATCAGAAAGCCCAATATCAAATTTATCTATATCTATCAAATAAAAAATGTCACGATATTCTAAAGAAGAAAAGTATCACTGATTTTGGTTGAAATTAAAGCAATTTTGTATGACAAAGAACTTGACCGATTGCACTTAAAATAATGCTTGTTAATGAACTTTGTCCAATAACTTTTAGCAACTCGGTGACCTTTCTACATTAAAAGTTTAAAAGAAATAATACCGATCCCAGAGAAATGCTTTGCACTTAATTTAAACAAATAAAAACTTTAACTAATCCAGAACTGAAATTTGAACACACAGAAATTTGATGATATGCTTTTCAAATCAATCAATCCACAACATTATCAGCATCAATCTAACCATCACCAAGCAAGAATATAACTCACCAGTAACTCCGGCAAAACCGCACCGTTCTGCAAGTCAAAAATCAAGAAAAGTACCCATAAAGCTTTAACCTTTAATCATAAAAATTAACAATGACCAGAATAAATCATTAAATTAATCAGATTTTAGTACCAGGGCAGGTGGTTTCTGATCCGATAAGCGAGAATCCATTTGAACAGAGGCTGGTGATGGGTTCCCAAGAATCCAATATTCTTTAGAAGACCCAATTTTCGTAGCTTAAGAATTGAATTTAAAGAAATATGAAGACCCAAAAGATAAGTTCTTGGAGAACTTTTGTGATCGAAAAGGAAACAGATTGTGAATGGGACGAAGACTGAGGTCAGAGTGCAGAAGAAGCTGGAATTGCAACTGTGGTCAGGGGCGGAGCTAGCCCTTCAAACTAGGGGGGTCCTGGAGTTGAAGGGACGGGGGTTCGGGGGCAGCGCCCCCCGAAAATTTTTTTTGAAACATTATCTGTTAAAATGAGGAAAGTTGGTACTTTGTGATGGAGAAATGAAACAAATGAACATAAATTAATGTACGAAGATTTCACAAAAAAATCAAGAAACATATAAAAGAAACTACTAATCTTTTGAAATATTTCTCAATCACCGAGTCTGAGGATTGATGAAACTCTTTCACTCATAATTGATAAACAATACAACTTCACAAACAATTGAATTGGCTGGATTAGGAGATTAAAAAAAAAAATTTAAGGCCAAAAAATTTTAAAAAAAAAAAAAAAAATTTTTTTCCAAAAAATTGGGGGGGTCCTAGGACCCCCCTCCCCTCCGCCCCTGACTGTGGCTTCTATGGCTGTTTTTTTGTTGTCACCACTGACCTCAAAAAATGCCATTTCTTTCCTTTACGTTGGTCTAACTGCGCAAATAGTTTAATATTTTTCTCATCTTAAAGTCCAAAAATTTCAAGTGTAGAGTGAAAATAGTTTTTATTTATTAAAATAAAAAAATAGTTTTTACATCAAATTGTCACAATGGAGCATATTCGAGAGACCATCTATTCATAAAAATATATTTGTTGCCTTTTCTAAGAAATATTTATTGATTTATTCTCATCTTTTATTCAATAATAAATTTTCATTCTTTGGTCAACATTGTTTTTATATTGCTTTTAGTTTTTGAAAATTGTGGGTGGAAAAAATGTTTTTGTTTTTAAACCGTCCAATGGTAATTTGCCATGTGGCACAATATAAAGGAAAATATAAAAGATGATGTACATGATTGTTTTTTTTTTTATACGTCAATAACTAGTCAATTAAAATATAATTTGAATAGTTAAATAATGGAATATTGAGATTCAAAAACTATAAATGCAATCATTATATGCTAAAAGTAAAGAGTGAGTAACTCAGCCCCCGTTTGACCATCATTATTTATGTTATACTTTTTGAAATAGTATTTTTTTGGAGAATATGTAATTGAAAAAGAAGGAATTTTTTTTTGGTGTAATATTATTTTATTGAAAAATGTGTGGTTAAAAAGAAGAGAGAAAAAATGTATTATAAATTAATGAGGGCTAGACAAGGCTCAAAATCTATTTTAAAAATTCAAAATGCGTCTTGTATATGAGAGCTTGTCTAATTGAACTAATTTAGGTCAAAATTGATTGACTCTCTCTGCTTCTTGATCTAGGATGAAGTTGCTGGAGGCAATAGATGAATCTTGAAAGACTTCAACATACAATTTGAATAAACAAACATTTGAGTACGAATGTTCTCATCCTAATGTAACAACTAATAGCTTTTTCGGTTGAAATGGAATCGCCGATGTTATCTTTTTCAATTCATCAATCGACAACCTCCTACTTCAAAGTTCAAATGATAGATAGAAAACTTTGGAGAGGGAGTATTTTCTCTTAGGTCCAAAAGGAAACTCTTAGTCAAGTTGCTCAATGACTTAGATTGATGCCTATTGGTAAAAGGGAGTTCCATCATTTGAGCACACATGGGTGAGATTTGGAGGCTGGAGGAGGTCAGCGATATAGGCTTCAATCGAGAGAAGACCTTTTGGAGAGAGAGGTCGAAGGTGGAATGGCTGAAAGGTGACAGAACTACGAAATGTTTCTACAATAAAGCATCAAGTCGGTGGAAATATTCTGTTTCGACGCTAAAGGATGAGAGCGGGGTGGAAATGATAGGATTGTGAGGGTGGTAAGGGATTATTTTACTCGAATTTTTAGAGTAGTCGGCCCTCAGTACACGAATTGGAGGCGGGGTGGCGGTTTTGATTCCCATCTTTCTGTGTTTGATAGGGATTATCTTGATTGCCTCTTTAGGATGGGGGAAGTTGAGGCAGAGCTAAAGGATATAAAACCGACCAAAGCATTAGGTCCAAACAGCTTTCATTCTTTGTTTTACCATAGGTATTAGGACTTGGTGAGGAATATTGTAGGGGTAGCATGTTTGGCAGTCTTTGTTCGCAAAATTATCCCGTATGCAGTGTTTTGAAAATCGGACTAGATCGGCCGGTTCAACCGGAAAAATCGGGAACCGGTCCAAAATCCGGTCCGGTTAAGTGGAAAAACCCATAAACTAAAAAATCGTACAAAAACCCCGTAACCCGGCCGGTTTATAAAGAACCGTTGAACCGGTCTTGGTTTTATAGCATTTAAAAGTTCAATTTTTTTGTATAGAAAAAACCTTACTTTGATTTCTGGTATGGCCCAATAGTGTATTTAATATAGACTTTCCCATCTCTCTTGCCTTTTGAATCTTCCGATGTGGGATAGGTTTCTTCAACCAATTAGCCTTTAAAATTTAAATTTTAAAGAATTATTTTAATTCAAAATGCCTATAGGACCCACTTTGCTATAATTTACAAATTTTAATAGAATTAATATATTTACGAATTAAATATTGTACAATATTTCAATTTTTATATCTTAAGGGTAAAATTTAGTATTTTACAGATGTACATTAGCTAATTAAATCGGTAAAGGTTTGTTGTATATTTATTTAAACATATATTTTAATTTTTTATGATATAATTAATATAAAAAGTTTATAATTTTGAATCATCGGTTCGACCCCGGTTCGACCCTTAAACCCTTGACCCTTTACTTTTTCCGGTTCGATGCCCGGTCCGGTTTTTAAAACATTACCCGTAAGCGTACGAGTCCGTTGTACAAGTAATAGTTGTGATGAGTGAGTTATCATCCCATAGGGAATAATGTTCAATTCTAGTGTATCCGATATATCTAAATTCGCAATAATAATAAACCTATATTAACCATGAGTCACGAATGATAATATGGCTTTAACTACGATCGATAATATGAAAAAGCATGTATATAAAATCACAATACGAGAATTAACTAAAAATCATGAGTCTTGAATTAAAAACCAGAAATCAAGCAGTTTCATCATCCATCCAATACAAATAAATTTAGCCTATAATATTAATATGAAAATTATATAGAAGATAAAAGGAAGCCATCTCCCGAATCATGTAAATATGAAGAAAATCTGAAAATCTTCACTTCAAGCTTTCGAAATCGGATCCCAATGGTGAATTCCTCCTCCCTCAATGTCAATTTTCTCTCCTTTTTTCTCTAAAAATTGGTTGTCCCCAAAAAGTCTCGAAAAATCCCCTTAAATATCCCTACAAAAGTGCCATAAAATATTCCAAAACGAAATAAAAAATTACATTTCTATCCCCATTTGACATTGAGGCACGCGCCTAGTAGAAACTAAGGTGCGCGCCTTGGCGTTTTGCCAAGCCTCAGTCGATGCTTGGGGCGAGAGCGCGCGCCTTAGGGCATTTTTGGGGCCATTTGCAATTTGGCCCCTAACTTTCCATTAACTCTCGTTTTGGCCTCTTTATTTCCAATTCATCTTGTCCACGCTCTTCTCTTCATGTCCAAATGACTATTTGCACTCTCGACTTTCGTTTCTCGCTTCGAGCTATCTTTTGATTATTTTCATTTTAGTCATCATCTCCTTTTTGCCTCGATTAACTTCCTTTCTTACTTCATTTCCTCCACTTTCGTTACATTCATCGATGTGAACCTAAATATAAAGTAAACCACATTTTAGCCACAATTTCATCCAAATTATCGCAAATTTCCACATTTTGACAACCTAAATATGTGAAAGAAATGCATTTATTAAATTCCCCAAACTTTAACATTTGTTTCTCCTCAAACAAATATTGTAACTTTACTCCACATATGGGTGAGATAAATTGCCGTGTCTCAGGATTGGAATTTGTATCAATGCAAAAATTAGCTTCAATATCATATAGTTTAAATTAATCTCCACATGTTTTATGCAAAAACACGATGCGTGTGTGTGAATACTCATGCCACAAATCAAGCTCATGATTGATTCAAGTTCCAATCTCCCAACAGTCAAATATTGCCTTACTCCACTCGAGAGATACACACATTCCCCCCAAACTTCATGTTTTTACCCTCTTTCCCCAAGTGTTTCTAAGTTGAGGCTTTAGTTGATTCCTAATCCTTACCCTCTCTAGCTCAGATAGGTATAGACAGTACAAGCTAACATTTCAATGAATAAGGGTTCTCCAATTTTCATATTCATCCTCCAAGAATGGATTAAGCTAACAATCTTTTGTCAACAGTCCAATTTTCTACAATAAGTGATGGGGCTTAATCCTAGTTTCTGATTTTTTTTCGTCTCTCCATTAAGCGACTAAGTGACCCCTGTAGTGAGCTTTCAGTCGATGACTCCCAAGTCAGGTGACCATAGAGTATCAGGTTTTAAGGACCCTTGCAGGCTTAATTATCCGAGTCAAAAAGGCTTCGAAGAGAAGTTTTCCATCAAACCATTTTATTTATCAAGATTAGTGCAACGCCCCTTATATCACTTATTCTTGAAAACCGACCATTGACTCAGGATTATCATTTCATCTCATCTTGATGATTATTCCATAATAGTTTAACACATGGAACCCTTATTCAAATCAATATCCCACTATACCAGTTCAACCATCTCCAAACTGTTCTATCAACGGTGTGAAAACGTATATAGTCATGAATTTCTTTCAGGATTGAATCATTTATGTTCAACTATGTCCTAGTATGAATCAATTCCTCAGCTCAAAGTGTGAAACATGAGACTAGTGCACAATAGATATCAAATTTTTGTAGAAACATGTATCCATTAACTCAACATATAATATCTCCACAATTTAAGCCCAACACAACTCTCCAATATATTCATCATTGCTCACAAGATTATTCACCCCACACAAACACACATGAAGACTTGAATCACAATTTTTTTTTTCACACGACAATCATGCAGATAAGGTAAACAAACTCGCGAATAATCATGCTTGATAGTATGACCATAAACAGAACCTATAAACATAATCAACCACCCCAAACCGATTACGTGCATTGCCCTCAATGTACAAAGAAATATGAAAAGAGAAAAACAAGGAATGAAAAAGTAGGGCAAAAAGGTAAAGTGGTTGCCAGTCCAAGGGTGGTTGTGGATAAGGTATGTAGTCATTGAATCCCGACGGGCCTGGAGAAGATGGAGGGGTTGCTGGGGCAAGCTTGATAAAATGTCTCGCAAAAGAGCAAAGTGCTGGGCGATCTCTCGCCCTGAATGTTCTGTACCACAGTATCTCTATCATCGAGTCGTCCTTGCATACCTCGCATCATGTCATAGAAGCGATCAACCTTGATACTTAGATCATCAATCTGGCCAGTATAACGATCCATCATGTCAGAAAATAAATCAACCCTCCGCTGCGCACTGGATGCATCCTCCCGTACTAGTGTCATATGGTAATTGATAGTGTTGGTGTGGGTCTCTACCTGACCAATTTTCATGTCCAAAGATCCCAACATTTGTTCTATTCGTTGTATGCCCTGGATGGATTCAGTAGTTCACGCAAGTATCTGCCGCAAGAGCGGTGTGTCGACAATATGGTCGGGCTGCGGTGGCTGTATGCCCCCAAGTAGTTGTTGCTGCTGTTGTTCCCTGCTGGCAAGGATATGTTGCCATGAATTTCCCGCAAATGTATGATTAATAGGAACACTAGGTAGAGCTGGCTACTCCGCAAAAAGGAGTTGTACCCCCGATGATACACATATCGCACTGATAATGCTGGGGAAAATCATCTTCTGTTGTGCCTGCGGTGTAGAGCCAAATTCAACAATCTGATTGTAGATGAATATTCCCAAATCAATCTTGAACCGTCGTGCCAAGTGGAAAAGAAGTCTTGTTCTGGTGAAGTTGAAAGTAGACATATGCGAGGTAGGCCCAATATTGTGGCATATAAATTTCATTAGCACCGTCAAAGAGCGAGTTAATCTATTGTATTCAAATTCTTCACCTACTGTACCATGTTCTCCGTATAGCATCTGTACCACCAGTGCCATATCCTCTTCCATCGGTAACGGGGTGATGTTGTCCCTTGTCAATCCATAATATTCATCTATCACCTCGGGTGTGAACATCACCCACTTATCCCGAATCCAACTGTAGTAGAAACTATCAGTCCAAAGTGAATTAAGTGCAAAGAAAGAATACATAAGTGCATGTCAGACCTAATGCTGTCAAAATGTAGTGCAAATAGGAAAGCAAACATATGAGGATGTGTACAAAAATTAACTACAAGTGTAAGGGGTGAAAATTGTGCACAAAAGGAACCAAACACTTCACATGGGCATTTTATCAAACACTTGGAAGCAAGAGCTTATATGTTGAAATGGAAAGCCCAAATGCTACAACAGCACAAGAAGAAGCCATGACTATCTAAACTCACCACCATAACCACACGTGGCAAAGCAAAAATCATATGAATGAGAAAAACAATCACATAAAAACAAAAAGAAAAAAAATGTAAATTCTGCTAACGACACAAATAATATGGATGAAGATGCCTAATTAATGTAAACACACACACAAAAATTTTTTTGAAAAATCCTAAGCTAATGCATAAAAACTGAATAAATTAAAGGGAAGAATATTTGGGTACCTCCCAACTAGAGCTTGTTTATAGTATTCAGTTCGACTATGTTGCTTAGGCTATTTTGAATCCTCAAGTGGCAGAATTCTCTTCTCATTGGAGTAATTACCTCCCCCAATAAGCTTTCAACATTTGCCCATTGATTTTGAACCTGCATTAATTATCTTGAGATACCACTTCAACTGTGCCATATGGGTGAACTGCTACAACAGTGAACAGACCTGACCATCGTGGTTTTAGCTTGCCTGGGAAGAGTTTGAGGCGAGAATTGAACATGAGTACCTATTGACCAACCTCAAATTCTTTTTATCTTATATGCTTGTCATGCCATCTCTTGGTTTTTTCCTTGTAAATTTTTGCGTTCTCATACGAATCCAACCGAAACTCATCGAACTCATGAAGTTGTAGAACTCTCTTTTCTCCCGCTGCCCTCATATTGAAATTGAGTAGGTGTGTTGCCCAATATGCCTTATGTTCTAGCTCAACTGGTAGATGACAAGTCTTTCCAAATACAAGCCTGTTTCGGAGTCTTGAATGCTGTTTTATACGCCCAAAGTGCATCGTCCAATTTCTTAGCCCAATCTTTACGTGCCGCATTAGCTGTAGCTTCGAGAATTTTCTTTAATTTCCTGTTGGAGATTTCCACTTTCCTGCTGATTTGAGGATGATATGGAGTTTAGACACAGTGTTTCACTTCATATTTAGCCAACAATGATGCAAATAGGCGGTTGCAAAAATGTTTTCCACCATCACTAATAATCACCTTTAGGGTGCCATACCTCGTGAAAATAATCTTCTTCAGAAATTGAGTTACCACTCAGCCGTCGTTATTTGGCAAAGCTACAAATTCAACCCATTTAGACACGTAATCTACTGCCACCAATATGTATTGTTGATCGTAGGAAGAGGGAAAATGTCCCATGAAGTCAATGCCCCACACGTCGAATATCTCAACCTCCAAAGTGCTGTTTAAGGGTATCTCGTTGTTTCCATGAGATGTTTCCAGTCCTTTGGTACTTATCGCAATTTTTCACCATATAATGTGCATCCTTGAACAACGTAGGCCAATAAAAACCTGATTGTAGTACCTTTGCTGTTGTCTTGACTGCTGCGAAGTGACCTCCATACGGTGTAGAGTGACATGATTTCAATATTTGATGCTACTCTACTTCAGGTACACAACGACGTATAATCTGATCTGGACCCCTTCTGTAAAGAAATGGATCATCCCAAAAGTAATGTTTCAGGTCACTGAGAAATTTCTTTTTCTGATGAATTGAGTAATCCAATGGAATGATGGAGCGGGCCAAATAATTGACATAATCAGCATACCATTGTGTAGTGATGATCTGAAAAAGCATCTCATCCAGGAATACTTCATTTATCTCCTTTGTGGGGTGTGATTCATGTTATTCAAGGCGAGATAGATGGTCTACAACAACATTTTCTCTCCTTTTTTTTTTAATCTCGAATTTCCAAATCAAACTCTTGCAATAGGAGTATCCATCGAATAAGTCTCGATTTTGCATCCTTCTTGCTCATTAGATACTTCAAGGCTGAGTGATCCGTGTAGACAATCACTTTCGACCCGATCAAATATGACCTGAATTTGTCAACGGTGAATACCACTGCTAAGAGCTCTTTCTATGTAGTCGCATAATTCAACCGAGCCTCATCCAAAGTCTTACTGGTGTAGTGAATAACATAAGATCTCTTTTCCTTGCGTCGACCGAAAATTACCCCCACTGCATGATCACTGGCATTACACATAAGCTCAAACGGATAATCCCAATCTGAAGAAGTCAACACTTGAGCAGATACTAATTTTTCCTTTAAAGTATTGAAAGCTGTCAGACATTCCTTAGTAAAATGGGATGGAGCCCATTTTTCCAATAGATTGCACAGAGGCTTCGAGATTTTGGAAAAGTCTTTGATGAAAGGGCGGTAGAAATGGCACGACCCAAGAAACTTCTAACTCCCTTCACTGTTACCAGAAGTGGTAGCTTCTCGATGACCTGTATCTTAGCTTTATCTACTTTAATACCCCGTGCAGATATCAAATGCCCCAACACGATCCCTTCCTGGACCATGAAATGACATTTTTCCAATTTAATACAAGATTGGTGTCTCATACCGCCACAACACTTTTCCAAATGTTCAAGGAATTCATTGAATGACTTTCCAAAGACTGAAAAATCATCCATAAATACCTCAATAAAATTTCCCACCATATTTGAGAAAATAGACATCATACAACGCTGAAAAGTGGCTGGAGTGTTGTAAAAGCTAAAAGGCATCCTCTTATAAGCAAAAGTATCGTAAGGGCATGTGAATGTAGTCTTTTCGTGATCATCTGGCGCTATAGGAATCTAGTTGTACCCTTGATAACCATCAAGAAAGTAATAATAAGCATGTCCTGCAAGTTTTTCCAGCATCTCATCAATGAAAGGAAGGGAAAAGTATTCCTTCCTTGTGGCATTATTGAGTTTGCGATAATCAATGTAAACTATCCAACCTGTGACTGTACGCGTAGGAATGAGCTCGTTGTTTTCATTTGAAACCATCGTGATTCCCCATTTTTTCGGCACGACATGTACTGGACTTACCCAATGGCTATCTGACATGGGGTAAATGATTCCTGCATCCGAAAGCTTTAATACCTCTTTTCTTACCAATTCCTGCATAGTAGGATTCAATCTGTGTTCATGCTCGATTGATGTTCTATAATCATCCTCAATCAATATCTTGTGCAAGCAGGGCTGATCCCTTTTATGTTAGAGATGGTCCACCCTATCGCTGTTTTTTGATCTCGAAGCATCCTCCACAACTGATCTTCTTCTGATTCTGATAGTATATTTGAGATAATTACTGGAAGTGAGTTCTTTTCTCCCAGGTATGCATATCAAATGTGTGCTATAGTTGATTGAGTTCAAGGGTTGGAGCTTACTGAACAGATGAGGTTTTGTGGGACCTTTACCCAGCTCCAGTCATGGTTGCTTGAGGAGAGACGGCCTGGCTGCCAAGTAACGTGCACATTCTTCTACTTCCTCTATCTCCGATGGTAAATCCTGAGAATGTACCAAACAGGCCTCCAGAGGATCCTGAGGATGATCAAATCTGAATGTCTTTGTTACTGCTTCCTTGATGACATCAATTCGCATGCATGAGTCTGATTCATTCTAAAATTTGAAGGCCTTAAAACACATTGATTTTCAGTTCTTCATCATCCAACCTCAATATCAACTGATCCTTCTGTACATCAATCAGAGCCCTTCCTGTGGTCAAAAATGGATGACCCAGAATGAGCAGAACGTCTTTATCCTCTTCCATATCCGGGATAATAAAGTCTGCTGGAAAAATAAATTTATCGACCTTCACCAAGATATCTTTACAAATGCCTCTAGGATGCTTGATCGATCTATCAGCCAATTGTAATGAAACTGTAGTGGCCTTTGCTTTCCCTAAACCTAATTTCCTGAAAAGAGAAAAAGGCATTAAATTAATATTAGCTCCTAAATCACACAATGCCTTATCTATATACAGATTACCAATATTGCAAGGAATAATAAAACTCCCTAGATCTTTTAACTTTGGTGGCAACTTATGTAGGAGAATTGTGCTGCATTCCTCGGTAAGCATGACCGTTTCATTGTCTTCCAGCCTCCTCTTGTTTGATAGAATATCCTTCATGAACTTTTCATAACTGGGCATTTGAGCTAAGGCTTCAGCGAATGGTGTGTCGATGTGCAACTTTTTGAATACATCTAAAAATTTCTGAAATTGCTTGTCGAGCTTATGTTTCTGCAGTTCTATGCGAATGGAATTGGAGGAACATATGCTTTGACAGGAGTAGATGCCTTTATCTACGAGCTTTCCGGTTCATCATTTTGAGTTTCCTCCATAGCTCTGTCGGATTCATCTACATGCTTATCAACTGATGCATGTACATTTTCTGTGCCAGTTCTCTTCACATGTATTTCGGTAGCTGGACTCCACTTCGTGTAGTGATTGTTTTGACATGCTCCCTAGAATTAGTCTCGGTGTTGCTGGGCAATGACCCATAAGTTCTGCCTGATGACCAACATGTTGTTCCATGTTCTTAATTGAAGCCTGTTAATTTTGAAAATTGGTCTCAGTCTTTGTGATGTACTGAGATAACATATCTTCCAATGATGACTTCTTCTCTTGTTGTTGATGATTTTGGAACCCTGGTGGCTCGTTTTGGTTATTTCCTCCTTGTCCCTGATTATTTGACCATGAGAAATTATGATGATTTCTCCAACCCGGATTGTAAGTGTTGGAGTAGGGATTGTTTTGTTGCCTCGGGAAGTTTTGTGTATAGATAACCTCTTCAGGCTGCAAAGCTTGTATAGATACCAATGGGCAGCGTGTAGTCAAGTGGTCTGCTCCACAACCTTCGCATGCAGGTGGTGGTTGGGGTACCATGTTGACTGATTGAGATAGATTATCTATTTTTGCTGTGAGGGACTCTATCTGTACTGCCATGCTGTCATTGTATCCACGTTGTGCACCCTAGCTATTTTCCTTGGAGCTTCCCTTTCAGTTGGCCACATTGATTGATTCTCTGCTATCTTCTCATATAGTTCATATGCATTATCTACGTCAAGTTTCATCACTGATACTCCCGCTGAAGCATCTATCATGTTTCAAAACTCCTGGTGTAGTCCATTATAGAAAAGATATTGTTTAGCCTGCTTCGGAGTGTCCAAACTAGGGCATTTTCTAAACAGATTCTTGAACCTTTCCCAAGATTCAGAATAGCTCTCAAAATCTTTCTGTTTGAAGGTGTGGATTTGATGAACTCTAGAGGGTAGAAAGAACTTCATGGTGAATTTTTGAACCATATCATTCCATGATTCTATACACCTGGAGGTAGATTAAGGAACTATGCCCTAGCAACATCTTTCAAAGAATGAGGGAATAATCGCGTTCGAAATGCATATGCCGATATCTCTTCGTGACTAATAACTTCACATAACATGAGACATGCTGAGATGTGTTCATGAGCGTTCTCCGTGAATTTCCCGAAAAACCTGATGTCTTGATGATTTTGGAATAGATTTATGACATCCGGTGTGAGGTGGAAGTTGGGTTGTCCAAATGGAGGATAAATCACAGCGGGTTGCACTGGAGCAGGAATTGGATCGACATACTCCCCAACTAAAATGGGAGCTTCATTTTGGATGACTCTCTATTGATTTGACTATGGTAGTTGATTATGATCCTGGATCTGTGGTTGATTTTGATTATCAGCCATTCTCGTTGTTTGTCGCTGTCCTCTTCTGCGGTTTCCGAATGTCCTTTCACTCTCGTGATCTATTGGGGCTAGATTGACCTCATCAGGAGCTTGCATGAACCAATTCTGCCTGAAAAGAGTCAAGATAACAGAGATTGAGGTAATGTAAAACCAACCAACAGCAACAAGACTAACAATAGGAACGAATCTAGAATATCAATAACTAGAATAAACACCGTTATTCCCCGGCAACAACGCCAAAAACTTGTTCGCAAAATTATCTCGCAAACGTACATGTTCGTTTAGAGGTGTCAAGACGGACGGGCCGGCCATGACCCGTGAAAACCGGCCCATGAAAATCGGGACCGCGGGCCGACCCGTGACCCGTGCGGGCGGTTCACGGGCCAAGGAGGTGTAACCCGCGGGCTTCGCGGGTTGCACTCCCACGGGCCGCGGTTAACCTGCGACCCGTAAAAAAAATTGAAAAAAATATAAAACAAAAATTTAAAAAAAAAAAAAAGGGGGGGGGGGGGGAGAGAGCAAAAAAAAAAAAATTTGAAAAAATAAAAATAAAAAAATTCAAAAAAAGACGTAGCCTGCTGCATGGTCAATTTTTTTTTTAATTTTAACTAATGGTAATATAAATTTTCTAACGGTAATATCATCCCCTTCATCGATAAATTCCAATTTTTGCTTACATTTATTTTTACAATACTCTCTCATTAGTTATTATACATTTATACTTCATAATTCATACTTGTTACTACCTTACTACAATTACAATTATTCAATTACAAATATCATCATCATCTTGATTATATTTCTTTCTTCTCGGTTCTCACTAGTCACTACTAAATTTTTTAATCCTACTATATTATGGATTCTTGCGATTCTTTTTCTCAAAATCCTATTTTCAATGATAGTTGCTCTCCATATGGGTCAAACCGGAAAAATTCTATATTTTTATAATTTTATTTATACAATCATACGGGCCAAACCAGAACGACCCGCGACCCGTGCGACCCGTGACCCGCATGGGCTCGACCCGGATGGGTCAGCGGGCGGGCCTGGGTTGTAGTCCAAAATTGTGGGCCGACCCGTAACCGGCCCGGAACACGCAGCGGGAGGGCTTTTTTTCACGCGGGCCGTTACCGGGCTCACATGTTGGCGGGTCGACCCGGCCCGGACCACCCGGATTGACACCTCTATGTTCGTTGTACAAGTAATAGTTGTGATGAGTGAGTTATCGTCCCACAGGGAATAATGTTCAATTCTAGTGTATCTGATATATCTAAATTCGTAATAATAATAAAAGATGGTTGATTTGACTTTAACTATGTTCTATGACTACAAAAGCAATAAAAGAAAGAAAGTGGTTTTTAAATCAAGTGTGGATGAATGAATTGGATTTCCGAATCCACCACTTTACTCTGGAATTCAATTCTCAACTTGTGATAATTAATTCAATCATTGTATTCGTGACGATCGATAATTCCACTTTTATTTATTATTCTTTTCCAAAAGATAGTAAACCTATATTGACCACGACACGATTCTATTCATAGTCTGCATTCATATGATAAACATGCATTAAAACATAGGATTATCACACACGATTGCACACTTCACAAATATTATTCATAATATTTATTCTTCATGTGTTCCATATACATTGTTTTACCTATCGTGAATTTTAAAAACTACGAATAAGCAACTTATTGTCCTAATGGTGTGTAAACATTAAAATAATATGGAAAAGCATGTATATAAAATCACAATACAAGAATTAACTAAAAATCACGAGTTTTGAATTAAAAACCAGAAATCAAGTAGTTTCATCATCCATCCAATACAAATAAACTTAGCCTATCATATTAATATGAAAATTACATAGATAATAAATGGAAGTCATCACCCGAATAATGTAAATAGGAAGAAAATCTGGAAATCTTCACTTCAAGCTTTCGAAATCGGATCCCAATGGTGAATTCCTCCTCCCCCAATGTCAATTTTCTCTCCTTTTTTCTCTAAAAATCGGCTGCCCCCCAAAAAGTCTCGAAAAATCCCCTTAAATATCCCTCCAAAAGTGCCCTAAAACATTCCAAAACGAAATAAAAAAATTACATTTCTATCTCCGTTTTACATTGAGGCGTGCACCTTGGCGTTTTGCCAAGCCTCAGTCGAGGCTTGGTTGGGGTGAGGTGCGCTCCTTTCCTGCATGCGAGGGCACACCCTTTTGGGATCATTTGCAATTTGGCCCCTAACTTTTCATTAGCTCTCGTTTTGGCCCCTTTATTTCCAATTCATCTTGTCCTCGCTCTTCTCTTCATGTCCAAATGACTCTTTGCACTCTCGACTTTCGTTTTTCGCTCCGAGCTATCTTTTGAATATTTGCATTTTAGTCCTCATCTCCTTTTTGTCTTGATTAACTCCCTTTCTTGCTTCATTTCCTCCTCTTTCATTGCATTCGTCGATGTGAACCTAAATATAAAGTAAACCACATTTTTAGCTACAATTTCATCCAAATTATCGCAAATATCCACATTTTGACAACCTAAAATATGTGAAAGAAATGCACTTATCAGTCTTCAATAATGCACCTAAATAATGGATTGGTCATGGTTTGGTGAGATCTTTGGCCCTTTTTATCATCTCCAATATGGGTTTAAGCTGTGAAAGTGTTTTACATTTTCAGAGGTCATCACTCCTAAGGTTTATTTATCAACACAACCTAACACTAGTTGTCACTTACGCCATGATACTTACAAGCAAGCAACCTATACAATTTAGTTGTAGGCTCAATTTACATTAAATCACAATCTCCACTTTTCTACTCCAATCCATAGAAGCTGGAATTTGTTATTACAAGCAAAATTATTAGATGAGCTCTTTACATATTGTTTAATTTGAATCATACTGTTCCCTAATAAATTCTACTAAAGCTCACCAAATAGCTCTGTTCTAAAAAGCTCGCCTAGGCGCGAAGCTTGATGAAAACGCCTCGCTTTGAGGCTAAACGGTAATTAAGCGGTCAACGACAATGTTGACCGCTCGTTGACCTCTTAAAGCGCGCCTAGGCACGCCTAGGGGCCCTATGCTGCTAGTGCGCTTTCGCCTTGGAGGCCCAATTTTTTCCCCCTTTTAAAATATAACGCACAACAATTAAGATTATTATCAAGTAGTGAAGTTATACAACTTAAAATAGAAGTGTTTTACATTTATCAATGATTCAATAGTGAAAACGGGCAAACGTAATCTTGGCTTCTGCAATTAAGAACTCGTCTGAAACTGTAATCTGGGCTTCTGTAATTAATCGAAAATCATTTATTGTGAATTTTTATTTTGTATATACATATGACATATCAGTTTGAGACTTCTTGAAAGTCAATTGTAATGTATAGCTCTCATAAATCTGATGCATGGCAATGATTCCAAACTGATTGTGGAATAACTCCTGTAGAAAAATCTGAAAATTTAATCAAGAATACTTTTTAGCCCTTGACGTGAGGCCCAATCAGTGTTTAACTGTTTATGTAACTAAATTTTCATTTGTTTTCACGTTCATATGCTTTTGGGGTCTGGCTTTTGTAAATAATAAATATTTGTATTGTTTATCTTTTTTTTTTTGTAGGAACCAATGAAAGAAGATGATTCCTTAACAACATCTAAATTCCAAGCTACTTTATGAAGGAATTATTAAGTAAATGCAATATTTTATAATTTTAGATGTTTGCTATGTATTATTTGAATTGTTGAATTTTTTTACAATGATTAAAAATTTAAAATAAAAAAAAAACGCTTTTTTACGCCTAGACTCGTAAAACTTGAAACTTAGCCTCCACATCTAGCCACGTCTTACGCTTTTTAGAACACTGCCAAATAGTATACTCTTATTATTTGTGCAATTAGTTTATGAAAGTTCTTCGTAATTTAATGTATTTTAACAAGTCGTTCACAATATATAGATATAGTAAATTCAAATATTTAAGTGGGTTTAATTTATCAAAACACATCATTATTACGATTCAAATATATTAGCCAATAATTTCATATTGAAACAGTGTCTATAGTATTTCAAGGATTATAAACTCCAAAAAATTCATATTTAGCAGAATTTCTATATATTATAATTTTTTTGAAAAACATATCCACCTTTGAAAGGAAAACACATATAGAATTTATCATAAATTCCTGATTATTTTGCCTCAAATTATATGTAAAAAGATTATTTGGTCGCATAAATTTGAAATGAATATCATTGCAATAATTTCTTAGAATTTTCATTGCAGAGCAAGAAACAAATTGTTATTCCCTATCACCCTAAAATTCAAATTCTAAGTCAATATTTGTTGTCAAGAAGAAATTATACCTTTAAAGCTTTAAACAATTGCTTGGAAGAATCAGCTTGCCGATATATGTGGGAAATTGAAAGGCAAAGGTGGGTCCTCTCGATGGTTCCGCGTCGATGATTATTGCCTATATATGCGGGAAATTGAAACGCAAACGCAGGTCCTCTCGATGGTTCCGCATCGATGATTGTTGCCTATATTTGCGGGAAATTGAAACGCAAAGGCGGGTCCTCTCGATGGTTCCGCATCGATGATTGTTGCCTATATATGCGGGAAATTGAAAGGCAAAGGCGGGTCCTCTCGATGGTTCCGCATCGATGATTATTGCCTATATATGCGGGAAATTGAAACGCAAAGGCGGGTCCTCTCGATGGTTCCGCATCGATGATTATTGCCTATATATGCGGGAAATTGAAACGCAAAGGCGGGTCCTCTCAATGATTCCGCATCGATGATTGTTGCCTATATATGCGGGAAATTGAAAGGCAAAGGCGGGTCCTCTCGTTGGTTCCACATCGATGATTCTTGCCTATATATGCGGGAAATTGAAAGGCTGGTCCTTCTATAGTCATTTCCAATTATTTGCAGACAAATATTATTCGTGAAATAAAAACAAGAAATATAAAACTTTATTTATTTATTTACTTGGTTCACTGCATCAAATCTGCATATTGGATCGCTTCATCTCTCGTCTGCCCAATAACCGCCCATTAGTTATGATTCGAATTTCTTAACACGAGATAATATTAAATGAAAAAAAAATAAAATTAAAATCGTGTTTATTTATAATATATAATTTTTTTGATACTGTGCATCGTGTAACACACAATGTGCCAATACCACTGGACCACAATAAAAAGGACAGTGCAATTGGTGTTTAACTCTTTATTGTCCATGCCTTTTTCCCTATCTGGGGTTTCACCTCCAATCAATTAGGGTGCGTTTGATTGGAAGGTTGAAAAATGGGTGGAAAGAAAATGTTTTACAGGGAAAAGATTTATCTAAAAAATATTTTGTAGGGAAAATAATTTCAAGTGTGTTTGATTGGTATAATTTTCTACCCGGAAAATTTTTGAAATTTTGGATTTTTTTGTTCACGTTTGGCTTTATTTTATATAGAAATTATCTATTAAAATAATTTTTTTTTTTTAACAATTGGTTATGAAATTTGTTAACATTGTCAAAAAGTTAAAAAAAAAAATTTTTTGCTCGAAAACTATTTTTTCATCAAAGTTTAGTGTTCGTTTTGCTTCGTTTTATATGAAAATTTTTCATTAAAGTGAAATTTTTTTTTATAATTGATTATAAAATTTTTTAACATTACCAAAAAGTAAAAAAAAAAAAAAAAAAACAAAACCAAAAAAAAAAAAAAAAATTCCCAGAACATGGAAAATTTGGTGGGAAAGCATTTTCCCCAAAATGGAGGCAATTAGGCGCGTGGGTGGGTGGGGGGCAAAATGTTTTCTTGGCAAAATTTTTACTATCAAACACTTATTTTGCATGGAAAATGAAAATATTTTCCTAGTTCTAGGGAAAAGAAAGGCAATCAAACATGGCCTTTTTGTTCATTATTGAAATTTAAGTGTCACATAGATTCACAAGATCTCGTCCCATACAATATATTTTAATAATCGATATGGGAATTATTCTTTACGTGTTTAGATTATCGGATTGGATCGGATCGGATCGAATAATTTTCTTATTGGGCAGATTCGATCCATTTAAAACCCTACCTATCACCCTAAAATTCAAATTCTAAGTCAATATTTGTTGTCAAGAAGAAATTATACCTTTAAAGCTGTAAACAATTGCTCGGAAGAAACAGCTTGCCGATATATGAGGGAAATTGAAAGGCAAAGGCTGGTCCTCTTGATGGTCCCGCGTCTTGGAAAAAATTGCATCGATGATTACATATACATTTTCATTCAGTCATATTTCCGTTTACTCCTGATTTTTTATTTATTTATTTTTGTTTCAAACAAGGATTGTATAATTTATTCAGACCCTGTTTGGGAGAGATTCTCAAATTTTTACAGTAAATCAATTCTCATTTCCAACCACACATTCTTCAATAAAATAATATTTTCTATCACATCAATAATTTTTTTTTCTTTTTCAACCACACATTTCCCATCATATCACTATTCAAAATCAATTCTTCCTCCAAAAATCCCTCCCAAACAAGCACTCAATTTGATTTACTCTCATTTTTTATTTTTTTAGTTTAAATAAAAATCATACAATTGAAACTCTTTTTCAAATTGAAATATAATATTAGGGTTAAAAACAATGATTTTACTTTGCCAACAATATACAAGAAATATAATAATCAAAGAATGGCAGGTACTTGGTGTTAATATTATGGGATGTGCTAGTGGTACATAATGGACACCATAATGGTGTCCATAATGGACACACGGTGCCCAAGAATGAATGGGCACCGTGTGTCCATTATGGACACCATTATGGTGTCCATTATGTACCACTAGCACATCCCATAATATTAACACCAAGTACCTGCCATTCTTTGATTATTATATTTCTTGTATATTGTTGGCAAAGTAAAATCATTGTTTTTCTTTATTTTGGCCTAATCTAGAAGACCATATGCATGAATTGACAAAGTGTACTTGACCTCCGAGTCTTGACGCGGAGTTGATTATCTACCATAGAAATTTGGGAACTTTCCTTGTGGACTATAAGCACTGCAAGTATATATATTCGTGTATATAATCTGAAATTCATTGCATTCCATAGATATTACTTTCTTTTGCAGTAATCAGAAAGAATAATGGGTTTCTTGCAGTTTCTTTCTTTCTTTTGTTTACTTAATTTTCTTTCAATTTTGTCATCCGTAAATTCTGAAAACAGTCATCTGGAAACGTATATTGTTCATGTCGAGTTGCCTACCAATACTAGCCCAGCGTTGAACAGTTTTTTAAATGATCTGCATAGCCTGTATCAAACATTTTTGCCCACAACCACAACAAATTCAGAGGAGGAATCTCGCATGATCTATTCCTACCATAATGTGTTTAAAGGTTTTGCTGCGAGATTATCGCCTGAGGAAGTGAAGGCAATGGAAAAGATTCCGGGATTCATTTCGGCCCGAGTGCAAAAGGTAGTACCTCTACATACAACCCATTCTCCTAACTTCCTGGGGTTGAACCAAAATATGGGGTTCTGGAAAGATTCCAACTACGGTAAAGGTGTGATTATTGGAGTGTTAGACAGTGGAATAATCCCTGACCATCCTTCATTTAGCGATGAAGGAATGTCCCCACCTCCTGCTAAGTGGAAGGGAAAGTGTGAATTTAATTTCATGGCGTGTAACAATAAGCTCATTGGAGCGAGAAAATTTTCAATTGGAAATGGGACACCATTGGATGAGAGTGGCCATGGCACGCACACTGCAAGCACTGCTGCTGGAAATTTTGTACGAGGTGCAAATTTGTTTGGCAATGCAAATGGCACGGCTGTGGGGATAGCGCCGCTTGCTCACTTGGCTATATATAAAGTTTGTATAAATAATTGTTCTGAAAGTGACATAATGGCTGCAATGGATGCTGCAATTGATGATGGAGTGGATTTGATTTCCCTTTCCCTTGGCGGCCCTGCTAGAAATTTTTTTGACGAAAATATTGCAGTGGGTGCATTTAGTGCAATTGAAAAGGGCATTTTTGTTAGTGCCTCGGCTGGAAATGATGGGCCGAGACTTGGTACTATGGGGAATGGTGCTCCGTGGATACTCACTGTGGGTGCAAGCACTATTGACAGAAAGATTAGAGCAACTGCAGTGCTGGGAAACAAAGAAGAGCTAGATGGAGAGTCGGCTTTTCAGCCTATGGATTTTGATCCAACGCAATTATCTCTCGTCTACCCTGGACTGACTGGTAGTAACCCATTTTGCACGCCAGCATCTCTTGCAAGCATCGATATCAGAGGGAAAATAGTCTTGTGCGAAACAGGTGAGATAGAAAGCATTGAGAAAGGTCGAGCAGTTAGGAATTCTGGTGGCGTTGCCATGATTCTCATGAACCAGGAGCCCGAAGGCTACACTATATGGGCAGAGGCTCATGTTCTTCCTGCAGTTCATATCAGTTATGTCGATGGACTAAAAGTGAAAGCATATATTAATTCAACTGCTACTCCAACAACTTCAATTTCATTCAAAGGAACTATTATTGGAGATGATCTGGCTCCATCGGTTGCTTCTTTTTCAAATAGGGGTCCTAATCCAGCAAGCCTTGGAATCCTTAAACCCGATATTATTGGCCCTGGTGTCAATATTCTTGCAGCTTGGCATGTTTCTATCGAAAACATCAATACCAAATCTACATTCAACATGATTTCGGGAACTTCAATGTCTTGTCCTCACCTTAGTGGCGTTGCAGCATTACTCAAAAGTGCACACCCTGATTGGTCCCCTGCAATGATTAAGTCTGCAATTATGACAACTGCTAATCGTATGAACCTCGCCAATAACCCGATTGAAGACCAAACTTTGCAACCTGCAAATGTTTTTGCTACTGGTTCTGGTCATGTGAACCCATCAAAAGCGACTGATCCAGGATTGGTTTATAATATTCAACCTGAAGAGTACATATCTTATTTATGTGGCTTGAATTATACGAACCAGCAGGTTGAAATTATTGCGAACCGGGTTGTTAACTGTATGGATATATCTAGCATATCTGAAGCCCAGCTAAACTATCCTTCATTTTCTGTCTTTCTTGGATCCAAAAATCAGACATATTCCAGGATAGTTACAAACGTTGGTGAGGCCAATTCAACTTACTCGATCAAAATCGACCCTCCACCGGGCATTGATTTGAGTGTTGAGCCCAGTAGACTCCAATTTTTCGGGCTGAACCAGAAGATGACATATAATTTGACATTCAGTCGATCAGCCACTGCTAGAAGTAAAACAATTGTTCAAGGATTTCTTACATGGATTTCTGCTAAGTACTCTGTGACGAGTCCAATTGTTGTTTTCATTGAATGAAATGTTTTTCCCATGATTCTGAAATAATATGAACAGTTTCAACTTTTTTATGATGATTATTATGAAATAATTTTAAATTAAGAAGTCTTCCTTAAATCAATGAATCGGTACTGTCTTGTTGCTTTGATGATCACTAGTATTGTCCAGGCTCATGTGAGGCAGTCGTGAACCATATGTACTGTTGTAGTTAGACTCAAATTCTAGTGGATATTGGAGTTTTGATTGAAATGGTTTTAAAGAGATTAAATTATGGACTAGGGAGAAATGTCTTCGTAATTTCAGTAGCTAGTGCTAGTTAGCGCTCGAGTGGCATTATCACGTCTTTAGCCGAGACTTGGCGTTCGCTTGACGCCCGAGCGGCGGAGGCGCTGCTCATTTGGTGCTTGAGCGGCGTAGTTATCCGGCCCAAACCCGTTTCACGTTATAAAGCGTTTTTTGGACTCCTATTAATCTACAACTCGTATTTTAGGGTTCATGTATATTCTCTACTACTTGTATTGATGTCAAAACATTCATACAACATCCTGAGAGCTTTAAATTTTAATTGAAAGTATTGAGATCTTGTTGTAAACACATTCATTATTAATTATATTGAAATTCTCCGTCTCTGTGGTTTTTTCCATCTTGAGTTTTCACATAAATCTTGGCGTTCTTGTTTTTCATTGTTGTCATTATCTTGCTATCAATTCATAACAATAAGCTCCTTGTAATTTAAATGTAAAAGTCAAACTTTAATTTTACACGTTTTCCAGGACTCACAATTAGTTGAGACCCATTTTTTTTTTTTTTGAAAAACTCATTTTTTAAAATTAATTTTCAAACACATATTTTCCAATAAAATAATTTTATACATAAGTCGAAAACATTTGTTAGCCACTGTTTAATGGTCATTATTGACCAAAACATTGTTCTGAATAGTAATATTTAGGAGTCCTAGGAGGAAATACAAGGAAATAACCTTTTCATTCTTGTCTAATTCCACAATGACCTTTGACTAAGAAATAAAATAAAAAAAATAAAAAATGGTGAAAATATAACTTTAGTTGGAAAAAGTTCAAAATACCCTAACTTTATCAAAGGATCTCACTCAAGGATCTGGGCCGGCTGTCACTTGGGCCACAGTCTGCCCAGATCACTAAATTTCTAACAGCCGGCCCATATATATATTTTTTATTTTTAAATAATTTAATATAATAAATGGTATAATGAATTAATATTTATATAATTAAATATCTTACTTAATTTAATAAAAGTAATATAATTAAATATTTTACCCATTTCATTAAAATTAATATAATTACATAAATGATTTACGTAATTCAATTATTAAATATTTTACTTAATTTAAGAAATCGAATATGAAATAAATATTTATAGAATTAAATATTTGACGTAATCGAAAAAAATTATATAATTAAATAATTAATTTTAATTTGATAATTACTAATATCATTAAATAAATCATTTTAATTATTAAATATTATATTTTAACATATAGCAACTTCTTCTTCTTTTTTTTCCTTTAAATTTTATTAATAATTGAATAAATAGAATATAAAATAAATATTTATAGAATTTAATATTTTACGTAATCGAAATTTTTTTATATAATCCAATAATTAATTTTAATTTGATAATTACTAATATCATTAAATAAATCATTTTAATTATTAATTATTATCTTTTAACGTATTAGCAACTTCTATTTTTTTTTTTGCTTGAAAATTTATTAATAATTGAATAAATCAAATATAAAATAAATATTTATAGAATTTAATATTTTACGCAATCTAAAAAAATTTATATAATTAAATAATTAATTTTAATTTGATAATTACTAATATTATTAAATAAATCATTTTAATTATTAAATATTATATGTTAACATTTTAGCAACTTTTTTTTCCCTTTAAATTTTATTAATAATTGAATAAATCGAATATGAAATAAATATTTATAGACTTAAATATTTTACATAATTGAAGAACAATTATATAATTAAATAATTAATTTTAATTTGATAATTACTAATATCATTAAATAAATCATTTTAATTATTAAACATTATCTTTTAACATATTAGAAACTTCTATTTTTTTCCTTTAAAATTTATTAATAATTGAATAAATCGAATATGAAATAAATATTTATAAAATTAAATATTTGAGATAATCGAAAAAAATTTATATAATTAAATAACTAATTTTAATTTGATAACTAGTAATATCATTAAATCAATCATTTTAATTATTAAATATTATATGTTAACATTTTAGCAATTTCTTTTTTTTTCCTTTAAATATTATTAATAATTGAATAAATCGACTATGAAATAAATATTCATAGAATTCAATATTTTACGTAATCAGAAAAATTTATATAATTAAATAATTAATTTTAATAATTAAATATTATCATTTAACATATTAGCAACTTCTTATTTTTTCTTTAAATGTTGTTAATAATTGAATAAATCGAATATGAAATAAATATTTGTACAATTAAATATTTTACGTAATCGAATCTAATCTTTCATTTTTCAAATGTAAACTAATCTTTTATTTTTCAAAATGTAATTGTTTACTCAATTTAAAAAATTCTATTTGTTTGAATTTTGATATAAAAAATGAAAGACTAATTTACAAATTATATTTAATTAAAGAATTTTAAATTAATTAAAATATTAAAGGGAAAAAAAATAAGAATTTGTTAACACATTAAAAAATAATATTTCATTTTCATAATTATCAATTTAAAATTATTTATTTCACTTTTTATATCAAAATTGAAACAAAAGGATTTTTTTTTAATTACGTAAACAATATATATTTATTTAATTACATTTGAAAAATAAAAGATTAGTTTACAAATTATATTTAATTAAAGAATTTTAAATTAAATAAAATATTGAAAGGGAAAAAAAATTTTGCTAACACGTTAAAAAATAATATTTCATTTTCGTAATTATCAATTTAAAATTATTTATTTCATTTTTTATACAAAAATTAAAACAAAAGGAAAATTTTAAATTAAGTAAACAATATATATTTATTTAATTATATTTGAAAAATGAAAGATTAGTTTACAAATTATATTTAATTAATGAATTTTATATTAATGAAAATATTAAAAGGAAAAAAAATAAGAATTTGTTAACACATTAAAAAATAATATTTCATTTTCATAATCATCAATTTAAAATTATTTATTTCATTTTTTATACAAAAATTAAAACGAAATGAAAATTTTAAATTAAGTAAACAATATATATTATTTTTTAACGTGTTAGCAAATTCTTTTTTTTTCTTTTTAATATTTTTATTAGCAAATTTCTATCTTACGCGTTGTCCGTCCTCACTAAAGTGACGCAAATCAGTGTCATTTACGTTTTGTTCAACTTAAACAAATAATTTACTTTAATATCAGACGTAACGTTCATATGTTGAATTGAAAATGGCAAATGATCTTTGAATTGAATTCTTAGTACCATATCTTATCGAGATGAATCAACGTTTAGCTTGTTCTATATATCAAGGTACTCAAAAGTTGTGTCGAAACTCACAATGAAGACTCGAGCATGTTAAGGGTCAAATGGGTATGACTAAAGATCAAAAGGAGTGAAAACAAATCAATTTTCCAACGCAAAAGGATGTCCAAATTTTTAGTTGGAGATTGAAATTCATTTTTGGCATAGTAAACGTTCGAATTGAAAAAGAACTATTTCTAGCAAAGTTGTAGCCCTTTGAGTTATCTTTCCAACGCATTTTAAATCGGCTTAATCGGATATCAGAACCAAAAGTTATGATAAAAATATTCAAACGGCCTTAGCTTAACAGCCGAGATTTAGGCTGTTAACAGCAGAAAAAGTCTTAACAGTTGATTTTTTCGGCTATTAACATCCGAATTTTCAGCTGTTTGTGCTGATTATTTTTTTCGTAACAGTAGTTTTATTTGTTAACTAAAATAGTAGTATTGTCTTTTTAACACAAACATGTTTTGTAATTGTTTTAGTCACTTAAGGGTGTTTTTGTCTTTTTGCAGCAAATTGGTCATTTTGGGATTATTGTCAATTGTAAAAGTTAAAGTTGAATTATGGGGCTTTGACTAGGTCATTTTTACAAGAACCCCGGAGACCTAGTCAGAGTTGAATGTGCGTTGCACGTTATTCTAAAATATTTTATAAGTGTCGTAAAGATAACATTTGACTCTTCATTTACCCTTTTGAATTAAATATGAGAGAAATTCAAGCCTCTGAAAATAAATGTTAATTATTATATATGCAGGTAAATATTGAAATGCATGCTTGAATGTGAGTATTGGAATTACAAAGAAATGCATAAATGAAGATGAATGACAAACACGATAAATGAATTAATGTGAATATTAATTAATTTAGAATTAATATCAATGAATATATACGTGACAATGCATGTTAAATTATCTATATTAAATGAATATAATCTAATTTTTAATTAAATGAAATTGAATGCTAATTAGTATACATGAACGTGAATAATAAATTGCATTCTCAAATTTGAAATCTTAATTAATATTAATTAAATGAATATTAATGTTAATTAATTGAGAATTAATTATAGTATTCATTACGGTTTGCAAATTAAATACATATTGAAAAACAAAAAATAAAATATTATTGAAATGATTGAATTGTAGTAGAGCTATAATTGTCCAAAAAATGATTATCAGTTGATGTAATTTTTAATATATAATAGATGTGTGGTTTAAAAGTATGAAATTTTTTTGGATTTACGTGCAAAATATTTTATTGTAGGAAATTGTTTTGAAAATGAGTATGTAGAAAAAAGAATTTTCAAATAATGATTGTCAAACTCAAACAATGACTTATTTTTCAACCATACATTCTTCAAAAAATTACTATTTCAAAACACATTTTTCTAAAAAATGAACTCAAGCAAGGGCTTTGTAATCACTTATCCATAGCTTATTTCTATCACATTATAGCAACTTGTAATGAAACTCAAACGAGCATTCAGTAGTGTATGAGTCATGTTTAGACGAAAATTGTGCAACAGTTTTTTGTCAATTTTGGACGTGGTCGATAATGAAAAATCTTTAAAGTGGGCTCAATGTTCTTAATTTTAGTATTAGATTGTTGGAGACACTGATCCATACATATACTTGGACATTCCCATTAGGTAGAACCTCTTTAACATCCTCATCATTTATCCATTCCAACATTTTATTGTTAATATTAAAAGGAATAAATACATCAAAGTGGAGGCAAAATAAAATACCAACAAAATCATCTAATTAAGCCTCTTATACGTATTGAAAAAAAAAAATTTGAAATTAAAGTTTAAGAAATCCAACACCAAGTAAGAGAGATGCTAAGAACCCTTGATATTAATGAGTCTATAACACAGTTTCCATTAAGATAAATATAAATAATGGCAATGTTCATGCGAGAAGCCCTACTGAAACATCATTCGAGAAACCTTTGTGGACGAGAAAGTAACATAGACACTAAACATGCTGAATCACGCTTATATTAGAGCTTTTTCTGATCTATTCATACTCAACATACACCGAGGGTAATTGAGAAGTACCTCTTAATGAAGTCCTCCAAATACGAAGACCCCACTATAAATGGTAAGCCTCTTGGCTCCTAAAAGCTTTTTCGTCCGTGTTTACCTTAACTCACCCTGGATGAGGAGGGAGCCAAATGACCCCCAAAACATGGGGATAGGAAAAACAAATCAAACAACCCAATCTCGGGGTTTCCCGTCCCATTAGCAACATGGATTCCTTGCTTAATTGGGGTGATCAGTCGATTTTAGGGCAATAGTTGCTATCCCGAGGTGGAGTGGGGCAAATTTGGTGTTTAGCACCAATTTTGATGACAGTGTGATTTACCTTTATTTATTCAACGAATCAAGATGTAACCCAATTAATAGTGAGTCACAACTATTACTTGACTTGCACATAAATTAAAAGTTTGAAGATGTAAAAACTAAACAATAAAATCAAGTCCTAGGTGTTCCAAATAATTATTAGGGATGAAGCTTCAAAATTTGTTAAAAAAAAAAAACTTCACATTTTGGATAATTATAAGGATCTAGCCTCCCTTTCACAAATTTATAAGTGATTTATTAGGAAAAGTTATGTATAATTATATTTTCATCACAATTTTTATTTTTTGCAACATTTTTTAATTGCATTTAAGATTCTTAATATTTACTCATTATAGCACTTATGTGTCAAACAATTTTTCATGTCATTCTCATCCTCAAACTTTTCATTAGTTAACATATTTTGCATTAGATAATAGTTTTATGTCTAAAAGTTTGTTGAAATAGCGTAAAATAACTTATTTTTCCATCATATATTTTTTTATAAATAAAAGTGCGAAATTTTTTCTCCTCATTTCAAAGCATAAAAATAAATTTTTTTGATATAAATCATCATCAAGGACGGGACGTATTAAATAATAGAAGATTGAAGATAAGATTTTGACGGAAAATGTTAAGGAAGTAGTTGCTACCATGAGCAAAGAGTGGGGAGTTTAATTACAGTTAAAACATAATGTATTAAATAAAAAAAAAAAGTAATAGCATATTGTGTGAATTTACATATTTGGTCAATCCACTGGCGTTGCGATCATTTTCATTGTCGTCTCCCTACAAAAACACAGAGTAAACGCGAAAATACACACAGCGAATTTAATCGTCTAGGGTTTCAATGGCCAACCCAGTTGCTTCAGGATCAGGACTCTTCAAGTTCCTCCGGCCCAGCATACGCCCTCAGGCCACTGACATCCAGGCCGCCGCCCTGTGGGGTGTCACTGCCGCCACCTCAGCCTTGTGGTTCATCCAGGTCTCCGTTATCCCCCCGTTAAAATCCCCCTTCTCCTGTGTTATAGATCTAGACCTTTGATTAATATCTTGCTTTATTTTGACACTATCACGTTATTAATTTGTTTGCCCTATGTTGGTTTATTTTTTGGTGTTATTTTGATTCGTTTAGATCTTATGTTTTAGCTTTGTATGGGGTTTCCGTATCAATATGTGACAATGACTTGTGTATTTTGTTTTATGGAAATTGCTTGAATTTCTTTGTGTGATGCAATTTATTAATAGAGTTGTTCCTTTTTCCTCTATGTAGAATTGAATTTTTGGAGAAGATCAATTTCTAAAATATGAATCATCGTACGACTCAATACCAAGGGTCATATGCCAAATGAACAAAGATGGATACATTTTATGCCTTGCAACCAGTTTTTAGATTGTTGTTCTTAATAATATGGGTTAATACGTTTGTATCTTATTTCTTGTTCTTTTGCATATCAATTTTTTTGGCCATGTTAAGGTAAATCGGATAAGAGTTTGGCCTTTATTGAAGTAAGATTTCCTAGCATGGATATGGGATATTTTGGAACATTGTATTTGATTTAATTTTTTTGGCTGAAATGTGTCTCCAAACTTTGGTGTGTCATTGAGATTGGCCCCCTCAATCCCAACAAACATTCCCTTATAAAAAATTCATCATCTTCAACTATGTCAACTTTATAAAATCTTATTACCATATAAAACATCAAGAAAACCACGCGTACTTGAGTGACCAGAAAATGACTGTCTAGCCATATTTCGAATCAACATTTCGATATCATCAGTGGATGCTTAATAGGAGTTAAGGTGTGGATCATATGGTTTGGTGCTTGATGATGTTGAACTTAAGTTTGGAATCTGTCTCTCTATTAAATTTACTAGTATGTTACTAGGATAATCAGAAACTGCGGTTGGAATAGTTAGAAATTTCTTATCAAAGCTTAGTATTGCTTGCAATCAAACTACATTCATACTTTACTCTTTTGATGGTTTTGAAGTGAACTCGCCTCCTCTCCAAACTTTGAAGGTCAAAACATTAATGTATTTCATTTTTAAATTGAAATACTTGCAATATAGCAGTCTTTCGTATGAATTTTATTGATACATTAATATTACTCCCCTCCCCTGCCCTCCCCTCTTTTTTAATTTTTAATATTTTGCATCCCCCTTATTGTGTATTTAGAAGTAGATAGTTCGAAATTCAAATCCTTGATTTTATTTTCCTTTAGTTACTGAGTAAAGTTGGATTGACATAAAATTTTGAAAATGGATCCTTCCCTTTGAAGTGTTAACGCTTAAATATTTGAGCACCTTGCATGGTACACCAAAACATTGTAATTAATTTTAGGATTTTTGAGGATATTTACGTTGATGGATATATTTATTATGTGAAGTTCTTGGGAAGGGGCGTTTGGTGCATTTTTGGATAAGCATAAAAAGCTCATTGGAAGTAAATAAGTAAGTTCTAAAATAATCTGTTTTTGTTGGTCATAGTTGAAAATATGTGAATTAACTATTTTGAGAAAAATTTCAACCTTTTAATTTTTTTTAATGACCAAGCATGTTTGGGAAAAAGATTACCTAAAAGTAAGACCTGCTTTCCGGGGGAAAAAAATGATTTATACCTTTTCTGCTCGATAAGAAAAATGTAAAACCTACTTTAAAGCTAAATTAACCATGCTAATGTTGCTTCTCAAATGACAGAGCAGCTTACCCAAGCTCTGGGGGGCTTTTTGAAGATTACTTTAAATGTTTGTTTTGTTGCTTTATTTTCGTTTTTGCCTATGGAGTTTCCGGTTTCGGTTTGTTTGTAGTGAATTTGTTATCTAATTGGTATCAGCATGCATTTCTCCGCCTCTCTTTCATTGGTACAAGATAGATGATTAAGAAAATAGATGTTTGAATACATAGAATCATTGATTTGTGCATGGTTTTTGGTCGTGTGCAATATATAATTGAAATGTGCTCCCTCTCTGTTTCTTCTTCTTCTTCTTCCTTTTTTTTAATCTTTGTCTCATTTTACATTCAACTAACTTAGATCTTCGTATCATTTTGGAATATGTACAGCCTTTTGATTGGTTGAAAAAGACACTTTTTGAGAGATCCGACTCCGAAGGGAAGTGAATGAAAATGTGAAATCTTGCCGGGAACCTTTTTGAGATTATTATTACAGATTTGAACTCTGAGGAGGAGGATTCAGTTGAATAATACCATTATGTTTCATGTTTTTCCATGAAAAACCTCTGTTAGTTTTTAATTTAGTAAAAAGCATTGACTCTCTCTCTCTCTCTCTCTCACACACACACGCACACACACACGCACACACACACTCTTCGTGGTCTCTTGCAGACTGTTTTGCACAATAATGGAGTATTGTGTTCTCCTATTTATAGCCATGATGTTCTCCGTCTATTTTCACTTGTTTCCCATTGTAGTTCTTTTTTCTTTGTATTTTATTTCTTTGGCAAATGGATCCTCGAACCTTTTTTTTTCTTGAAAGGAGCACCTTTTGACTAGTTTCCCGTTTCTGTCCAAAATGAACACTTGGCTATAGAAATTGAAGGTCGGGAATTTGTTTGCTAAAAGAATAATGCAATGTAGTGCAAAAAGTAACCAGTTTTAATCCATTGTAGATAGCAGACTCAGTGCTTTAGTGCTGCTACATAGACTGGTATCAATGGGGGGTCTAAGGGTGTGTTTGTTTCCCATTATTGGGAGAAAAATAGAGTAATGAATAGTATTTTTTGGAGAATGTGTGGTTGAAATTTAAAGTAACTTTATTGGTTTGTGTGTATAATAATTTATTGGGTGAATGTGTACTGGAGAATCTTACTGTAGCAAACAATTTTTTGGAATAATGGTAGACAAACAGGGGCTAAATAACATTACTATTGCTAAAGTGGAGATCATTGGGGGCTAAATAACACTATTATTGGGAAAAACATGAGAATGAAGCTCAAAAATTTTCCCCACGTACATCCTAAATGAATGTTTCGGGCTCATATTCATTTTTACTGAATTGAAGGTAAGTGGACGGAATGGCTTTTTTGTCAATGGAATGTGGAATGTCTAAAAAATGAAAGGTATGGATGATTTGCACAATAATTAGAGGTGGGTATTGGGTCGGGCCGGGTCGGGTTTTGGCCCAAAATTGACCGGGCCAGACTCGGCGTACTAGGTTTTAGGCTCTTTCAAGACCCGGCCCAGTTTGGATTGGGTTGGGTCCAACTGTTTTTTTTTTGGAACAATACATAATTCCTTGTTTTAAAGATCACTTTTCATAAATAACAAACTTCAAAAATCTTTTCAAAAATCAGGTGTTAAATTAATTTATTAAATATTTTTAATTATAATATAATACAATTATCCTAATTTATTAAATTTCAAATCCAAATCATTTTCTCTCTCTCTACTCTCTCTCTTCTCCCTACCCTTTCTATTCCGGTCATCTACTCCGACGACTGTTCCGGCGATCGCTCCGACGGCCTCTGGCGATCACTCCGGCGGCCTCTCCGGTGACTGTTTCGGCGATCACTCCGACGGCCTCTCCGACGACAGTTCTGACTGCTCCAATTTCCAAAAAAAATTTCAGAATTTCAAATCATAATCGGTTATAATTGGTCACAATGAGTCACAATTAACCGGTCACAATTAACCGGTCACAAACGGTCACAATCGGTCACAAACAGGTCACAAATGGTCACAACCGGTCACAATCGGGTCACAAATGGTCACAACCTTGGTGATGAATGGAAGTAGTATGATTTTGCCATAATGTGAACTTGCAAATTTGAAATTGTCCCATCAGCAAGACTTACCAGACTGGTAAGATCATCAAACTGTTAATTAATTATTTGTTTAAAAAGGAACCGTCATTATTAGCGAAGAAAATATAGAGTAGGCAATAATAAAGAAACCACCACAACTATTGACAAAACCACTGTCGGAAACCACCACAGCCACTAGGTCACAACGACAGCCAAAAAACCACTCACCAAACGCACCCAACAATGCACCACCCCACAACCTCACCAAATGCGGCTGAATGATTTTGGCGGCCTCCTCCACGTCCGTCACCGGAAACAACCCCATCTCAAATCCTTCAAGAGAAGCAACTTATTTGGATGGAAATTAATTTTTTCTCCGGCGACCAACACAAAAAAACACTGCGTCGCACACAAAAAATTTCACAGCGACCAACACACAAATCTCCGGCATCTATTCATGGTCTTATATCATCAAACAACACACACAATCCAAATTTACAAACCTTTTCTTCGTACCAAGTCAAACACGCACATTTTAGTCTCAATTTCTAGTGTAAACACAATGAGAAACACGAATCCAGATGAAGGCCCAAAGAAACATAGATCCAGATGAAGACGTTGCGACGTTGCTGCTTAAGGTGACGCTGTACGCTTTGAACGATGTTGCACCGTGTGTGTTACGGGTCGGTGTCAGATCCTTCACCTCACCCTCCACGTGTCAGAGGGGGTGGCCCACTCCATGACACGGTGGCCAAGGCGATTACTCTAAAGGGCTAACTGTAGAGGCAGAAGTGATTGCTTGAAGGACGAACTGAATAGGCGCCAGCAGACGAACCGGACCCATCCGTAAGTACGCAGTGGATGCAAATGCCCGTACTCCGCTTCTACAACACTGCAACGCCTCACCTGCCTCGCCTCGCCGTCAAAGATCTCTTGTATAAAGATCTTTCCAAAGTCAAATCCCTGACTGATGGTACGTGTGGCAGGTCCCCAAACGGTCAAATCAGCATCCTATGTTAGAAACATTCAATACCAGTCGGCCTATGGAGGGACAGATTGACACCTAGGATGAGACGAGCCTTGGGGATCTGGCAACACGTGTGTCCTCATCCAACGGCTCTCCTCTTTCCATCCTTAGTATAAATATCCCCTCCTTGTGCCAAAAGAAGGATTGGAATCTCATATATTCTCCCCTACATATTGCGAAATCAACTATTATCTTCTCCCCCATATTGTTAGCATTTTTATACTTAAACTATTTCCCGGCGAGTGACCTATCGCTGGTGAACCTCCTTGTTGAATATTAAGCTGACTTGACAGTCGGAGTGTTTGCGGCCGCTCCCAACCCCTCCGGGAAAATGCCTCAAGCGACTAACGGTGTGCCACGTGTGCAGGGAGGAGTTGACTGGAAGACATCTTCTGTTGGCCACGTGTCGGAGCCATTTTTCGAGGTCAACAGATTGGCGCCGTTTGTGGGAACTAACTTAACCACGAGTTCTCTCACTAAAAGTTGCTTGAATATCTGATTGAAATTCTCCCTTTGAAAAAGGGATTATTTCTTGAAAAAGGACTATTTTCAGCCACCTCGGACCATGAGTTCTAGCGGTGAAGAGGCGAATACAAGAGCAAGGGATGTCTCTGAAGAAGAGATCATTCGAACCAATGTTACGCAGCAGCGGCCTCACCACTGCTATTGTAGAGGTAGAAGAATGGCTGCACGTTTGATGGCTGAAGTGGCCCAAATGGCCACTAACATGAGGGCCATCGCAGCCCAAAATGCAGCCATGCAGGAGCTTCTCATACAAGTACAAAACTAGGGCGATTTTCAAGCCCCACATTATCCGCAACAATCGACCCATAGACGAACTGAGGTGGAGTCCAGTAGGGGAACCCGCCTGAGTCCTAGGGAGAGGCTCCTGTCGAGAGGGATGTGGGGATGGACACTGCAAATTACACCATTGCCCCGGCCGATGACGCCCCTGCAGGAGAGAGTTTTCCTCCGGAATATGAACGACCTCAGAGGTCTGCCAGCGTTTTCGACCGAATCGGACGAGCACCTAGAAATAGGGACCAGCCCCCGCAGTAGACGACGCCATCAAGGGCAAGCACAAAGCCAGGAGGTTCAAGCCCCCCCGCCTAGAAATAGGCGTGAGGCGGAGTCAAGTGGATTGGGGAAACAGGGCTGAGGTAGCTCAGCGCCCGCCTCGGCATCAAACAGATGGGAGTGATTCGGATAGACCCTGCAGGTCGTACGAGCTTGACGACGACGACAATTTGCCCTTCTATAGGGAGCTTCGCACATTTTCGATGCCTCACAACTTTGTTTCTCCCAAAATTCCAAAGTACGAAGGAAAATGCAACCCGGAAAAACATCTCAACAAGTACAAAACACAGATGAGCACTACGGCCTGAGGGAGGGTCGAGGAGGCCGCCATGGTCACCCCAGGCTGAGTCGAAGCCGAAGCTGGCGCCCCTGCAGGTCCGACCCTCGTTCTCTTTACGAGGGGGGCTCCTTCCTCCGCCTCGTCTTCCTCAGCAGGCTGAGAAGCCCTGCTGAGGGACAGCAAACGTTCTGACTGCTTCTTGTACGCAGTCGAACTTGTCTTCAGCATCTTCGCCTCCACCACACTCCGGCGGATTGTCGCGAAGTCAGGCCTCGACTCCTTCTTCGTGAATTCCTCTGCAAGCAAGATAGAAAAAGGGAATGAGTTCACGAGGTGAAGACGAAGGCATAGGGAGAGCTGAAGCGATTCACTTACGCTGGCTCGACATTAATCCGTGGGCAACGAAGTGGGAGTTCTTGTCAATAATTTCCTTGTAGCTTCGTTCCTTCGGAGGCAGCTGGTATAGCTGGCTGATTATATCCCAATCCTCCTCTGCTATCTTGTACCTCGGGAGAGAACCTACAAAGAACAAAAATGTTAACATTATAAGTAAAATTAGCCCAAGTATAATCAGATCGGTAAGCCCCTTACTGAATGTAGAGTAGACGGTGGGAACAGTCAGAGGCGCCATGGGATCGTCTTCCATGGTATCCCAGACCAGACGCCCAGAACCATGAGCTCTTCCAACCCTTGATCGAGGAGGGCGTGTCGACCACAAAGGGCGAGTGGGACCCCCAGAGAGCCAGGTAGTACCAGCCTCTGCTCGCCTCTCCCCCCGCAGTTGCTTTTGGAAGAAAGAGGGAGTGGAACACACTAAAGGGCATATCCACCCCGATGCTGGCCCTCTGCCACAGCATCGACGTCCCTACCAGTTGGGACCGAGCGTTTGGGTTGAATTGCGTGGTGGCTAACCCGAAGGACCTAAGGACTAGGCGGAAGAAGGGGTGGAAGGGAAGCCTCAACCCGGCTCGGAAAAGATGGTCGCTCACTGCTACGCACCCTCGCCTAGGGTAGCAAGCTCTCTCATGAGGTTCGGGTCGGATAAGCTGAATGTTGTGAGGAATCCTAAAAACGTCCATACACCTTTCCATTTGCTCTTCGGTGATTTTAGAGGGGAAGTTCGACGCTCTCCATTGGACGGACGTATTTACGGGGGAGTCTGGGCGCTTCCAGATATTCTCTCCGGCCCTAATAGCCCTACTCAGCTCATCAGATGAGACTAATATTGGTTTCCTCGTAGACGTACCCTCGTCGCTTCGCTCCTTACTCCCCCTCTCAACTATTTGCCCGCTCGACATTAAACTTGGGAAAGAAAAATGAGATGGAAGAAACTGAATCAAGCTTTATTACCTAGTTCAGCGGTCACCGGAGTTCGCAAGAACGGTCGCCGAGATTCTGGGTGGTCGTCGGAGAAGGGAGCACGAACACAATGCAGAGACTCTTGGGGATTTTCGCGAAAGTAAACTCTTCGAAAATGAAAGGAATGAACCTTTTATAGGCGTACTGGGCTCACCCTGGCCGTTGGATCTTCCAAGTCAAATCTGGACCATGCAATGCTCAGATGCAAGGATCTCCGTTAAAGCCAAGGTTCATTCAAATCAAGGGCCCTGATGAAGCGGTGAATTACATGCGCAGCTTCAACACGTCACCTTGAGAAACGAAAGCCGTCATCATAATTATTATTCATAACAAGAAAAGCGTCCCTTGGAAGCAAGCGAACGCCTCTCCATGATTGCCTTGGGAAGATGCAAAGGCTTTCAAATCATTAGCACAAGGCTCAAGGTCAACCCTTACCGCTTCGGTCACAGCAGAATTCAGCGTTGCTACAGCTCTCCATAAAGTTGCCAACCCATATCGTTTCGGCCACAGCAGAACTCAGCGTTGCTGCAGCTCTCCATAGAGTTGCCAACCCATATCGCTTCGGCCACAACAGAACTCAGCGTTGCTACAGTTATTCGCAAAGAGTTGCCAACCTATATTGCTTCGGCCACAGCAGAACTCAGCGTTGCTGCAGCTCCCCATAGAGCTGCCAACCCATATCGCTTCGGTCACAATGTCTCAGCGCTGCTTCAGCTCCGCAAAGAGTTGCCAGCCTCTACCACTTCGGGCTGAGCAGGACTGATATTTGCCAAATAGTCCACCATGCTTCCCAACCCAAATCAAAAGTTCCTGTACTATATGAATATCCATACATGGGACTTGCGGGACTATTGTTATGGGTCGGTGTCAGACCCTTCTCCTCACCCTCCACGTGTCAGAGGGGATGGCCCACTCCATGACACGGTGGCCGAGGCGATTACTCTAAAGGGCTAATTGGAGAGGCCAAAGTGATTGCTTGAAGGACGAACTGAATAGGCGCCAGTAGACAAACTGGACCCATCCGCAAGTACGTAGTGGATGCAAAGGCCCTCACTCCGCTTCTACAACGCTGCAACGCCTCACCTGCCTCGTCTCGCCTCGTCGTTAAAGATCTCTTGTATAAAGATATTTCCAAAGTCAAATCTCTGACTGATGGTACGTGTGGCAGGTCCCCAAACGGTCAAATCAGCAGCCTATGTCAGAAACATTCAATACCAATCGGCCTATGGAGGGACAGATTGACACCTAGGATAGGACGAGCCTTGGGGATCTGGCAACACGTGTGTCCTCATCCAATGGCTCTTCTCTTTCCATCCTTAGTATAAATATCCCCTCCTTGTGCCAAAAGAAGGATTGAAATCTCATATATTCTTCCCTACATATTGCGAAATCAAGTATTATCTTCTCCCCCATATTGTTGGCACTTTTATACTTAAACTATTTCCCGACGAGTGACCTACTGTCGGTGAACCTCCTTGTTGAATATTAAGCTGACTTGACCGTCGGAGTGCTTGTGGCCGCTCCCAACCCCTCCAGGAAAAGGCCTCAAGCGACTAACGGTGTGCCACGTGTGCAGGGAGGAGTTCATTGGAAGACATCTTCTGTTGGCTACGTGTCGGAGCCATTTTTCGAGGTCAACAGTGTGTATTGGTGCTGTGTGAGGAGTTGCTGCACACAGTTATGCATCACCGTTGTGCTCCTTCCAGTGGCTTTGCTCTTACACCGATGAGCGAAGGATCAATCGGGGAGATGATGAGGGAAAGTGTTGAGGGAAGCACCGGAAAAGTGAAAGGCTTGTCCATATAACGTTTACAGTGGTTCCTTCGGGGTCGATAGGGGAAGCATCAGTGAGTCAAGGACTTGACGGCATCGGAGATGAGGGAAGGTGTTGGTTAGTGTCGAAGAAGAGGAGGAATATGTGGCACTGTGTGATTTGATATTTTTAGGATAGAGATTTGGGTGGGTATAATTTAGAGATAGAATAGAAAGGATGAAGAGAGAGAAATGAGATAATAATGATTAAATTAAATATTGATATTATTAATATGTATTTAATTACCACCTGAGATGTGAAATTTTAATTAATCCATCTTATTTTTGAATTGTAGTCTTTACATGTAGGGTTTTGGGTAATTTTCCCCTTTTTTTTCAAGTACTGATTGACTTAAATATAAATAATACTTTTGCCATTTCAAAAAGAAATTTTCAACAAAATAATATTTGTCATTCATACAGCACAATCAACTAAAATTGAAAATCACAAATTTTAGGTTTATAATTTGAATTTTTCCACAAACAAAAATTAAAGCGTACATCCCAAATAATTATTTTCCTGCACGTTAATATTATACTAATAAAATCAAACACATTTAAATTTACCATTAATAACGAAAAGTAAATACTAAAATATTACAGTCAACCAACACTTAAAAATATACAGTAATTCAAATTTAATAAATAAATAAATAAAATACTACTCATCCAGAATTCAAACTTCTAAAAAATTAAACAATAAAGTAGAGTATTATAATCTTCGATTCTCGTATAGCTTTAAGTAGCATTTCTACAAAATAATATAAACATTTAGAGAAAAAGATTAATAATATAATGAGAAAGTTAGTTATACATCTACCTTTAAAAAATATCATAAATGCATGAATAACTTGGATTTAACCTTCATTTGATTTCTCAAAAAAAAAAAAAAAAAAAAGATTAAATTAACAATAAATTAAATAAAACACATTTATTTAACATAATTCACGGAATAACTATAATCATAATTCTGTATCAGAAAAACAGTATGCAACACAAATTTCATTTACATTCCAGTAGAGGTTTAACAATTCCCATGCCATATTGAAAACTATACCCAACCCTTCCAAATTGTTGATCTATTCCTCTCCAACACAACATGAACTCTTGTGAAGCTGTGTTTTTGAGTAACTAAAAAGATGGTGCAACTCTATATTCAAGAATCCAACTTTTCATGAACTAAAAAGATGGTGCAACTCTCTATTTAGTGAATCTAATAGCTCGAGCCTCACATTATTTAAACGTGCTAAGCCTTATTCGACATACTTGACACTCCTACCCATGACATTCTCCATGATTAAGATCTATTCCACGTGTTAATTGACAATATATTTATGAGAAAGGGCATCTTAAAAATGGAAATTGGCATTCTTCGTAACAAGGCAAATAGATTTTTTTTTTTATTTTTATCAAATTGCTCATTTGAACATTTTGAATTATTTTAAATGTAGAGTTTTGGATTCTATCTCAAAAAGTCAACCTCGTTTTTACTCAGCATATCAGTCAAAAGATAAACTTAAATCAAATACCATCAGCTAATAAAACAATATAGATAGCTCTAAATAGAATTAGAAGCAGAAAGCAGTTTATTTGACAAAAATGTAAAGTTAAATATTAGCTACAATAAAACATAATTATGAACCAAAATTGGAGTTATGCAAAGCTACAAAAGTCTTATGACAGTATTGGAGTTCAATCAAGGTGAAAACAAAACCATGCACAAGCAACATTTAATAGGTTAGAAATATTAAAAAATATTTCAATTGGGTGTCCAACAAATTAGCCATTTTTTCACTAAACAAAACAATAGAATCAGTGTATCAACGTCCTTTCCCACTCAAAACCCAAAATTAGCCAAAACCCACAATAAAAATATTAAAACAATAAACAAAATTCGAAATTTCAATAAAAATAAAAACTTGGTACCGTTTCTCTAATTTCCTCCCCATGCAAGTCCTGAAGAATATCAAGAAAACAATCCAATAACAAAGGAGTTTGTACCCGATGGTTCACTATGTCATCGCAATTAGATTCAACCAACAATGGAGGCTAATGGAATTCGATCGTGGCATTGTAGTCCTGTTGAGTTGTGTGGAGCCTGACTATACTGGACACCCAACCACAACTGGCGGAAATTCACACAAGGGTATTTTGGGTATTTCCATTATATTAAGGTTTTTTCTTCTTCTGACACTATATATATGTTATTTTATGGCATATGGCTTGTAAGCGAAATTAGTAGTCCCTCAACTACAGTATTGTGATTCCTCAAAAAATAAAAAATTCCTCTGCAAATCCGTGTGTTTATCTTTTACTTTTATTTTCATCTTTTTCACAACAATTGGTATCAGAGCCAAGGCTCGGGTCTGAGGAAAAACGATGGCTGGAGACGAAGTGAAGATATCAGGGATCGAGAAGTTCGATGGCACAGATTTTGGATACTAGAGGATGCAGATAGAGGACTACCTCTATGGGAAGAAACTCCATCTTTCATTGTTGGGGAAGAAACCGGAAAAAATGGAGGAGGCAGATTGGAACCTGTTGGATCGACAGGTTCTGGGGGTTATTCGGCTAACCCTGTTGAGATCCGTTGCACACAACGTCAGTAAGGAGAAGACGACTGCGGGTCTCATGACGGCTTTATCAGGTATGTATGAAAAGCCTTCAGCAAATAACAAGGTATATTTGATGAAAAAGTTATTCAATTTGAAGATGGCAGAAGGTACGTCTGTTGCATAACATCTGAATGATTTTAACACCATCATAAACCAATTGTCGTCTGTTGGAATTGAATTTGATGATGAGATACGTGCATTAATACTGTTGGCATCATTGCCAAATAGTTGGGAAGCCATGAGAATGGCTATCAGTAATTCTGCCGGTAAATCAAAGTTGAAATATGTTGATATTCGTGATTTGATTTTGGCTGAGGACGTGCGCAGGAGAGATTCAGGCGAGACCTGGGGCTCGAGTTCAGCACTGAATGTTGATTCTCAGGGGAGATCACAAGACAGGAACTTAAACAAAGGCAAATCAAAATCAACGAATAGGGGCAAGAGCAAGTCAAGGCCTTGTCAGCAGGCAACTTGCTGGAATTGTGGCAAAGCTGGCCACATAAAGAAGAACTGTAAAAATCCTAAGAAAACTGAGAATGATGGTGCTAATGTGGTAACTGAAGAAGTACAGGATGCACTATTGCTTGCAGTCCACAGTCCAGTTGATGACTGGATACTGGATTCAGGGGCTTCCTTCCATACATCTTCCCATCGGGAGATAATGCAGAACTATGTTGCAGGTGATTTTGGGAAGGTGTACTTGGCTGATGGAGAGGCTTTGAACGTGGTAGGGATGGGAGACATTGACATTGCACTCCCTAACAAGAGCAAATGGACCTTGCAAAAGGTCAGGCACATTCCTGAGTTGAAGAAGAATCTTATTTACATTGGGCGCTTTGATGATTGTGGTCATTCAGTGGTATTTTCGGAGAACTCTTGGAAGGTCACTAAAGGGGCAATGGTACTGGCTCGGGGTAAGAAAATGGGTACGCTCTATTCGACTACTGGTCTGAATAATACTATTGCTACTACCGTTGCAGAGAGCATGTCAGATTTATGGCATTGCAGGCTTGGCCATATGAGTCAGAAGGGCATGAAAGAACTTCTGTCAAGAGGTAAGCTACCAGAACTGAAGTCAGGTGATCTCGGAATGTGTGAGAGTTGCATCATGGGGAAACAAAAGAAGGTCAGTTTCTTGAAAGGTGGCAGAACACTGAGACCTGAAAAACTGGATCTTGTGCACACAAACGTGTGGGGACCTTCCCCAGTGGCATCTCTTAGAGGTTCTCGTTACTATGTCACGTTCATTGATAACCATAGCAGGAAGGTATGGGTTTATTTTTTGAAGCACAAATCTGAAGTATTTAATGTATTCAAAGTTTGGAAAGCCATGGTAGAAACAGAAACAGACTTGAAGCTGAAATGTTTGAGGTCTGATAATGGTGGTGAGTACAATGATGCCGGGTTCAAGGAGTACTGTGCAGCTCAGGGCATCAGAATGGAGAAGACCATTCCTGGGACACCACAGCAAAATGGAGTTGCTGAACGTATAAACAGAACCATAAATGAGCGTGCTAGAAGCATAAGGCTCCACGCTGGATTACCACCTACTTTCTGGGCAGATGCAGCCAAGATCGTTAGTCTCACTTGCCGAGCAGAGGGCCATCGGGCTCCATTGGATTGTGGATTGCCTGAGGAGGCTTGGAGCGGGAAAGAGGTCAAATTTTCTCACCTTAAAACTTTTGGCTGTCTTTCCTATGTTCTTGTTGATTCTGATGATCGTAGTAAACTTGAGGCTAAGTCAAAGAAATGTTATTTCATTGGCTATGGAGACGAGGCATATGGCTATCGTTTCTGGGATGATCAAGGTCGGAAGATTATAAGAAGCAGGAATGTGATCTTCAATGAGAAGATTGTGTACAAGGACAAGTCCAGTACAGTTGTTGAAGCAGCTCCTCAGGAGTCTGAGTTTGTGAGATTGGATGACCTACCAGATGTGAGTGACGGGGAAAGTGGGTCCGATGCACCCACTTCTATTATTCCGCAGTCAGATCCAGAGCCGTCCACTCCTACAGTTGCAGTTCGCAGGTCAGTCAGGACTATTCGGCCTCCAGAGCGATTCTCACCTACTTTAAATTATATTCTGTTGACAGATGATGGAGAACCGCAGAGTTACAAAGAAACCTTGCAAGATGAAAATTCTAGCAAGTGGGAGTTGGCCATGAAGGATGAGATGGATTCCTTGTTAGGGAATCAGACATGGGAGTTGACAGAACTTCCACCAGGGAAGAAGGCATTGCACAACAAGTGGGTGTACCGGGTGAAAACTGAGCATGATGGCAGTAAGAGGTACAAGGCTAGACTTGTTGTAAAGGGCTTTCAGCAGAAGCATGGTATTGATTACTCTGAGATTTTCTCTCCTGTGGTGAAGATTACAACCATCAGGTTAGTGTTGTCCATGGTTGCTACTGAAAATTTATTTCTTGAGTAGTTAGATGTGAAAACAGCTTTTCTTCATGGAGACCTTGAAAAAGACATCTACATGCACCAACCTGAGGGGTTTGTAGTGCAGGGAAAGGAAGGTTCAGTTTGTAGACTGAAGAAGAGCTTGTATGGCCTGAAACAAGCTCCTAGATAGTGGTACAAAAAATTTGACAGCTTTATGTGCAGTGTAGGGTATATCAGATGTCAGGCAGATCACTGTTGCTATGTCAGGCACTTTGACAATTCTTACATTATTTTGTTGCTGTATGTGGATGACATGCTTATTGCAGGGGCTAGCATTGATGAGATCAATAATCTAAAGAATCAGATGTCAGAGCATTTTGCAATGAAGGATTTGGGAGCTGCAAAGCAAATCCTTGGCATGAGAATTGTTAGAGACAGAGTCAGGGGCACGTTGTGACTCTCACAGGCTGAGTATGTGAAAAAGATACTCAGCAGGTTCAATATGGACAAGGCCAAACCAGTTGGTACACCCTTGGGCAGTCACTTCAGACTCAGCAAGGATCAGTCACCTAAGTCAGAGGAGGAACGAGATTACATGAGTAAGGTTCCTTATGCCTCAGCTATTGGTTCACTTATGTATGCTATGGTTTGCACTAGACCGGATATTGCCCATGCAGTGGGAGTTGTGAGTAGATACATGAGTAATCCAGGAAAACAACATTGGGAAGCAGTGAAGTGGATTTTGAGGTACCTAAAAGGCTCCTCAGAAACGTGCTTGTGTTTCTCAGGAGAGAGCTTGGAGGTGAAGGGCTATGCTGATGCTGATTTAGCTGGAGATACCGATAGCAGGAAAAGTACCACAGGGTTTGTTTATACTCTGGGTGGTACTGCAGTTTCATGGGGTTCTAATCTACAGAAAACAGTTTCTTTATCTACTACAGAAGCTGAGTACATTGCAATATCAGAAGCGGCAAAGGAGATGATTTGGATACAGGGCTTCTTGGAGGAATTGGGCAAAAAGAATCAGAAGGGTACTCTCTACAGCGATAGTCAGAGTGCTATATTCCTTGCCAAGAATCCAGCTTTTCACTCCAGGACTAAGCACATTCAGATCAGGTATCACTTTATACGGTCATTGTTAGATGATGGACAGTTGCTGCTTGAGAAAATTTGTGGAAGTAAGAACCCTGCTGATATGTTGACAAAGGGTGTTACACTTGAGAAACTGAAGCTGTGTGCAACTTCAGTTGGTCTTCTAGCTTGAAGACATGGGTAGTGAGTTGCAGAGGTGGAGGACATCATGTTTGAGGAAGAAGGTGATACAATGGGTGCATCAGTCTCCAAGTGGGAGATTGTTGAGTTGTGTGGAGCCTGACTATACCGAGGCGAAAATTCACACAAGGGTATTTTGGGTATTTCCATTGTATTAGGGTTTTTTCTTCTTCTGACTATATATATATGTTATTTTATGACATATGGCTTGTAAGCGAAATTAGTAGTCGCCCAACTACTGTATTGTGATTCTTCAAGAAATAAAAAATTCATCTACAAATCTGTGTGTTTATCTTTTACTTTTATTGTCATCTTTTTCACAACAAGTCCATGGATTTAACAAGAAAAATCATGATCATTGTAAATGATATAACTATCGGAAAGTCAACTGCGAAAAATTGTATTTATTACTAATAGCTTGGCTCTGAATTTCAAGAGCAGAAAATCAAGAAAGGAATCAAACAGAAGTTGACTAGACCCGAATCAAATTTGAAATCCCAGTAAGGATAGATACATGAGATATAGATACAGGAGATATACACGCAGCATGAACAAGGAAAAGGAAACACCAGGAACACACACTGCACACCAAACAAATCTCGAGAAGGGAAATTCAATTTTAACATACTCATAACAAGACGCAAAAAGATAATCATTACACACAAATAATAATGCAAAATAGACATGTTTAATCCGTTCCTAGTAAAAAACAGCAATAAGGGGTAAAGTTAATCGAACACAAACCCAAATCATATTATCCCTAAAAATTATAGAGTTACGGCAAATATAAGAAAACAACTCAAAATAATAACCAAAAAAGAAAAAAAACATAATTTTAATAGAACCACAAAACCCAGTTCATATAATGTGTATAAGCATCAATAGTATATGCAAAGAAATCAATGAAGATATAAAATTAAAGCTTAATAGGAGCTGGAGTGAGCTAGAATTAACAGCTCGAGTTAGCTGGCAGTTGAGGATATTAGTTAGTTAGTTAAGTTAGTTAAATAGAATCTTTTCTTTCTATTTAAATACCATGTAAATGTACTGATTCATGTTCAATTGAATGAGATTGCTCTTCATTCTTCATTTCACGTTCTCTTTCTGATATGGTATCAAAGCTTTATTTTTTTTCTTCCACTTAAACTCTGAAAATCCTCTTGATTCTTGTTTTGTTGCTATTAATTTCTGAATTCAATTCCGATCAGAATCGTCATGGCAATTGAAGCTTTTATTCATGGAAATTTCGGAAATTCCTCCACTGATGATAGCTAAAACCCTTACTATCTGCACCATTCTGATAACCCAAGGCTGATCCTTGTATCTCAGCCATTAACTGGAGAGAATTATACTTCATGGAGTAGATCTATGTTGATTGCATTGTCAGTAAAAAATAAAATAGGATTCATCGATGGTTCTATAATTCGACCTGAAGATGATGATGATCTTCTTAGTCAATGGATCCGAAATAATAACATTGTCATCTCATGGATATTTAATTCAATTTTTAAGGAGATCTCTGCTAGTGTGATTTACTCAAAATCTGCTCATGATATTTGGGTTGATTAGAAGGAAAGGTACCAACAGCGTAATAGACCACGCATCTTTCAATTGAGGCGCGAACTAATGAATCACACTCAAGGTTAGTTATCAGTACCTACTTTACAAAATTGAAAACAATCTGGGAAGAATTAAGAAACTACAGACCAGTGTGTTCATGTGGAAGTTGTAGCTGTGGTGGATCCAAAAAGCTAGGTGATCATTATCAAACAGAATATGTGATGTCATTTCTCATGGGTTTAAATGATTCCTTTGCTCAGGTCAGAGGTCAACTATTGCTTATGGACCCTATACCTCCTATTAACAAGGTGTTTTCTCTTGTCTCTAAAAAAGAACATTAAATGAATGTTATTGCCACTTAAAATGCCACTGGATTAGCTACTGATTCAATGGCATTTTATGCCAGAAATGATGTAAAAAGGAGTAACACTGGGCAAGTGCATAATAAGTTGCCAAGGAAAGAAAGACCTATGTGCACTTATTGTGGTTATGCTGGCCATATTATGGATAAGTGCTACAAGTTGTACAGTTATCCACCTGGATTCAAGAGCAAATAGAGACTTCAATCTATTGCCCAACCTATTGGAAACAAATCACCAAATTACATTGGTGCTAATCAAGTTTCTGAAGATGTTTCAAAACAAAAACAGAGAGGTATGGAGGATTTCATGTAGACTTTAAATCAAGGTCAATACCAACGGCTGATGAATATGTTGAGTAGCCACTTAACATCTGTGAAAGTGGATACTAAGCAGAAAGTGTGCATTCAAATCAAGTATCAGGTACTTTTTTTTACCACTTCCAGTAACACGCTGGCTAATTTCCCTAAACATTGGGTTTTTGATTTAGGATCCACCAGTCATATTTGTTCACATTATTCAGCATTTTTAGATATGAAATATTTGAAAAACGCTTTCATCACTTTACCAAATCATGAAAGAATTTCTGTTAAGTTTATTGGGATAGTGAAAGTGACTCCTAATTTGATATTAAAGGATGTGCTATATGTACCAGAATTCAAATTCAACCTGATGTCAGTGAGTTCTTTGACTAAAGATTCACATGTGGCAGTGCAATTTCTTATTGATTCGTGTTTTATTTAAGACTTGCACAACCAGAAGATGATTGGCAATGGTGAAAGATTGGCTGAGTTATACATATTGAAAGATGGCTCATTTGATGTAGTGAAAATGAGTAGTAATCATGTTTCAGTTTGTTCATCTATTAACAATGTAAATGTTCATGTTTGCAATCATAGGCTTGGTCACTTGTCATTTCAGAAATTGGAATTGTTAAAGGACCAACTACCTATAGTTTGTAATAAAAACAAGAACAATATATCAGTTCCTTGTCAAATCTGTCCATTAGCCTAGTAAAGAAGGCTATAATTTGCTTTTTACAATCATATGTCTGATAACAATTTTGATCTTGTCGATTGGGACACATGGGGCCCTTACCATATCCCTCCACATTCAGGATATAAGTATTTTCTAACACTAGTAGATGATTGCACTCGTTTCACATGGGTTTATCTCATGAGCCATAAATCAATTGCCCTCTTTATAATTCCCAGATTTTTCAAAATGATTGAAACTCAATTTTATAAGTCAATCAAAAGGTTCAGATCAAACAATGCTCCTGAGTTGCAATTTACTGAATTCTTTAATTCAAAAAGGGTCTTACACCAATTTTCTTGTGTTGAAAGGCCTCCATTGTTGAGAGAAAACATCAACATGTTCTCAATGTTGCCAGAGCTTTGTATTTTCAAGCTAGAATTCCTATCAAATTCCGGGGGAATGTGTTTTAATTGTTGTTTACCTCATTAACAGGACTCCAACTTCAGTTCTTCAAAATAAATCTCATTTTTCCTTAATGTGTAACTCTCTAGTTGACTACTATTTGTTAAAGGTATTTGGTTGTCTGTGTTTTGCATCTACTCATTCATCTCAAAGGTCAAAATTCTACCCTAGAGCTAATGCCTGCATATTCCTTGGTTATCCTTCAGGTATAAATGGCTACAAACTCTATGACGTCTCAAAAACTTTCTTAGCATCCGGGGATGTTGTTTTTCATGAACAACATTTCCCATTTCATTACATACCTGATCATTCAACACACGTTGATCCATTCCCTGACTTTGTTTTACCAAAAGCTGCACCTGATATCTCTATTCCTATCCCATCTCTATTCCTATCCCAATTATTCATCATAATTCTACTACTAACCCTCTCCCAAATTCCCCCAATGTGTCATCTCCTGAAATACCAATTGAGTCTACAAGTGAATCTTAAAACTTGCAAGCCAATCTTCCTTTTCCTATCACTAATCCCTCCACATACCTTATTCATACCATAAGATCTTCTAGAACTAGCATTCCACCTTCATACCTTAGGGATTTCCATTGCAATCTCCTAAGGAATTAACAACCATTAGATGACAAATCACCTATCCAATTTCTAACTATATTTTATACAACTGCTTTTCCCATATACACAGTAATTTTCTTCTATATGTTTCTTCAAACTTCGAATCTCAATTTTATCATCAAGCAGTAAAGTTTGCTCATTGGAAAGAGGCTATGGACGATGAACTGAAAGCCATGAAACTGAACAATACCTGGTCCATAACAAACCTACCTAAGGGAAAGCATTCCAAAGGCTGTAAGTGGGTTTACAAAGTCAAGTATAAATCAAATGGAAGCATAGATAGATACAAGGCAAGGCTTGTGGCTAAGGGTTATACGCAGCATGAGGGATTGGACTTTGTTGAAACATTTTTTCCTGTGGCTAAGTTAGTGACTGTCAAGGTTCTTTTAGCCATTGCTACAACACATAAATGGGAGATTACACAACTAGATGTTAATAATGCATTCCTCAATGGTGATTTACTTAAGGAGATTTATATGGAGCTTCCAATGGGATACAATAATCATGTTGATTCTGGCAAACAAGGGGAGCACCTAGTATGTAAACTACACAAGTCAATATACGGTTTGAAACGGGCCTCAAGACTATGATTTACAAAATTCTCACACGCTCTCATCCAAAATGGGTATAACTAGTCGAAGTTTGACTATTCATTGTTTACCAAAGGCACTGGTGCTTCTTTTGTGACCTTACTTGTGTATGTAGATGATATAATCATCACATGGCCAAACCATCAAGAAGTGAAAACATTGAAGACTCTCTTACATAGCCAATTCAAGCTAAAAGATCAGGGGTAGCTGAAATACTTCTTGGGCTTAGAAATTGCCAGATCATCTAGAGGCATTTTCTTATCACAGCGCCACTACACTCTTCAACTCCTTGAAGATACTGGCTTTTTGGCCTGCAAGCCCACCTCTTTACCCATGGATCCAAGGATTCGTTTCAGCTCCTTTGAACGTCATGTTTTAGCTGATGTATCACTGTATAGAAGGTTAGTTGGGTGACTATTGTACTTGACCATCACGAGACCTGATATCACGTTTGCGGTTAACAAGTTAAGCTAGCTTGTATCCCAACCAAGGCAACCACATTTAGATGTAGTCCACCACTATTGAGGTACATAAAATCCACCCCAGGTCAAAGAATTTTATTTCCTGCACACTCTTCTTTTCAGTTGAGAGCTTTTGCAGACGCAGATTGGGGGTCCTACCTTGATTCAAGAAAATCCGTTACAGGATTTTGTGTGTTTTCTTGGAGAGTCTTTGGTATCGTGGAAGGCTAAGAAACAAACTTCCATTTCCAGATCATTTGTTGAAGCGGAGTACCGGGCTTTGGCTTCTATTACTAGTGAGTTGATTTGGATTAATCAATTGCTCATTGATCTACAAATTTTCCCATATTTTCCTGCTCTGTGACAATCAAGCGGCCATCCATATTGCTTTAAATCCAATTTTCCATGAGTGAACCAAACATATAGAGATTGACTGTGTCTTTGTCAGAGATAAACTTACTGGTGGTTTCATCAAGCTCCTTTCCATTCGAACAAACCACCAACTGGCTGACTTTTTACTAAGGCACTACCCGTTTCTCTTCTATTTCCCTTACAATCCAAGATGGGTGTCCTTAACCTCTACTCTCCATCTTGAGAGGGAGTAATACGAGCTGGAATGAGCTGGAATTAACAGCTGGAGTTAGCTGGCAATTGAGGATATTAGTTAGTTAGTTAAGTTAGTTAAATGAAATCTTTTCTTTCTATTTAAATACCATGTAAATGTACTGATTCATGTTCAATTGAATGAGATTGCTCTTCATTCTTCATTTCACGTTTTCTCTCTGATAAAGCTGAACCTTTGACTGAGATTTTCTTCAACTAGGTCATCTTCAAATAGGCAAGCGATTAAAGGGTCAGTTGGTGAGGTGGAGTTTTCATCTAAACTGCTAGTAATACTATTATTAGTAATTTCTTATAACTGAACCAAGTTTTTGTCTGAATCAGGCAAATTTTCTAGTGCATTAGACACAGATTTTTCAGTTTCCTTCTGAAGTGGTTCGTGTGTCACTGGATCAATTCCCATTTTCAAAAGTTTTTTCTTCAGATTAAAGATGGAGATCTGTGGTGAGGGAGGATTGGTTTTGAAGAGAGGATTTCAAGGTTGAGAAATGGAAAATACAGTTGGGTCGATTTGAAAAGTTTTAAACCGTGAACCGTCCCGACCCGACCCGACCCAGTTCATTTTTAAATAAAGTGCTTGTTTGGTAAACATTAAAAACCAATTAGAATAGAACATATAGCAGTTATTGGGTCCCACTTGTCGATTAAAGATGGAGATCTGTGGTGAGGGAGGATAGGTTTTGAAGAGAGGATTTCACGACTTTGAAGAGAGGATTTCAGTGTTGGGAAATGGAAAATACAGTTGGATCGGTTTGAAAAGTTTTAAACCGTGAACCGACCCGACCTAGATCATTTTTAAATAAAGTGCTTGTTTGGTAAACATTAAAATCCAATTAAAATTGAATATATAGCAGTTATTGGGTTCCATTTGTCTAATAAAAGTCAACAATAACGGTTAGTTTTTCAATTTTAATCTCTACGGAACACGCCCAAGTTGGTTCGGATCAGCGATTTCGGGTTTATGGGCCCCACCTTAACAATAATATTGAAATGTATGAGCGTTTTGTGCTAACTACCCTGTCTTTTTATATTGAATTAATGGAGCAATTGACGATAAGTGGATGGAAGGACTTTTTGGTAATAAAATGTGTAAATAATGGTGAAAATGACAAAAAATGAAAGGTAGGAATGTTCTTAGTGATTTGAAAGTGAGGGATGTAGAGTTTTGAATTCCATACCCTCATTATAGCATAACTCGAAGATGATGTACGAGTTTTTGGCCTCCAGTTTTAATGGGTTATAAACCCAAGTTAAACTCCTTAGGCTTTTGTGGCAAGTAGATAGATACTATGGTACATTTTTTGCACACTTCAAATATAAAAATTTGGTGATAATATATATATTAATATCATGTTTAACTGGACACCATTTTAATATATATATATATATATATATATATATATATATATATATATATATATATATATATATCAAGCATTCAATTATCATTCCAAGGACACTACGAAAGAGAGATTCCATAGAGATATATCATCTTCTCGATTACCACCATCGAAATTTAAACGAAAATAATTAGACTATTGAGGTCACAAATTGAAAATTATCGTCCCAGCATACCAAATTTTTTTAAGGCGATGACCACAAATAAAGGTGAAGATAGAAGTGGCAAATTGAAAATGATAATCACCTCGAAGTAGATCTAAAGGATAGTCACAATTAGTTGTGGCTAACATTGTATCATTGTTATATCGTACTGTTTTTGAATTTACGAAACAGTGTTGAAGCTCAAATCGAGAGTTGCTGCAACGAAAAATGAAAAGCTCCATTGTTGTCGATAAATTGTGATATTGGAAATGATTCATTGGCCTGTAAACTGTGAGTTGTTGTCACGGAAATTGAAAAGATTTATTGTTATCTGTGATATTGATTCAATGACTTATGACTAGTTCTCTATAATACGTGACCTGTAAAATGTGACTTGTGATATTGATCAAATGACTTGTGACTAGTACTCTCGTATTTGTGACCTATGATCTATGCAATATGACATGTGACCTGTAAACTGTTACTTGTGATATTAATCCAATAGCTCGTGACTAGTTCTTTTGGATCTTTGACCTATGGACATTGATATGTTACCTATGCAATATGACATGTGACATGTGAACTGTTACATACGACAAATAACATATGAATTGTGACTTGTAAACTTGAATACGTGACCTGTTATTAGGGCACAAAGACATGTGACATCTGATCTGTGACCAAATAATATTGATTTATGATCTATTGACATTGACCTGTGATTTATACAATATGACATGTGATTTGTGACATGTGAATATAAATCAATTGTCTGAGATTAGTTCTATTTGATCTATAACTTTTGGATATTGATCTATACCTATGCATAGTAACTTGTGATCATACTTGAATTTAACCACCAAGACCCAATAATCATTTAATGAAAAAACAGAAAGCTTCAAAATATTCAGTGCAGAAATTAATTAACAGTGGAGCCAAACTTTAAGCCCAGCAAATGTTTTACATCTCAAGTTCTTTGAGACCCTCTTAGTCAAGAATAGAATATAGGAATTGTTGGGAATTTATTTAATCATGCACAGTGGAAAATAAATTATTTTTCGATTCCCACCACGGATCTGCTTTGTGTTTAGATAGAAACCGTGTTTAGAAAAATACATTTGATGAATTCTACAAACTCTTTTGCTGATTTTCGAGATCCAATGATCACGATCTGCAATCCAAACTGTTCAATTGTCCAGCCTACAATGGTGATCCACACAGAGAACAATAATGATAACTAGGGTTTACTTTTCTTGTGCTAGCAAGAATAATAAATTAATCTCTACCATTTTCAAACTCTAACAACCTATTAATATAAGTTCAAGCGGACTTGACCCGTCTCTTAAACTTAATCCGGTCCATTATTTAATTAATCAAATTAATTAAATTTGATCTATTAATTAATCCAATTAATTAATTCAGGACTATTAATAAGCAACTCAATTAATTAATTATCAAATACTTGTCAATTAATTAATTGATAAATCTCATTCTTCTGGTTCTCTTTTGTGTGTGACCCATTAGGTTCCCGATCACGATGCCTAATGACGTGAATTATTATTTTGATCTAATCAAAATCGATAAATTAAAACACTCCTTTTAATTTATCACTTATTCACATTCGTCATACCAAATTGACATCTAGCAATGTGTTGGGCAATGCATACGACGAAAAATGTCACGTAGTATGACAAAATCAAACTTGTTCGTTTACCGTGAAACTATAATCCTTTCATCAATATGATTTGATCAATTATGAGATATGGATATGTGTCAATATTAATTATCGATCATATCTTTTATCCCACTGTTAAGTCAATGTAAGTTGAAAATCCCTTTTCGACTTATGAGTTCACATTGTCCAAGGATTTCATTATCAACTTAACTGAATAAAATGTAAATCATAATCTCTTACTAAGAGTGGCGAATTCTCTATCGATCATTCACAACCTTCATATGATTCTTGACATACCCGAACAATATTGTAGTAGTGGTCATTGGCAGAGCAACATCCAACACCATCAAAGTATGACTGTCCTCATATAAGGTACTATGATGACCTCAAGTCAAAGGACCAATTTCACTATCGAACGTTACAGATTAACCACTAACACTCAGATAGTTATCCATGTAGAATCTTCCAGTGGGTCTCCAATGTTTTGTTCTATAAAAAAATTCACGTGTTCATTCAAGTGTCACCACACTTTACCTTGTGAGATCAGCTACTTCACAAGTAAGAATGCCACACTTGATGGTTTATTCATAATAACGATATCGTGTCTCGTTATTACCTTGACCACAGACTATTTAAGATTCAGTTATATGTAATTTGTATCTCACAATCATAACTTCATGCGATTAACAAATCACCAAGATTTGAATTTACGGATTCTATTATTTAATTTATTAGAATATTAATTCAATTAAATAATAGATATTGCCATACATATGCATCGATTATATATATATATTAAAAATTTTTAAACAACATCTTTTTATGGGATATTATAATATCTGAAAATAAGATAGATTAAGAATTTCCCTTTCGGGAAGAAAAAAGAAAATTAGAACATTTTGTAAGAACGAAAGCTTGTATTCTATTCTTTTTTCTCTCTTGTGTTTACAAATGAAGAAATGGTCTCCTTATATAGGAGAGAAAACGCGTTTTTCAAAAGCAAGGAATCTTTGCTTTTTCAAAACGTCAAAAAGAAAACAGTAAAAAGAAAACTAATCAAATCTTACTTTATCAAATAGTAAGATTCGTTACAAATTTTTCAAAAAGAAAACAGTAAAAATTCTCCTTTTCATACAAAAAATCTCCGAGTAGTTGAGTCTTGTCTTGTCAATCACCAGGATTTTTTGCCAAGTGTCTCCCTTTTCAGTAAAAATCTGGAAATTCTTATCTTGTTTCATAATTATGTCTGCCAATGCTGTCCAAAGAGTCTCCTCCGTCAGTACAGTCGTCTGGATTATCATTTTCTTCTGAATTATTATCTTTGAAGTCTTCCAAACCCTTTTCTTTTTCAGCTTTCTTTTTGCCTTTATTTTTCTTTTTAAACTTTTTTTTTTTTGTAGTACTTTGTTTAACTTGTTGCTGAAATTCTTCAATCTTGTCAAACATTTCTTTAATTCTTTTGATATCTGTCTGAGAAATTTGTTCTGGATCTTGAGACGATTGAAATGATTCTAAAAAATTTATTGGGCTTTTCTGTTTAAGGTCTATTGGAGTTAGGCCAAAGTTCATATATATATATATTAAAGTGTGTATGTCCAAAGTTGATTGGACTTAGAGTCCAAAGTTGATTGGATTTAGGGCATAACACTTACAAACTCCCACTTGCACTAGTTCCAATCACTTATGTATCTTATACCATAAGAGTCTACATGGCGATCATGCTTATGCTGCGACAACTCTTTGTCAGTGGATCCAATTTAATAACTTGTTGGAATTCGTTCTTTCTTTATGTCATTTCATTGTATTATCTTTCCAATGAGATAATATAGCCTTAACACATGTTTGGATTATTGATGAGACCTTAGTTCTTTCGCTTGTACGATGACTTAATTGTTATCACAATGCAAAAGCGTGTGATTAACAATATTAGGAACTACTCTAAATTCATTAATGAACTTCCTGATCCGACCACAAATTTCATTATTTTCTAAAGCAATGATGTATAAGGCTTCCATATTGAATCAATGGTTATTTTCGATTTGAAACCTTTCCAACACACCGCTAAGAGTGAACCAATATCCTAATTGATATATGTTATTATTCTAGTCTGACTAGAAGTTAGCATCTGTATATCTATGAACTCTCAATTCATCTTCTCCATATAAAATCTTCTCGACATTTTATCTATTTAGATTGTGATGAGTTAAGTAATCGTTTAGATCTATCTTTATAGATTAACTTGCTTCTCTCATATCTATCACAGAGAAATTATTTGACAACCATAATTTCAACAATTGAAATATAGAGACGTTGTTTCCTATAATATGTCTCATACATATATATATATATATATATATATATATATATATATATATATATATATATATATAATATCAGGAATGCAACAATACTCCCACTATCTTCTTGTAAATGCACAATTTGTCTTCATTTTTTATGAAATCAAAATATTTTGACTTTCGCATCAAATCAAAGATTTCAGCTCCAAAAGACTTGTTTCAATCCATATTGACATTTTCCTGTAAACTCATTTATAACATATGAGTTCTAATCCATTAGGTAAGTCGACCAAGGTCCAAACATTGGTTACATACATCAAGTCCATCTAGAATTTTTATGGCCTCTTACAATCTCTTTAAGTCAACATTTGACTTTATTTCTGCGTAATTAGTAGGTTCATTATCCTTGATTAGTAATCATTGATTCATACCTTCTAGAAGGTCGAATGATTCTACAAGATTTACACGGAGCTAACATGTCCTCAGAAGTCTTCACTTCCTGATTAAGAGTATGTCCCTCAGCAGGTGTGATATAAGACTCAGGTTCATCTATTCAGTCAATTATATCCATGGACTCTTGAACTCCTTCAAAATTTATTTTGCTCCCACTGTCTCTCTTAGAATAAATATTTTCTCTAGAAGTATAACATGCCTTGAGACGAACATATTCTTCTCAACGGGATTATAGAATTGATATCCAATTGTCTCTCGAATATCCACAAATATGTATTTATTGGATTTAGTCTCAAACTTATCCGATTCAGTGCGCTTCACATAAACGTCATAGCTCAAACTTTCATATGAGATAAGTTGTGCATTTCCATAACTCATATGAAGTTTTGTCAACCGATTTAGATGAGACACGATTTAGTGCACAGCACGTGACAATCAGTGCATGACCTCAAAACAATTTTGGAATATTTGCATGGCTTGTACTTAATTGCATTATATCTAATAGTGTATGATTCCTTATTTCAGATGCACCATTATGTTGCAATTGATGTGGAGGAATCCACTGCGTGAGAATCTCATTCTCTTTTAGATAATCTAAGATTCTTCATTTTAGATATTTTCCACATCGATCAGATCTTAGTGTGAGAATATATATACCTATTTGTTTCTCAATTTTTAGCTTGAATCCCTTGAACATTTCAAGAGTTTCATGCTTGAATTTCATCAAATATATATATGATCATTTCTGAAATGGTCATTAGTAAATGTGATGAGATAAGATAAATTTCACCTGACATTAATTGATATGGGTCTACATACATCATTATGTATTAAACCTAATAATTGTGCAGATCTTTCTTATTTTCAAGTAAAATGAAATTTGGTCACTGTGCCTAACGAATGATTCGCATTTTTCAAATGATTTAAAATTATTTGAGCCAAATATACATCTCTATGCAAGTTTGGAATTGCATTCTCATTTATGTGACCAAATCTGCAATGTCAAATATAGGTGTTATTCAGATTATCATTTTTATACCTTTCAATTTCTATACTCATTATAGAATACTCAATATTTAGAATATAAATGTCATTTTGTAATTTACCATAACCATTAAGATTTTATCAAGAGTAAAATGAACAACGATTGTCGTTAATATTAAAATAATTCATATCAAAACATGAAATTTATTTAATGTTCATGGTAATGGTGAGAATAAAAAATAACATTTCTCTAATTCTAATATTAAGCATAAAGACAATGGTAAGAAATATGCTTCTACAGATAATGCAACAATCTTTGCTCATTTTCAACGTATATGTCAACTTTTCCCTTCTGTAGTGATCTACTTTTATGTAGTTTCTGCATATTTATGAATAACTATCCAGCAGAGATTGCACAACCAAGTCATACTTAGTTTATTGTTCATGACTGAACTTAAATGAGACAATTTCTCAAAGTAGTCAGCATCTTTAGCACGTGAGCACTGACTCAAGATTCTTTTGCCATTATGCACCGATATAGTTGTTAGAAAATCTTATATCTTTCCACATGCGATTGTTCATCATTCAACACCTTGAGATGAAAAATCATGTGTTAGCATCTATACTTTTATGTTGCTTTATAACTCAGTTAACATAGTCGCAAACATCATACATGTTGCAATACTATCGTCATCATTGTGTTTATTATAGCATCCATATCTTCCTTTGTCAAATCATCAGCAAGTGTCTCTGGAAAGGGTTACTCAAGGACACAACTAATTTTTTCATGCCTAAAAACAATTCTCAGATTGCGGTGCCAATCAAGAAAATTTGGTTTAGTTGTTGACATCCAATATGACTCTCGAATATATATGGTTACTCATGATTTAATAAACGTAAACGACGAAAAGTAAAAGAAATAATATATATAAATCATCAATTAATTTAACATGGTCTTTTATTAAATTAATTTTGTTCCCAGTGTTTAATTCAAATTTATGACCCTCTCACATAAATTTATGGAATCCATACTTGATTCCTAGTGGGTTGAGATCTCATTTGTTATATTAAAACCTTTAGTGTACTCAACAAACCTTAATAAAATATTTTGGTAGATACTATTATCAATTATATCTCTATACAACTCCCAAATTACTAAACTGACAACTCTTTGTTTTCACAAACATGCCTCTAAAATTCATCTCCTTGAGTGTACTCAGCAAAAGATAAATTTTAGTTAAGTCAAGTCCATCATTCAGAAATATATAATATTTCACAGTGTCAAACATATCCATAATAGACCAACCTTGAGTGTATTCAACAAGCTAAAATCGATTTACAACTCTCGTTTTTCACTATAATGATGCGAGACGAATAATAAATTGACTTAATATTTTTAACGAGAGGTTTTGCATACAAATGTCTCATCGTAATATAACAGATTGACTAAATAATTGGACACGCATGCCCAAAATAATAAAAATAATAACGGACTCGCAGGTTCAAAATAAATTAAGAGCTCGCAGCCCATAAAATAATAAGAATAAAACTAACCATTCAACACATCCACATGGTTGAGTACATAATCATCCACTAATTAAATATTTATCATATAAATGCAATCCTATATAATATATAATATTATATGCATATATATGTTTCAAGAATCTAGCAATAATTGTCGTTTAAAATCATTAAGTCAAATGGATTGAAAATAGTTAATTAATCAGTTAATCAAATTAATCAATTAGCGGGTCAATTTAATTAAATATCAAAATTAGAGTCTAATTCTAATTCCACAATTTTAGGGCGAAACTATTTAATTAAAACCAAAGTTTAATATTTAAGTTAAAATCCAATTTTAACGAAAATATTGAAAGTCGTCAATTTTAAATAAGATTTTAAATGGGTCAAAATTGAAATTTTAGGGTCAAACCACTTTAAAATCAAATTTAAAAATTTTTTAATATTTAAATTCAAAAACTCATTTTTGAAAATTGCAGATGACCCAAGTTTAAAATTGTAAATGGCCCCTTCAACTAATCAAATTGCATGGAAGGCCATTTATCTAAAATTGCAAAACTGACCCCTGAATCATAATTACAGGTGGGGGCCCGCAATTTCAAAAATTGCATCAGAGGCCCTCGCCTCCAACACGCGTCAGCCGTTGTAGAAACCTTAATTTTTTTCTATTATTAGTGACGCAGTAGAAATTGAATTGGCGGATACCCGCTGCAAATAGCAGCATTCGCGCATCAGCAGCCCCAACTGCAGTGGCGACAATCGCCGCTGTTTTGTTAGCAGTAGCGTGCGACTGGGTCCCGCGCCAACCCGTTCCTACCTGTTTTCTTTTGTTTGGTCATTTTTTTTTCTTTTTTCTTTCATGAAAAATCATTTTCTTTTCGCAAAACAAATTTTTGAAGATGAAAAATAATTTTCTAAATTGTCAGATTAAAAAAAACACGTAACTAATCAATTTTTGATTATTCAAGATATAAAACAATTTCTAACAAATACAAAGTAGACTCTAATACCACTGTTGGAAATTTACTTAATCATGCACAGCGAAAAATAAATTATTTTTCGATTCCCACCAAGGATCTGCTTTATATTTAGATAGAAACTGTGTTTAGAATAATACATTTCTTGAATTCTGCAAATTTCTTTGCTGATTCTCGAGTTCCAATGATCACGATCTGCAATCCAAACTGTCCAATTGTCCAGCCTCCAATGGTGAATCACATAGAGAACAAGAATGACGACTAGGGGTTTACTTTTTTTGTGCTAGCAAGAATAATGAATTAATCTCTACCGTTTTCAAATCCTAGTGGCCTATTAATATAAGTAGGGATGTCCAAAAGTTTCGAACCGAACCGGACCGGATCGAACCGAACCGATCCTGAGCCGAATCGAACCGAACCGAACCGAGCGGTTCTTTATAAATTAAATACCCGAACGGGTATCCGAATCGAGAACCGATGGGTTTTGGTCGGGTCTAGACCAAGAACCGAAAAACCGAATAAGAATCGAAACTAAATAATTGTTTTTATTTTTTATATTGAATTAATTAAATTATTTTATTTTTTTCTAAACAAATTAGCAAATTAATTAAATAAATCAAATTATTTCATAATTTTAATTTTAAAGCCCAAATCATTTTTAAAACCCATTAGCCCATTTTAATTTGAAACAAATGAATATACTTTATGTAGTGTTGCTGTAATATTAATATCTACTTTTTGGTATTTGTATGCATTGAATTAATCTTATTGGATTACTAGTTATTTATATGTTTTTGAATTGGGCTACGTTAATTTGTAAAAGTTACGAATGAAATGTTATTAGTTGTATTTATGTAGTGTTGCTGTAAATATTAAAAAAATTTAATTATGGTACGGAACCGAACCGAACGAAACCGAATCCGAACGGTTCCATAATTATATTTGGACCTGACAGTTTCATTTATTCAATACCCGAAAGTTTTGGGTCGGTTCGGTTCTCTTCAGAATCGAACCGAACCGAACTGACCCACGAACAAGCCTAACTATAAGTTGAAGCGGGCTTGTCCTGTCTTTTAAATTTAACCCGGTTCATTATTTAAGTTATTAGAATATTAATTCAATTAAATAACAGATATTGCCATACGTATGCATCAATTATATATATAAAGTGTTTATGTTCAAAATTGATTGAATTTAGGGCATAACACTTACATGAACAATCCAAAAAAGTTTTAAAAAATTAATTAAAACTTGCGTTTGTCTACCGAAGACCGGTTGAACAATTCAAACCATTAGCCAAAAGAACAATGAAACAACTTGAATTTAGCACTTGAAAATCCTAAATCTTTTCTAAACCCCATCAAAATTAATCCCAGAAAAACTCAAAAATTCAAGTAAAGGGAAGTGCATTTAAGGAACACCAAAAGAAAATTGAAAAAAGAACTCAATTTTTTCAAATAAGCAGTCGTTTAAGCTGGGTCAATCGATTTCGCTGGATTGTGTACAACGGCCCCCAATTGATTCTGCCAAATTGTAGTGAGAGAAAAAAGGATCGATAAATAGAAGAGAGAAGATAGAAGGTAGATAGAGTGAGCGTGTTTAATAATATTATTATTAATACTAAAAAGTGGATTATGACATGATTTTTGAATAAACAAACTCTAAACTTGATTTTTGAAATGCGTCTTTGAGAAAACCTGCCTCATTTTAATTTCCAGTAAAATGTTGTCTTGCATTTGACTTGATGATGAAGATTGAGCTTTTAATTTGTATTTTATTAAATAGTTTTTAATTTCAATTTCATTTATTTCGAAGTAATTATGAATATTAGAGCTTTTAATTTTTGTCATTATTTTTTATTTTTAATAATTATCTAGATTTTTGTAACTACTAGATTCTAGTTGTTTCTTTAAATAAAGATTGTAAGTCATCATGACAATTAATTATTTTTGGAATAAGTATTATAGACTTTAGCGTCCGTTTGATTGTAAGAGTGGAAAATGAGTGGAAAGAAAATGAATTCCAAAGAAAATAATTGTTTAGAACTTGTTTTCCAGAGAATTGTTAATTAAGTGTGTTTGATTGGTATAATTTTCCACCTGAAAAATTGTAAAATTTTGGATCTTTTTGTTTACGTTTGGCTTTATTTTATATGGAAATTGTTCATTAAAGTAAAAAAGATTTTACAATTAGTTATGAAATTTGTTACCATTCCCAAAAAGTTTAAAAAAAAAAAAAAGTTTGCTTGAAAACTATTTTTTCATCAAAATTTAGTGTTCGTTTGACTTCGTTTTACATAAAAATTGTCCATTAAAATGATTTTTTTTTTTATAATTGTATATGAAATTTGTTACCATTACCAAAAAAAAAAAAAAAAAAAGGCCGAAACTAGAATTCATTTTTTCCCTAAAAAGAAGGAAAAAGGGCGCGGGGGTGGGGGGGAAAATTTTTTCCATGCCAAATTTTACCTATCAAACAACTTTTTAAGGGTACATGGAAAATTCAAGCTATCAAACATAGCCTTAGAGTTTTTCAATATCTTAAATTTTCGACATTTGATATTTAAAATCAACAAGTTCAAATTATCTGTCAAAGAATTTTTTAAGCCTTGATTTTTATTATTAGGAATCAAAAGGTGATGGTGATGTAGTATTAGTTTGGAATCAACAAATTTTAGATAGTGTGTTTGTTATTTTATTTATGCTTTCACCTATATTAGTTGGTATTAGAGCAAGATTTATTTCTGATAGAGATTAGTGTTCATAGAATTCAATGTCAGGAAGTTGTGGTTGGAACAAGATGCTTTTTTCCCCTTTCAATACTAATGCAGAAGAATTTTTAGATGTAGATTATGACGATTATGATGGTTCATCCATTTTTTGTCGTTGAGATAGAAGGAAGATGTATCAATGATCCAAGCATGTAAGGTATATCTGGTTGGTTTTGTGCAAGCACAAGTCCAAGAAAAAATAATATTATATTGCAGCTAGATGTAAATAATCCAACACAAGTCAATGGGAGAGATTAATTATGGATATAAGCTTCCACTCCCTCAATTCAAACTTAAGATTTATTGGTGATCATTAATAGTATTGGATAAGTTTGTTGATAGTATAAAAAATGTATTTACAAATGTTGTGTTTCTAGTGGATTTACCAAGTGAAATATTGCCATTACGAAGAATGAGATGAAGAAGATAGTGCAAGATTTGAGGATGAATTTTTGCCAATCGGCGAAGAATGATGAAGTTTGAGTTTTTAATTATCTTTTAATTAGTATTTCTTTATTAAATAAGTTCCGATTTCAATTTCATATTAATATTGAATATTAAATCTTTACATTTCGTTATTTCAAGATAATAGTTATTTCTTTAAATAATGGTTGTAAATCATCATGATAATCAGTTATTTTTGGAATAAATGTTATAGACTTTGATATTTAAAATCGACAAGTCTAAATTTTATGTATTGATGCACGAATTAAAGAGTTTTTTATGCCTATATTTTTATTATTCTTACAAATCAACAAAAACTAGAAGTAATCTTATTGCACTATTCATTTAGAAATAATAGAACTTTGATAGCGTGTTTTTTACATTAATTCTATGCCTTCGCCTACATCAACTGTTATCAGAGTGATGTTCATTTCTGATAGAGATGAATTAATGTACGTAGAATTCAATGTCAGAAGTTTTGTTTGGGATAAAATACTTTGTCCTTTTAATCTTGATGAATTCACCTGTTTTTCTCGTTGACGTAAAGGATGATGTATCAATGAAGCAAGTATTTGAGGTACATCTGGTTGGTTTTGTGGAAGCACAAGTCCAAGAAAAAATGATACTTTGAATTAAAAAATAGATTATACTTTCCATGCATAGATTATAGATCTCATTCATAATTTTTTTTACCTAAAGAAATCATGATCTATGACTTCATTACTTCCCATCATTCATACTTCCCTACATCTCAGATAGCAAATAAGTTCTGTCATTTTTCTGATAGTTGGCTTATTGTCATATAATTTTCTCAGACAAAAAACCTAAGATATGCTAAGACATCCACCAAGTGTCCCCTCATTCCAGCAGCCAGCATCCATTGATTTGATGTTGCACTCTGTAGGGAAAATAATGAGCAAATTGACCGAACCCAAGCCCACACCACCAAGTCCAAGTGAGGTTCCAACCCAAAACCAATTGGCAATGGGTGGAGTAGCCCACTTGGGTTATATAATGGATTTCTTTTCTTCTCCCAACTGATGTGGGACTTCTTGTTTGCTCCCAACAATTCTCCCTTCAAACGAAGGACAATATCATTGTGGTCTTCTCTCAAACGATAATTCATTCGCTAATCATCTTGTACCGCCGTTATTACCCTCGCCCTCGACCAAACGGGATCCGCCGCCCACCAATGTTAGGAAGACTTTCGGCACAAGACACCTAAAACGCGAATGATTTTTAGTCTGATCGTCACCACGCTTTCTACCGTGTTCCTCTAACCCTGGGCTCTGATATTAGTTGTAGGGAAAATAATGAGCAAATTGACCGAACCCAATCCCACACCACCAATCCCAAGTGAGGTGCCAACCCAAAACCAATTGGCAATGGGTGGAGTAGCCCACTTGGGTTATATGGTGGATTTCTTTTCTTCTCCCAACCGATGTTAGACTTCTTGTTTGCTCCCAACACATTCATTAAAGTTTGTCTATCTCAATTTGTATTCACCGAGTTATTGTTCTGAATTCTACATAGAAGGTTATTTGTTATTTTGCTCTAAACTTTTATAGTATATTTTCACTCATGCTTAAGCAATCATTCATGGTGTTCAATTCTAGAATATGCATACCATCCATAGTTTTACCTTGGAAGTGTACACAAAAATTCTATTGGAACACAGCGTAGCCATCTTTTAGCCAACAGTGTTTGTTCTCAAGCTCAAGATAGAATTAATTTTCCTTTTCTATGTTACCTGATTTAGAAGGATAATTTACTTAGATGGGATAAGATCATACTTCCAGAAATTTTCCAATTTCATGTTCATGAGCCAAGATTTAGTCATGTTCATACCTCCTGTAAAAATTTCTAAGTATCAATCAAGGTGTAGCGGTCCAGCACAATCCCCCTAGCACATCAAAGTGTCTTTCTACAAAATTTTTGACAAAAGGAAAGAAATCTCCAGACAGTTTTTAAGTGTTTCAATTATTAGATTCAAGTACCTTCAGAGAACCAACAGAACGATTCCACCATTTCCCTTACCATTAACTTTAACTGCATCAAAGTCAGCTAAGCTCAACTGGTTATCTGATGGCTGTTTAAGGGCCGGCTAATCGAGAAGACAGAGAAATGGTGGAATCGTTCTTTTTATAGTTTCCATAAACATAATATTCCAAGAATACAAGAAAACGATGCAAAAAATATAGTATCAACATCCATATTAAAGCATTTGAACAAACACCCAAACTCCATCTATTTTTTTATTTATTTTTCCCTGAGTGAATAGAGAGTGTTATGACAGAATATAATCCAGAGAATCAATCATCTATAAAATGTGTTTGTCTATGTCAACCGGTGTATAATGCATATGATCAATCAATAAAAAGACATACCAATAATTAACTAAAAATCAAGATTCACTTAGACAACTATATACACTTTACAAATTGCCTACACTTTTGAAAATTTTAATGTGGATCTTGCCTAAATTGATACATTAAATAAATTCTTTCATAGAATCATGAAAGTCAAAACTAAGACCACTCCCACAAATAACTTTGTCGTCGTCGTCGAACAAGCGAAACTAAACCTGGGAGAACAGGTGAAACGAACAAGTAATCGAGTAAGTAATATGATAATCAGATAAAAGGGAAGATTGCTGGTTTAGAATAAAGGAGTGGGAGGCATCAGATCTTCCTATTCAGATGTGAATCGCCATACCCGAAAAAATCTGAGTACTCAACTTTGAAAGGTACATCATATGCCCAGGATTTACGTACATAAATAAAACACGCGTGCATGAAATAGGTAGCAAACTTCAATTCAAATAAACTATAATCTAAATTTGAAGTTATATGCATTGTATTGAAACTATTTTGTAGGATCCTGGGGCTAAGGTTCAATTATTAACGTCCATGGAGAAGTATTAAAATTAAAATCGAAGAATTAGAGAATGGAGAGACAGTGTTATTTAAAAGAATTGAAGCAGAAAAAGCCAATCAGTGAACAAGCATTAAATAAGTTATATAATGTGTCTAATGCCCATTTCAATCCTTTTGTCGAGCCCCAAAGATGTAGAATTTAGCATACCATTGAATCCAATCTTCTTACAGGCAACGGCAGTTTCCATAAACCTTGCACGTGAAGAAATACACCATATTTCTTAGCATACATTATGAAATAACTATAAATAAATAAATAAATATAGGAGTGTTTGTTCATCTATGCTTCTGCTAATTTAATTGGCAAATGATTTTAAGCAGTTGCATTGAACAAAAGAAAAAAACGGAACTAACTTCATTTCTACTTGAACATATAAGATTTTAACCCGGGCGGAGCCAGCCGTTTGAAGTTGGGGGGTCCTAGAATTGAAGATATAGAGATGAACGGGTGAAATTTTCTTTTTGGACACCTTATTAACAAAAAAAAAAACCAAAAAAAACCAAAAAAAAAAAAACCAAAAAACATATAAAAGAAAGTACCAATATTTAATTTAGTAAAATCATACCTTATTACAAGTGTTCCTTTCAAGTTCATACTTTGAAGACGGAAACGAAAAATGAAATTGGTAGGGTTTAAGATTTTTATTCAATTTGAGAACAAAATGGTAAATACAAAAAGAACCAAAATTAAAAAAAATTTAAATAAAAAAAAAATTTGTCAAAAATTTGTGGGGTCCAGGTCCCCCCAGGACCCCCTAGCTCCGCCCCTGATTTTAACTATATATGTATTCAAATGGAAAATACTGGTAAATGTAACAATTCATACAAAAAATTGTACCATTATACGATATTTCATCAGTTTCTTTGCCAGAAGTTTCAAAAATTTTTCAGCCACATCACTGAATAAAGATGCAATAATAGTGCTGGTATTATGTGAAATCTGAACATTGCATCTTGCTCTGGCAGAAATGCACATAGGTAGTATCATGGACAATTTGAATTTAATAGAAATTAAACTATATGCAGAACAATCATTTGGTGTACATAATATTACATGTATTGGTCATTACCTTGAAATTGCTTGTGTGCATGTATTTGCAATATTTGCAAAAATACATTTCATTTAGTTGAACGAAAGACATCCAACCACAAGTATCACATGCCATATACAAAAGTGATTGAGTCACTATCTTCAATCCTTTTGTCCGGAATGGCTTGTGCTGCAATAGGTAGAATGAATGTTACCATTTTTGCTAAAGTAAATATATATTTACCAGAAAATGAAACAAATTAGAAATTAAATAAAAAATGGTTTTATTTTTATTTTTAGTATTTAATTTACCATCGATGAGTATTCTGAAATGTCCTCGATGTTGATAATTTTGTTCTTCGGAGGTGGTGAAATATTTGATGTATTCGGCACATCATATGTCTTTTGAGTGGCCATCTCTATCGACATCTCTTTGTTTCTCTCAATCCTTGTATAGTAGATAAGTGGAAGTGAAAAATTTAAGCAAATAATGCACTGTAATGGCATGATGAAATGTAGATTCAGAGCGTAAATATTTTATAAAAAAACACATGCATACTAACCATTCTTTCATTTCAGTAAGTTTTTCGAATTTCGGATTAATGAGGATTGAATTGTTTGCTTTTGTTGGATAATGACATTCCTGTTACATAGAATTAAACTAAGTTAGCAACAATGGTTTATCAAATGTAAAGATTAAATTTTGATTTACGTCTAAAAGATGTGACTTTTAAATGATTCCCAACAATCATTGGTTTTTTCATAAGACAGTCAATAATTTTAGTGCCTTCACGTTTGATAAAATTGTCCCAAATAATTAGGATAATTGCTTGCAATCTGCAGATGAAGATATAAAATTTCAGAATAGTTGCGTGATTGGAAAACTATTACTTTGTGTTTAAAGATTCATATTTATGTATGCATAACTTTCGTTGATAAGAACAATGTCTTGGACAGTGGAATTTGCATTTTTGTTGCTAGAAATTCTTCGTTTTCGATGAACATCAACAACAATGCCAACGAATGCTCATAGAAAAACATGGCCAAGTTTTCTGGGATTACTGTTATTTACAAAGTATTACTGTGTATAAAATTCTAGCACATGGGTATATATGTTTAATTGTAAGACTTACCTATTTCGTCATCCATATCAATGTAGTTTTGGAGTTCGTCAAATGGCGTAAAATGGAAATATGATTCCACAATAGGGTTATGGTCTTCATTTCGTGTTGAACCACTAATGGTCCACTGTATATCTCCAAAACTTGATCTAAATCGTTCATCTGTTTGTTTTACATATGCATTTGAGATCAAGTATGTCTTCGATGACACCAAAGTATTTTCAAGAGCCTTGATATTCTCAACAAATATTGTTGCTTGGACTTCGTTTTCCTACATCAATTATTAATATACAAATGCAACAGACAAATTTAATGAGTAAAATTATTATTTTCTGAAATTGAACTATGTAAAATACACCACACAAGTTAAAACATATATTTTCTTTATACTATATGTACTTAAAAGTATGATTAAAAATAAATGAAAAAAATTGTTGTAAAAATATTATCCCAGTATCCATTAGCCATAGGTACTCATACATTCAATTTCCCTTTTGTGATGCTTGTGGAGCTGTTTCTTCCGCATCCACCTCTTTAAACACGTCCATTCGATTTCTCGTGGTGTAATATTAGGGATTAATTTGTGATTTGGTGCCATGCTTATCGGGAAAAAACATACATCACAAAATATTAAACGGTTATAATGCAAAAGAATGATGAGTGAAGAATGAAGAACACATAAGATTTTGAGAAAATAACATTATGGCAATAACTGATAGAAAACAATAAAATGAGTATAAATTCATATGCTTTAATCAAATCCTTTCCACAAATAAAATTTAATACATACTCCATGTTGAAATCAGAGAAAAGATTAAAATAGCATAAGTATACCTTGATCCATATTGTTTGATTGCTTGAACATGTTACGATCTTCCATGTGATTGGTGGTCTTCTCTTGAATTTCAATCTCTGTTGATGGGAATGCAGAGAATCTTAAGAACACCATCAAAATGGGAATGATAACCATATAAAATAATAGTAACCGAATAGTCATTGTCTTTTAGTTGTTTCAAATTTTCACCTCATCAATTTAAAACAACATTCCGGTCTCTACACTATATTTTCATGAAACCTAATATCCATTAGTCAAAATTAACTTTAATGGATCACTTTAATTAACTAATATTCTTTAAACAATAGCACTACACATTTTAATATATTACATGTATGGCCCCATATGTTGGAATTTTCCAACAATCTCCCACTGGGCCATACATGTAACCTCGCAAATGTGCACAACCTTATAAACTCAAAATTTTGCTATCATTATTATGGGTATTACCAAACAATCTCGTCTATTAATAATATTGATATATATCAAAGCGATTTTCATCACATTTAACGTGACTAAATCCATCAATGATCACGTACACCCATACAACCAAATGACATAGATCAATCATGAGAGTGTAGCATGAAAACTACATGTTATGTGATCCAAACATGTCTATTTCCAACTGGTCCAACCTTATTTCTTAAGTGAGATCAATCATAAACTTTAATCAGAGTGAAAACTGAACTGAATACTTTATTTCAGAAAAAAATCGAATATCCATGGATAAAAATGTGTCTAAAATAGACAACATTCAAATACAAACTCCCACTAAACTGGCATATCATCAAAAGATACAACACTCATATGAGTATTATGCTCATGAAAGATCTTGGGTGGTAGCCATTTAGCAAATGGATCCATGATTATGGAGTTTGTCCTAATATGCTTTATAGAAATCTAACCACTTTGATTTCTTTTCTTGACAACTAAGAACTTAATGTCTTTAGACTTTGACATTGTCATGTTCCCGTTGGAATACAAGACTGCTATTGTCACAGAATAACTTAAGTGGTCTTTCAATTTCATCCAAAATATGCAGCCTAATGACAATATTTTACAGTCATACTTCATGATAAGAATCAGAATATCCAATGATCTCCAATTGGTCTGATTTTCCTGAATTTGATCATGTAATCCTTAGTTCTCTATAAATACTGAATATCCTAATGGGTACTTTCCAAATTTTCATTGCAAAGTTAATTAAATATCTGTCTAGCATTCCAACAATGAATGCTATATCCAGATGTGTGTAAACTCAAGTATACATTAAATTCTCAATTGCTAAAGTATATGAAATTTGATGTATTTTCTTTTTCTTTAAATTTATACTTGGGGCATTAATTGAGACTAAAATTGTCTCCTTTAATTGTAGGAGTATCACTTTATTTTCATATCTGCATTTCAATTATTTTAAGAACCTTATCGATACAACTCTTTTGTGATAATGCAAAAATACACCAAGAACAATTCTTGTGTATCTATATCCTTAATACAAAAGAGGCATCACCAAGATTTTTCATTTCAAAATTCCATGACAAAAATTTCTTGGTTTCACTTAATAAGTTTATATCGTTGCATACAAGTAGTATGTCATCGACATACAATACCAAAAATATGCTTACTCTCACTGAACTTATGATATCCACAATCATCAACTGAATTCATATCAAAACCAAATGAGATAATTATTTGATAAAACTTGTGATACCATTTCGGGAAACCAGCTTAAGCCCATAAATGGATTTCTTGAATTTGTAAATCAACTAATGTAACTTAAGATCAAAATATGTCACAGAAGCCATAATTGTCCTAAAAAAGTTTTCATATAAACCGGAGAAAAAGTCTCTTTATACATGACATCAATCCACTCTTTAGAATTATTCATTTACATGGTTTGATAAAAGTTGATTGATCAATTCTTCTTTCGTCAATCCTTGCCATCCTTATGTTCTTGGAGAAAGACTATAATCTGGAACAATCTTATGATTGTGTGTAGAGGATTTTGAAATGTAATCTTGATCCAAAATTACTTCTTGAACAAGATCTGAAGCAAGAATTTATCCCTGAACCTGATCATTGTCAATTGCAACAGAAGAAATATATACATATTCTTTATCCAAGATAAAATCATTAACTTTATAACCTTATCCCCCCCTGCAAACTTTACATCTTCAAGAAATCAAACATTTCTTGTTTCGAAAAATGACCTAATAGTGGGACCTTTAAAAATTTGTAACCCTTTAACAATTGCTTTACTTGTAACTTGGTTGAAAATTTAAGCTGCAATCTTTAGTGTTATACTTAGTAAGATCCTGATGTACTGTGGGTAGATTATACATTCCTCTAGGAATATTACAAAAGGCTCTGGACATTGTTCTCCTGATTTGTCATATCTGTCATAGTATTCACTACTATGGTAAGATCTGACTTGTTAAATTCTTTTACTGGGTTGATTTTCAAACTAAGTCTTGTATGCCTTGAACATGTCCAGTGTTTGGGATTTCACATAGATGAAATATAGGTAATCACATTGAGAAAAATTCGTCTATGAACTTAATAAATTACTGTTGACCATTCCAAGAATCTGGAGAGAATGATCCAAAGATATGTGTATAAATAAGGTCTAACAAAGTAGTTTTTCCATTATCTTTTGAAAGAATGACCCGATTGTTTGTGCCATAATAAAGTAGAATTCTCATTGATTAATTTATGTTTAATACCACTTGAATTCACATACAAGGTTTCTTTAAAGAGACAACCGTATTAAGTAGGTTATCGTAACCAGATAAAGAACTGGTATCCATAATATTTGAATTAAGAAAAAGATCAAATTGACTATTTCCAATTGAACAAGAGTAACAAAATTTGTCCAATATAGAAATAGAAATCAAATTCCATCCAAAAGGACGGTACCGTAAACGTCTCTTTCAAATCCAAATAATAATCAGTCTTTAATGATAACCTAAATTCCCTATAGCCTCAACCTTAACTGATTTGCCATCGCCCTCGATAGATGAATCTTTCAACATCAATTGGCTTGGCAGCTCAGGTAACCCCACACAGACACACTTATGTGAGTAGTGGTACCGAAATTTATCCACCAAGCGTGTCTAGGTATTGACACTAAATTTACCTCAAAACAAACCAAAGTGTAAAGTGTACCTTTCTTTACACACCAAACGTGGTATTAGTACAGTCTCTCTTTATATATCCCAGATTTTCACAAAAGTTACAGCTAAATTTATTTCGCTATTTATTTTGAACCGAACTGAATGCAACTTTCTTATTCTTTATTACTTGTCCTTAGAGGTGCTTGCCAAGTGAGTAATATCAATTTTATTTTGTTTTAGCATTTCTTCTTCTTGCACACAATATGAAAATGAGCTCATTAAGAGTCCACTTTCCCCTTCTGATAGTTGTGACTGCCCTTAATTAACTGAATTGTGCAGGAAGCGAGATCAATACCAAATGTAAGAGCAATCATTAGACAGCTCGAATTTTGGTCCCTTAAGTTTAGAAGTAATATGATACATCTCCATGATGTACTCCCGAATATTTCATTTACTTTTATACATTAGTTAAACTAAGTTCGCCAAAAGCGTACTAGTTTCAGTCTTATCACTCTTTGCAAAGCGTATTTTAATTTCAACAAGAAATTCATTGACATTAGTCACTTCTTCAGATACTGCACCTCTAAAGGCTTCCGGAATGCCGCGTTTAATGATCATTAGACTCATGCGATTTTAGAGATCCCACTTCTCAAAGTTCCCATTTCCATCAGATGAACTTTCTTCCGTAAAAGGAGCAGGTTTCTCAATTCGGAGCAAAATCTATATCTTTGCAGCCAAGAACAATTAATATACCCTCTTTTCAATTCTTGACGTTTGTTCTATTTAGTACGGGAATAGAGTTGATGTCGACATATATTGCAGAAGTGGATAGATTAACTGAATAGAGAACTAATTTCCAATTAACATGTTCACATTGGAATCCGTAATAAACAATTAATTAATGCAAATAATGGTAAACCTCATCTCAAGATATCTAGCCCAACATTAATATCAAGTCTTTGGACAGTAATATTAATTGCAAATGGTACTCTGGTATAGTGATCAAACATTGGGAATAACTCCTATCAAATAATAAACCCATATTTGGATTGATTTATTATTCACATGGAAACCTTATAATTGTCACACATGTGCAATTCGGCCAAATGTTAACCTTCCTTTGGGCCGGCTAATATCCGCATGAATTAGCATACACACAAAATCCTTCTAATATTCTAAATTAATTAATGTCCACAAGAGAGGTTGCTTTGGCAGCATATTGTTTCAATCAATTCACTTTTGAAGATTATATTCCCAAATGAGTTTTATACCAAAATTTGAAAAGCAAAACACCAAAATTTGTATATAAAATTTATCTTGAAACTTTAGGGGGCTTAAGGGTTAATAGTTCAGAACTTTATGGACCAAAAATTAATTATCCGGAACTTTATAGGTCAATAATTAATTGTTGAAAACTTTAGGAGTCAAAAAATTAATTATCCAAACCTTTAAGGACCCAAAAATTAATTATTCAAAATTTTATGGGTCAAAATTAATTAATTTTAAGCTTTAGAGGTAAAATTTAAAACCTTTTGGGACCAATTAGAACAAAATTAGAAACTTTGAGGGCTATAATGGCAAAATACAGAACTAAAATGACCCAAATTAATTAATTTTAAAACTCCAGGGACTGAATTTATTTGAACTCATAACCTTAAGACCCAACTTAAATAAACTTTAAACTTTAGGGGATGAAATATTTAAGCTTATAACCTTAAGGCCCAACTTAAATAAATTTTAAACTTTATGGGTTGAATTATAAATAACTTAACCCTAACCCTAATATTAAATTGTAAGCAGGGACCCAAAAACTTCAAATTTGTAGCCACCCCCCAAATCTTCGAAAACTTAGGGTTAGAAAATGAAAAAAAAAACCCCTCATCTCCTTCTCCCACGGCGCTGCTAGGGTCACATGTGGCCAGAGCTACCGAACTGCAGCCCTCTCGGCCACCCACGTTGCTGCAACAGCGGTGCTGATGTCGGCGGTGGCAACAACAATTTTTTTTTTAAGTCAGATCTGAAAATCTTCATTCTTGAAATCTGAATTTTGAAGAAAACCCTTAATTATATCATAATCCTTACAATAGCATATTTGATTTCATGTAATATAATTCCAAATTCCATAAAATAACAGGAAAGTCATATAGCCCAAAAAATACAGAATTTTAAAACTTTGATTTCTCAAGAATTCAACTATGGAGTGTCTTTGATACCACTTGATAGAAAACAATAAAAGAATTATCAATCCATATGCTTTAATCAAATCCTTTTCACAAATAAAATTTAATACATACTTCATGTTGAAATCGAAGAAAAGATTAAAATGGCGGAAGCATACCTTGATCCATATTGTTTGATTGCTTGAACGAGTTACGATCTTCCAATTGATTGGTGGTCTTCTCTTGAATTTCAATATCTGTTGATGGGGATACAGAGAATTTGAACAACACCATCAAAATGGGGACCATAACCATATAAAATAATAGTAACCGAATAGTCATTATCTTTCAGTTGTTTTAAATTGGCCCTCATCAATTTAAAACAACATTCCCGTCTCTACACTATATGTCCATGAAACCTAATATCCATTAGTCAAAATTAATTTTAATGGATCACTTTAATTGACTAATATTCTTTAAATAATAGCATCGTACATTTTAATATATTACATGTATGGCCCCATATGTTGGAATTTTCCAACAGTAACCACTATTCTTGTTTGCTAAAGAAAGAAATCTAATGTAAAGTAATAGAGAAAATGTCTACCTTTTTCATGTAATTCTTAAAACGAAGGTTGAAATTTTTTTTTTTTTTTTTTAAGTCTTTACAAGTATTGTATGTAGTAATACGGGTGTGTGTAGTAGGTGTATATGTGTGCAGAGGTAAGATCTAAAAGTTGGTGAATGGATAAAAAAGTACAACCATGCTACTTGTACATGGCATGGTTGCTAAAAATGGATGACCAACACACATAATTGGGGGTCCACTTTATTTTTGGAATTTTTTATTCACGTGGGACCCGCACTTGATGTGAGAGATTGTCAACAACTCCTGTCAAACCTGCCCTGTACAAACGGAAAACCGAAAAAGAAATGTTGCTGGTATGGGATTCATGTTGACTTTACAAAAAGGATATACTGCCCTATTTTGATAAGAAATAAAATATAGAGTAATTATTAATGTTAACTTTTAGAATACATGAAGTAAAAGTAAGTCATTTAGGAGGAAAATAAACGATATACGAAAAATGTGTGTAGTGATCTATTTACGAGCATTTTGAGGAATGTAAATATCAGAAACAATACTAGTGAAACAAATTTACAAAAAAAAAATCGTTGTTTCTCAACTATTTTCGGTGATTATTTTAAAATTTTATGAAGGTCAATCTAATAACCATTTAGGAAAAATAGGTTGCATTTAAGATGTTTGATAAAATGACCAAGTGAAAAATTAGTGTATAATTAGGCCTAAACTAGCAATTGGGTTTCTTTAACCTTCACTATTATTTTAAAAAAATGAAAATAAAATAAAAAAAATAATCTCCATCAGCACGGAGGCATGGATACACAAGCGGTGTCTCCATGCTGGATGGAGACATAGCTCCACAGCCGTGTCTCCATTCAGGGATAGAGACAGGCCATGTCTCCATCCACTGGAACTCCGTCCAGTGGACGGAGCCATTTCTCCATGTCTCTGTCCAGTGGACGGAGTTCCATGTCTCTGTACACTGGATGGAGACGTTTCTCCATGTCTCCGTATAGTGGATGGAGGCATGGAACTCCGTCCATGCATGCCTCCAAAATTAAATAACAGTACATAAAATATTTTCTTGCAGGATATACAATTCCTTCAGGATGGGTCATTATGATTGCCACTGCTGGCCTTCATCTCAACTCCAACAAATTTGAGGATCCTCTTAAATTCAATCCATGGCACTGGAAGGTGTGCAAAGTTTGTGTTCTTTATAACGACTATTTCTAAGTTCCACATCACTCGTCAAATTCCTTGTGGACTTATAAGCATATTGGTCAAGCGCCCTTCCATTATAAATGAAATAACATATTTTTCACTCTAATTATACAGGAACTTGAACTGTCTGTCATGGTTAAATGTTTTATGCCATTTGGATCTAGTACAATGTACTGGTGCAGAATATAGTAGGATATTGCAGGCAACTTTTCTACACGTCCTCGCAACAAAGTACAGGTACCTCTTCAGTTTTGCATCATATTTAAGGGATTTCTTCACTTGGGTTTAACAAGCAATGTAACTTACATTTGTGCGCTAGCATTTGTATTATTACAACTGCTTAAGAGTTATGAACTATTAGAACTAACCATTCTCATTACTATCTGTGCAGATGGGCTATTGTCAAGGGAGGAAAAATTGTTCTTTCTCTGATCATAAGATTTCCAGACGGATTTCACTACAAGATCACAGAAAAAACCAACTGATCATCAGATTTTCATATTGAATCAAATAAAGTTGTGTTCTAAGTTGAAAATAAAAGGCTAGATGAAAAGTTTAATTGAGTTTCTGTTTCAAATATCAAAGTTCATGTAGTTAGAGATGTAGACATTTCCATTTCTTGTAAAATAAATTTCAAGAAAAGTTTCTGCATATTTTTGAAGGGTTATTTCAACACTTTACGAAGAAAACTTGCCAAATAAAGAACCCAACAAGAGATGGGGAAAAACCAAAAGAAAAATACCAAAATAAACGAAAAAAGGAACCAAAAAATAATTTTGAAACGTTCACAGTGGGACGACAGGGGTGGCTAATCAATTTACGGGTATTTATTTTTGCTTTGTAAAATGTATTTTCTAATTTTTTTAGTGTGCCTTGCACTATAAAATCCTGTTAAATTTATATAGTTTTAAAAATGTTATTAGTAGAATTGTAAAAAAAATAAAAATCGCACGCATGGAAAAATGCCTTCATCAAAGTGGACGGAGGCATGATTGGAGAAATGCCTCCGTCCAATTTCTCCATGCCTCCGCCCAAGTGGACGGAGTCATGAAATGCCTCCATCCAAGTCATGCCTCCGTTCTCCATTCAAGTCATGCCTCGAGGGTCCACTTTGACTGAGGCATGGAGAAATGCCTCCATCCATTTGGATTGAGGCATTTTTTTAAACTATATAAATTTAACAGGATTTTAAAGTGCAAGGCACACTAAAAAATTAGAAAATACATTTTACCAAAAATAAATACCCATAAATTGATTAGCCACCCCTGCCGTCCTAGTTGGATCCCCACCTTGCACTATAAAATCCAATCATGTACTCTAATATCACATAAAAATTATCAGTTCAATATTATAAATGTTAATATATTAATAGCAAAACCAAAAGGAGACATTAATGATTATGCGGAGTTTCACGTTACAATAACATCACTCAAGCTTTATTTTTTCCTAAGCTAAAAAATAAAATTTTATCGTTACCCCCCCCCCCCCCCCCCCCCCCCCCCCCCCCCAAAAAAAAAAGGCCTCCGTCCTCCATCCAAGTCATGCCTCTGTCCACTTGGACGGAGGCATTTCTCCAATCATGCCTCCGTCCACTTGGGCGGAGGCATGGAGAAATGCCTCCGTCCATTTGGATGGAGGCATGGAGAAATGCCTCCATGCCTCCACCCACTTGGATGGAGGCATTTCTCCAATCATGCCTTCGTCCACTTGGATGGAGGCATTTCTCCATGTCGTCGTGCGATTTTTTTTTTTTTTTACAATTCTATTAATAACATTTTTTAAACTATATAAATTTAACAGGATTTTAAAGTGCAAGGCACACTAAAAAATTAGAAGATAAATTTTACCAAAAATAAATACCCATAAATTGATAAGCCACCCCTGCCGTCCCAATTGGGTCCGTACCTTGCACTATAAAATTTTATCCCGTACTCCAATATTACATAAAAATTATCAATTCAATATTAGAAATGTTTATATATTAATAGCAAAACCAAAAAAGAGACATTAATGATTCTGTGGAATTTGACGTTACGATAACATCACTAAAGCTTTATTTGTTCCTAACCAAAACAATAAAATGTTATCATTACCAAAAAAAAAAAAAAAAAGGCCTCCGTCCTCCATCCAATTGGATGGAGGCATGGAGAAATGCCTCCGTTCACTTGGATGGAGGCATTTCTCCATGTCGCCGTGCAATTTTTTTTTTTACAATTCTACTAATAACAGTTTTTTAAACTATATAAATTTTAAAATATTTTAAAGTGCAAGGCACACTAAAAAAATTAGAAAATACATTTTACCCAAAATAAATACCCATAAATTGATTAGCCACCGCTGCCGTCCCAGTTGGATCCCCACCTTGCACTATAAAATCATATCCTATACTCCAATATCACATAAAAATTTCAGTTCAATATTAGAAATGTTTATATATTAATAGCAAAACCAAAAAAGAGACATTAATGATTCTGTGGAATTTGACGTTACAATAACATCACTCAAGCTTTATTTTTTCCTAACCTAAAAAATAAAATGTTATCGTTACCCAAAAAAAAATAGGCCTTCGTCCTCCATCAAAGTCATGCCTCCGTCCACTTTCATGGAGGCATTTCTCCATGTCGCTGTACGATTTTATTTTTATTTTTTTACAATTCTACTAATAACATTTTTTTAAACAATATAAATTTAATGGAATTTTAAAGTGCAAGGCACACTAAAAAATTTGAAAATACATTTTACCAAAAACAAATACCCATAAATTGATTAGCAACCCCTGCCGTCCCAGTTGGATCCCCACCTTGCACTATAAAATCATATACTGTAATCCAATATCACACAAAAATTATCAATTCAATATTAGAGATGTTTATATATTAACAGCAAAACCAAAAAAGAGACATTAATAATTCTGTGGAATTTGACGTTACAATAACATCACTCAAGCATTATTTTTTCCTAACCTAAAAAATAAAAACTTATCGTTACCCAAAAAAAAAAAGACCTCCGTCCTCCATCCAAGTCATGCCTCCGTCCACTTGGATGGATGCATTTCTCTATGCCTCCGTCCACTTGGGCGTAGGAATGGACAAATGCCTCCGTCCACTTGGATGGAAGCATTTCTCCAATCATGCCTCCGTCCACGTGGACGGAGGCATGGAGAAATGCCTCCGTCCACATGTCGCCGTGCAATTTATTTATTACAATTCTACTAATAACTTTTTTTTAAACTATATAAATTTAACCGGATTTTAAAGTGCAAGGCATACAAAAAAAATTAGAAAATACATTTTACCCAAAATAAATATTCATAAATTGATTAGCCACCGCTGCCGTCCCAGTTGGATCCCCACCTTGCACTATAAAATCATATCCTGTACTCCAATATCACATAAAAATTTAAGTTCAATATTAGAAATGTTTATATATTAATCGCAAAACCAAAAAGGAGACATTAATGATTTTGTGGAATTTGACGTTACAATAACATCACTCAAGCTTTATTTGTTCCGAACCGAAAAAATAAAATGTTACCGTTACCCGAAAAAAAAAAATAGGCCTCCGTCCTCCATCCAAGTCATGCCTCTGCCCACTTGGACGGAGGCATTTCTCCAATCATGCCTCCGTCCACTTGGATGGAGGCATGGAGAAATGCCTCCGTTCACTTGGATGGAGGCATTTCTCCATGCGTGGATGGAGGAATTTCTTCATGTTGCCGTGCGATTTATTTTTTACAATTCTACTAATAACATTTTTTTAAAGTATATAAATTTAAAAGGATTTTAAAGTGCAAGGCACACTAAAAATATTAGAAAATACATTTTACCCAAAATAAATACCCATAAATTGATTAGCCACCGCTGCCGTCCCAGTTGGATCCCCACCTTGCACTATAAAATCATATCCTCTACTCCAATATCACATAAAAATTATCAGTTCAATATTAGAAAAGTTAATATATTAATAGCAAAACCAAAAAGGAGACATTAATGATTCTGCGGAATTTCTTGTTACAATAACATCACTCAAGCTTTATTTTCTCCTAACCTAAAAAATAAAATGTTATCGTTACCCCCCCCCCCCCTCCCAAAAAAAAAAAGGCCTCTGTCCTCCATCCAAGTCATGCCTCCGTCCACTTGGACGGAGGCATTTCACCAATCATGCCTCCATCCACTTGGGCGGTGGCTTGGAGAAATGCCTCCATCCAAATGGATGGAGGCATGGAGAAATGCCTCCGCCCACTTGGATGGAGGTATTTCTCCAATCATGCCTCCGTCCACTTGGATGGAGGCATTTCTCCATGTCATCGTGCGAATTTTTTTTTTTTACATTTCTATTAATAACATTTTTTTAAACTATATAAATTTAACCGGATTTTAAAGTGCAAGGCATACAAAAAAAATTAGAAAATACATTTTACCCAAAATAAATATTCATAAATTGATTAGCCACCGCTGCCGTCCCAGTTGGATCCCCACCTTGCACTATAAAATCATATCCTGTACTCCAATATCACATAAAAATTTAAGTTCAATATTAGAAATGTTTATATATTAATCGCAAAACCAAAAAGGAGACATTAATGATTTTGTGGAATTTCACGTTACAATAACATCACTTAAGCTTTATTTGTTCGAAATCGAAAAAATAAAATGTTATCGTTACCCAAAAAAAAAAAAATGCCTGCGTCCTCCATCCAAGTCATGCCTCCGTCCATTTGGATGGAGGCATTTCTCCAATCATGCCTCTGTCCACATGTCGCGGTGCGATTGTTTTTATTACAATTCTACTAATAACATTTTTTTAAACTATATAAATTTAACAGGATTTTAAAGTGCAAGACACAGTAAAAAATTAGAAATTACATTTTACCAAAAATAAATGCCCATAAATTGATTTGCCGCCCCTGCCGTCCCAGTTGGATCCCCACCTTGCACTATAAAATCGTATCGTGTACTCCAATATCACATAGAAATTATCAGTTCAATATTAGAAATGTTTATATATTAATAGCAAAACCGAAAAGGAGACATTAATGATTCTGTGGAATTTCCCGTTACAATAACATCACTCAAGCTTTATTTGTTCGTAACCGAAAAAATATAATGTTATCATTACCGAAAAAAAAAAGCCTCTGTCCTCCATCCAAGTCATTCCTCCGTCCTCTTGGATGGAGGCATTTTTCCAATCATGCCTCCGTCCACATGTCGCCGTGCGATTGTTTTTATTACAATTCTACTAACAACATTTTTTTAAACTATATAAATTTGAAAGGATTTTAAAGTGCAACGCACAGTAAAAAATTAGAAAATACATTTTACCAAAAATAAATACCCATAAATTGATTGGCCACCCCTGCCGCTCCCAATTGGATCCCCACCTTGCACCATAAAATCCTCCCCTAAACTCCAATATCACATAAAAGTTATCAGTTCAATATTAGAAATGTTTATATATTAATAGCAAAACCAAAAAGGAGACATTAATGATTCTGTGGAATTTCACGTTACAATAACATCACTCAAGCTTTATTTGTTCGTAACCGAAAAAATAAAATGTTATCGTTACTCAAAAAAAAAAAAAAAGGACTCCGTCCTCCATCCAAGTCATGCTTGCGTCCACTTGGATGGAGGCATTTCTCCAATCATTCAAGCTTTATTTTCTCCTAACCAAAAAAATAAAATGTTATCGTTACCCAAAAAAAAAAAGGCCTCCGTTCTCCATCCAAATCATGTCTCCGTCCACTTGGACGGAGGCATGGAGAAATGCCTCCATCCACTTGGATGAAGGCATCGAGAAATGCCTCCGTCCATTTGGATGGAGGCATTTCATCAGTCATGCCTCCGTCCACTTGGATGGAGGCATGGAGAAATGCCTCTGTCCACTTGGATGGCGGCATTTCTCCATGCGTGGATGGAGGCATTTCTCCATGTCGTTGTGTGATTTTTTTATTTTTTTTACAATTCTATTGCTAACTTTTTTTTTAAACTATATAAATTTAACAGGATTATAAAGTGCAAGGCAAACTAAAAAAATTAGAAAATACATTTTACCAAAAATAAATACCCATAAATTGATTAGCCCACCCCAGTTGGATCCCCACCTTGCACTATAAAATCCTATCATGTACTCCAATATCACATAAAAAATATCAGTTCAATATTAGAAATGTTTATATATTAATAGCAAAATAAAAAAGGAGACATTAATGATTCTGTGGAATTTCACGTTACAATAACATCACTCAAGCTTTATTTGTTCGTAACCGAAAAAATAAAATGTTATCGTTACCCCAAAAAAAAAGGCCTCCGTCTTCCAACCAAGTCATGCCTCCGTCCACATGTCCCTGTGCGATTGTTTTTATTACAATTCTACTAATAACATTTTTTAAAACTATATAAATTTAATAGGATTTTAAAGTGCAAGGCACAGTAAAAAATTAGAAAATACATTTTACCAAAAATAAATACCCACAAATTGATTAGCCACCCCTGCCGCTCCCGGTTGGATCCCCACCTTGCACTATAAAATCTTATCCTGTACTCCAATATCACATAAAAATTATCAGTTCACTTGGATGGAGGCATTTCTCCAATCATGCCTCCGTGCACTTTGATGGAGGCATTTCTCCATGTCGCCTTGCAGTTTTTTTTTTTTTACCATTCTACTTATAAATTTTTTTTAAACTATATAAATTTAACCGAATTTTAAAGTGCAAGGCACATTAAAAAATTAGGAAATAAATTTTACCAAAAATAAATACCCATAATTTGATTTGCCACTCCTGCCGCTCCCAATTGGATCCCCACCTTGCACTATAAAATCCTCCCCTGAATTCCAACATCACATAAAAATTATCAGTTCAATATTAGAAATGTTTATATATTTATAGCAAAACCAAAAAGGAGACATTAATGATTCTGTGGAATTTCACGTTACAATAAAATCACTCAAGCTATATTTTCTCTTAACCTAAAAATTAAAATGTTATCGTTACCCAAAAAAAAAAAAAAAGGCCTCCGTCCTCCATCCAAGTCATGTCTTCGTCCACTTGGATGGAGGCATTTCTCCAATCATGACTCCGTCCACTTGGATGGAGGCATTTCTCAAATCATGCCTTTGTCCACTTGGAGGGAGGCATCGAGAAATGCCTCTGTCCATTTGGATGGACAATTTCATCAATCATCCTTCCGTCCACTTGGATGGAGGCATGGAGAAATGCCTCCGTCCTCTTGGATGGCGGCATTTCTCCATGCGTGGATGGAGGCATATCTCCATGTCGTTGTGCGATTTTTTTTATTTTTTTTACATTTCTATTACTAACTTTTTTTTTTAAACTATATAAATTTAACAGGATTATAAAGTGCAAGGCAAACTAAAAAATTAGAAAATACATTTTACCAAAAATAAATACCCATAAATTGATTAGCCACCCCTCCCGTCCCAGTTGGATCCCCACCTTGCACTATAAAATCCTATCCTGTACTCCAATATCACATAAAAATTATCAGTTCAACATTAGAAATGTTTATATATTAATAGAAAAACCCAAAAGGAGACATTAATGATTCTGTGGAATTTCACGTTACAATAACATCACTCAAGCTTTATTTGTTCGTAACGGAAAAAAAAATGCTATCGCTACCCAAAAAAAAAAAAATAAGGCCTCCGTCCTCCATCCAAGTCATGCCTCCGTCCACTTGGTTGGAGGCATTTCTCCAATCATGCCTCCGTCCACATGTCGCTGTGCGATTGTTTTGATTACAATTCTACTAATAACATTTTTTAAAACTATATAAATTTAACAGGATTTTAAAGTGCAAGGCACAGTAAAAAATTAGAAAATACATTTTCCCAAAAATAAATACCCATAAATTGATTAGCCACCCCTGCCGCTCCCAGTTGGATCCCCACCTTGCATTATAAAATTGTATCCTGTACTCCAATATCACATAAAAATTATCAGTTCAATATTAGAAATTTTTATATATTAATAACAAAACCAAAAAGAGATATTAATGATTCTGTGGAATTTAACGTTACAATAACATCACTCAATCTTTATTTTTTTCGAACCGAAAAAATAAAATGTTACCGTTACCCAAAAAAAAAGGCCTCCATCCTCCATCCAAGTCATGCCTCCGTCCACTTGGACGGAGGCATGGAGTAATGCCTTCGTCCACTTGGATGGAGGCATGGAGAAATGACTCCATCTACATGGACGGAGGCATTTCTCCATGTCGCCGTGCAATTTTTTTTTTTACCATTCTACTTATAATATTTTTTTAAACTATATAAATTTAACTGAATTTTAAAGTGCAAGGCACACTAAAAAATTAGAAAATACATTTTACCAAAAATAAATACCCATAATTTGATTTGCCACCCCTGCCGTCCCAGTTGGATCCCCACCTTGCACTATAAAATCATATCCTGTAATCCAATATCACATAAAAATTATCAGTTCAATATTAGAAATGTAGATATATTAATAGCAAAACCAAAAAAGAGACATTAATAATTCATGCCTCCGTCCACTTGGATGGAGGCATTTCTCCAGTCATGCCTCCAACCACATGTCGCTGTGCAATTGTTTTTATTACAATTCTACTAATAACAGTTTTTTAAACTATATAAATTTAACAGGATTTTAAAGTGCAAGGCACAGTAAAAAATTAGAAAATACATTTTACCAAGAATAAATACCCATAAATTGATTAGCCACCCCTGCCGCTCCCAGTTGGATCCCCACCTTGCACTATAAAATCCTATCATGTACTCCTATATCACATAAAAATTATCAGTTCAACATTAGAAATGTTTATATATTAATAGCGAAACCAAAAAAAGAGATATTTATGATTATGTGGAATTTGACGTTACAATAACATCACTCAAGCTTTATTTTTTCCTAACCTAAAAAAATAAAATGTTATCGTTACCCAAAAAAAAAAAAAAAAAAACAAGGCCTCCGTCCTCCTTCCAAGTAATGCCTCCGTCCACTTGGATGGAGGCATTTCTCCAATCACGCATCCTTCCACGTCGACGGAGGCATGGAGAAATGCCTTCGTCAACATCTCGCCGGGCGATTCTTTTTTATTACAATTCTACTAATAACTTTTTTTTAAACTATATAAATTTAACAGGATTTTAAAGTGTAAGGCACAGTAGAAAATACATTTTACCAAAAATAAATACCCATAAGTTGATTAGCCACCCCTGCCGTCCCAGTTGGATCCCCACCTTGCACTATAAAATCCTATCCTGTACTCCAATATCACATAAAAATTATCAGTTCAACATTAGAAATGTTTATATACTAATAGCAAATCCAAAAAAGAGACTTTAATGATTCTGTGGAATTTGACGTTACAATAACATCACTCAAGCTTTATTTGTTCGTAACCGAAAAAATAAAGTGTTATCGTTACTCAAAAAAAAAAAAAAGGACTCCGTCCTCCATCCAAGTCATGCCTGCGTCCACTTGGATGGAGGCATTTCTCCAATCATGGCCCAGTCCACATTTCGCTGTGCGATTGTTTTTATTACAATTCTACTAATAACATTTTTCAAAACTATATAAATTTAACAGGATTTTAAAGTGCAAGGCACAGTAAAAAATTAGAAAATACATTTTACCAAGAATAAATACCCATAAATTGATTAGCCACCCCTGCCGCTCCCAGTTCGATCCCCACCTTGCACTATAAAATCATATCCGGTACTCCAATATCACATAAAAATTATCAGTTCAACATTAGAAATGTTTATAGATTAATAGCGAAACCAAAAAGAGATATTAATGATTCTGTGGAATTTGACGTTACAAATACATCACTCAATCTTTTTTTTTTCCTGACCTAAAAAATAAAATGTTACTGTTACCCAAAAAAAAGGCCTCCGTCCTCCATCCAAGTCATGCCTCCGTCCACTTGGACGGAGGCATGGAGTAATGCACTTGGATGGAGTCATTTCTCCATGTCGCCGTGCGATTTTTTTTTTTTACAATTCTACTAATAGCATTTCTTTAAATGATATAAATTTAACAGGATTTTAAAGTGCAAGGCACACAAAAAAATTAGAAAATACATTTTACCACAAATAAATACCCATAATTTGATTAGCCACCCCTGCCGTCCCGGTTGGATCCCCACCTTGCACTATAAAATCATATCCTGTAATCCAATATCACATAAAAATTATCAGTTCAACATTAGAAATGTTTATATATTAATAGCAAAACAAAAAAGGAGACATTAGTAATTCTGTGGAATTTGACATTACAATAACATCACTCGAGCTTTATTTTTTCCTAACCTAAAAATAAAATGTTATCGTTACCCAAAAAAGCCTCCGTCCTCAATCCAATTCATGCCTCTGTCCACTTGGATGGAGGCATTTCTCCAATCATGCCTCCGTCGACATGTTGCCATGCGATTGTTTTTATTATAATTCTACTAATAACATTTTTTTAAACTATATAAATTTAATAGGAATTTAAAGTGCAATGCAAACTAAAAATTTAGAAAGTACATTTTACCAAAAATAAATACCCATAAATTGATTAGCCACCCCTGCCATCCCAGTTGGATCCCCACCTTGCACAATAAAATCCTATCCTTTACTCCAATATCACATAAAAATTATCAGTTCAACATTAGAAATGTTTATATATTAATAGCAAAACCAAAAAGGAGACATTAATGATTCTGTGGAATTTCACGTTACAATAACATCACTCAAGCTTTATTTTTTCGTAACCGAAAAAATAAAATGTTATCGTTACCGAAAAAAAAAAAGCCTCTGTCCTCCATCCAAGTCATGCCTCCGTCCTCTTGGATGGAGGCATTTCTCCAATCATGCCTCCATCCACATGTCTCCGTGCGATTGTTTTTATTACAATTCTACTAACAACATTTTTTTAAAGTATATAAATTTAACAGGATTTTAAAGTGCAACGCACAGTAAAAAATTAGAAAATACATTTTACCAAAAATAAATACCCATAAATTGATTGGCCACCCCTGCCGCTCCCAATTGGATCCCCACCTTGCACCAAAAAATCCTCCCCTGAACTCCAATATCACATAAAAGTTATCAGTTCAATATTAGAAATGTTTATATATTAATAGCAAAACCGAAAAGAGATATTAATGATTCTGTGGAATTTGACGTTACAATAACATCACTCAATCTTTTTTTTTCCTAACCTAAAAAATAAAATGTTACCGTTACCCAAAAAAAAGGCCTCCGTCCTCCATCAAAGTCATGCCTCCGCCCACTTGGACGGAGGCATGGAGTAATGCACTTGGATGGCGTCATTTCTCCATGTCGCCGTACGATTTTTTTTTTTTTTTTTTACAATCCTACTAATAGCATTTTTTTAAATTATATAAATTTAACAGGATTTTAAAGTGCAAGACACACTAAAAAATTAGAAAATAAATTTTACCAAAAATAAATACCCATACTTTGATTAGCCACCCCCGCCGTCCCAGTTGGATCCCCACCTTGCACTATAAAATCATATCCTGTAATCCAATATCACATAAAAATTATGAGTTCAATATTAGAAATATTTATATATTAATAGCAAAACCAAAAAAGAGACATTGATAATTCTGCGGAATTTGACGTTACAATAACATCACTCAAGCTTTATTTTTTCCTAACCAAAAAAATAAAATTTTATCATTACCCTAAAACAGGCCTCCGTCCTCCATCCAAGTCATGCCTCCGTCCACTTGGATGGAGGCATTTCTCCAATCATGCCTCCGTCCACATGTCGTTGTGCGATTGTTTTTATTACAATTCTACTAATAATAGTTTTTAAAACTATATAAATTTAACAGGATTTTAAAGTGCAAGGCACAGTAAAAAAAATTAGAAAATACATTTTACCAAGAATAAATACCCATAAATTGATTAGCCACCCCTGCCATCCCAGTTGGATCCCCACCTTGCACAATAAAATCCTATCCTTTACTCCAATATCACATAAAAATTATCAGTTCAACATTAGAAATGTTTATATATTAATAGCGAAACCAAAAATGAGACATTAATGATTCTGTGGAATTTCACGTTACAATAACATCACTCAAGCTTTATTTGTTCGTAACCGAAAAAATAAAATGTTATCGTTACCGAAAAAAAAAAAAGCCTCTGTCCTACATCCAAGTCATGCCTCCGTCCTCTTGGATGGAGGCATTTCTCCAATCATGCCTCCTTCCACATGTCTCCGTGCGATTGTTTTTATTACAATTCTACTAACAACATTTTTTTAAAGTATATAAATTTAACAGGATTTTAAAGTGCAACGCACAGTAAAAAATTAGAAAATACATTTTACCAAAAATAAATACCCATAAATTGATTGGCCACCCCTGCCGTCCCAGTTGGATCCCCACCATGCACAATAAAATCCTATCCTTTACTCCAATATCACATAAAAATTATCAGATCAATATTAGAAATGTTTATATATTAATAGCGAAACCAAAAAGGAGACATTAATGATTCTGTGGAATTTCACGTTACAATAACATCACTCAAGCTTTATTTGTTCGTAACCGAAAAAATAAAATGTTATAGTTACTCAAAAAAAAAAAAAAAAGGACTCCATCCTCCATCCAAGTCATGCCTGCGTCCACTTGGATGGAGGCATTTCTCCAATCATGGCCCAGTCCACATGTCGCTGTGCGATTGTTTTTATTACAATTCTACTAATAACATTTTTCAAAACTATATAAATTTAACAGGATTTTAAAGTGCAAGGCACAGTAAAAAATTAGAAAATACATTTTACCAAGAATAAATACCCATAAATTGATTAGCCACCCCTGCCGCTCCCAGTTCGATCCCCACCTTGCACTATAAAATCATATCCTGTACTCCAATATCACATAAAAATTATCAGTTCAATATTAGAAATGTTTATAGATTAATAGCGAAACCAAAAAGAGATATTAATGATTCTGTGGAATTTGACGTAATAACATCACTCAATCTTTTTTTTTTCCTGACCTAAAAAATAAAATGTTACCGTTACCCAAAAAAAAGCCTCCGTCCTCCTTCCAAGTCATGCCTCCGTCCACTTGGACGGAGGCATGGAGTAATGCACTTGGATGGAGTCATTTCTCCATGTCGCCGTGCGATTTTTTTTTTTACAATTCTACTAATAGCATTTCTTTAAATGATATAAATTTAACAGGATTTTAAAGTGCAAGGCACACAAAAAAATTAGAAAATACATTTTACCACAAATAAATACCCATAATTTGATTAGCCACCCCTGCCGTCCCGGTTGGATCCCCACCTTGCACTATAAAATCATATCCTGAAATCCAATATCACATAAAAATTATCAGTTCAACATTAGAAATGTTTATATATTAATAGCAAAACAAAAAAAGAGACATTAGTAATTCTGTGGAATTTGACGTTACAATAACATCACTCAAGCTTTATTTTTTCCTAACCTAAAAAATAAAATGTTATAGTTACCCAAAAAAAGCCTCCGTCCGCAATCCAATTCATGCCTCCGTCCACTTGGATGGAGGCATTTCTCAAATCATGCCTCCGTCGACATGTCGCCGTACGATTGTTTTTATTACAATTCTACTAATAACATTTTTTTAAACTATATAAATTTAATAGGATTTTAAAGTGCAAGGCAAACTAAAAAATTAGAAAGTACATTTTACCAAAAATAAATACCCATAAATTGATTAGCCACCCCTGCCGTCCCAGTTGGATCCCCACCATGCACAATAAAATCCTACCCTTTACTCCAATATCACATAAAAATTATCAGTTCAATATTAGAAATGTTTATATATTAATAGCAAAACCAAAAAGGAGACATTAATGATTCTGTGGAATTTCACGTTACAATAACATCACTCAAGCTTTATTTGTTCGTAACCGAAAAAATAAAAAAAGGACTCCGTCCTCCATGCAAGTCATGCCTGCGTCCACTTGGATGGAGGCATTTCTCCAATCATGGCCCAGTCCACATGTCGCTGTGCGATTGTTTTTATTACAATTCTACTAATAGCATTTTTCAAAACTATAAAAATTTAACAGGATTTTAAAGTGCAAGGCACAGTAAAAAATTAGAAAATACATTTTACCAAGAATAAATACCCATAAATTGATTAGCCACCCTGCCGCTCCCAGCTCGATCCCCACCTTGCACTATAAAATCATATCATGTACTCCAATATCACATAAAAATTATCAGTTCAATATTAGAAATGTTTATAGATTAATAGCGAAACCAAAAAGAGACATTAATGATTCTGTGGAATTTGACGTTACAATAACATCTCTCAATCTTTTTTTTTCCTGACCTAAAAAATAAAATGTTACCGTTACCCAAAAAAAAGGCCTCCGTCCTCCATCCAAGTCATGCCTCCGTCCACTTGGACGGAGGCATGGAGTAATGCACTTGGATGGAGTCATTTCTCCATGTCGCCATGCGATTTTTTTTTTTACAATTCTACTAATAGCATTTCTTTAAATGATATAAATTTAACAGGATTTTAAAGTGCAAGGCACACAAAAAAAATTAGAAAATACATTTTACCACAAATAAATACCCATAATTTGATTAGCCACCCCTGCCGTCCCGGTTGGATCCCCACCTTGCACTATAAAATCATATCCTGAAATCCAATATCACATAAAAATTATCAGTTCAACATTAGAAATGTTTATATATTAATAGCAAAACAAAAAAAGAGACATTAGTAATTCTGTGGAATTTGACGTTACAATAACATCACTCAAGCTTTATTTTTTCCTAACCTAAAAATAAAATGTTATCGTTACCCAAAAAAGCCTCCGTCCTCAATCCAATTCATGCCTCTGTCCACTTGGATGGAGGCATTTCTCCAATCATGCCTCCGTCGACATGTTGCCATGCGATTGTTTTTATTATAATTCTACTAATAACATTTTTTTAAACTATATAAACTTAATAGGAATTTAAAGTGCAATGCAAACTAAAAAATTAGAAAGTACATTTTACCAAAAATAAATACCCATAAATTGATTAGCCACCCCTGCCATCCCAGATGGATCCCCACCTTGCACAATAAAATCCTATCCTTTACTCCAATATCACATAAAAATTATCAGTTCAACATTAGAAATGTTTATATATTAATAGCAAAACCAAAAAGGAGACATTAATGATTCTGTGGAATTTCACGTTACAATAACATCACTCAAGCTTTATTTGTTCGTAACCGAAAAAATAAAATGTTATCGTTACCGAAAAAAAAAAAGCCTCTGTCCTCAATCCAAGTCATGCCTCCGTCCTCTTGGATGGAGGCATTTCTCCAATCATGCCTCCATCCACATGTCTCCGTGCGATTGTTTTTATTACAATTCTACTAACAACATTTTTTTTAAAGTATATAAATTTAAAAGGATTTTAAAGTGCAACGCACAGTAAAAAATTAGAAAATACATTTTACCAAAAATAAATACCCATAAATTGATTGGCCACCCCTGCCGCTCCCAATTGGATCCCCACCTTGAACCATAAAATCCTCCCCTGAACTACAATATCACATAAAAGTTATCAGTTCAATATTAGAAATGTTCATATATTAATAGCAAAACCGAAAAGAGATATTAATGATTCTGTGGAATTTGACGTTACAATAACATCACTCAATCTTTTTTTTTTCCTAACCTAAAAAATAAAATGTTATAGTTACCCAAAAAAAGCCTCCGTCCTCAATCCAATTCATGCCTCCGTCCACTTGGATGGAGGCATTTCTGCAATCATGCCTCTGTCGACATGTTGCCATGCGATTGTTTTTATTATAATTCTACTAATAACATTTTTTTAAACTATATAAATTTAATAGGAATTTAAAGTGCAATGCAAACTAAAAATTTAGAAAGTACATTTTACCAAAAATAAATACCCATAAATTGATTAGCCACCCCTGCCATCCCAGTTGGATCCCCACCTTGCACAATAAAATCCTATCCTTTACTCCAATATCACATAAAAATTATCAGTTCAACATTAGAAATGTTTATATATTAATAGCAAAACCAAAAAGGAGACATTAATGATTCTGTGGAATTTCACGGTACAATAACATCACTCAAGCTTTATTTGTTCGTAACCGAAAAAATAAAATGTTATCGTTACCGAAAAAAAAAAAGCCTCTGTCCTCCATCCAAGTCATGCCTCCGTCCTCTTGGATGGAGGCATTTCTCCAATCATGCCTCCATCCACATGTCTCCGTGCGATTGTTTTTATTACAATTCTACTAACAACATTTTTTTAAAGTATATAAATTTAACAGGATTTTAAAGTGCAACGCACAGTAAAAAATTAGAAAATACATTTTACCAAAAATAAATACCCATAAATTGATTGGCCACCCCTGCCGCTCCCAATTGGATCCCCACCTTGCACCATAAAATCCTCCCCTGAACTCCAATATCACATAAAAGTTATCAGTTCAATATTAGAAATGTTTATATATTAATAGCAAAACCGAAAAGAGATATTAATGATTCTGTGGAATTTGACGTTACAATAACATCACTCAATCTTTTTTTTTTCCTAACCTAAAAAATAAAATGTTACCGTTACCCAAAAAAAAAGGCCTCCGTCCTCCATCCAAGTCATGCCTCCGCCCACTTGGACGGAGGCATGGAGTAATGCACTTGGATGGCGTCATTTCTCCATGTCGCCGTACGATTTTTTTTTTTTTTTTTTACAATCCTACTAATAGCATTTTTTTAAATTATATAAATTTAACAGGATTTTAAAGTGCAAGACACTCTAAAAAATTAGAAAATACATTTTACCAAAAATAAATACCCATACTTTGATTAGCCACCCCCGCCGTCCCAGTTGGATCCCCACCTTGCACTATAAAATCATATCCTGTAATCCAATATCACATAAAAATTATGAGTTCAATATTAGAAATATTTATATATTAATAGCAAAACCAAAAAAGAGACATTGATAATTCTGCGGAATTTGACGTTACAATAACATCACTCAAGCTTTATTTTTTCCTAACCAAAAAAATAAAATGTTATCATTACCCTAAAACAGGCCTCTGTCCGCAATCCAATTCATGCCTCCGTCCACTTGGATGGAGGCATTTCTCCAATCATGCCTCCGTCGACATGTCGCCGTACGATTGTTTTTATTACAATTCTACTAATAACATTTTTTTAAACTATATAAATTTAACAGGATTTTAAAGTGCAAGGCACATTAAAAAAAAATTAGAAAATACATTTTACCAAGAATAAATACCCATAAATTGATTAGCCACCCCTGCCGTCCCAGTTGGATCCCCACTATGCACAATAAAATCCTATCCTTTACTCCAATATCACATAAAAATTATCAGTTCAATATTAGAAATGTTTATATATTAATAGCAAAACCAAAAAGGAGACATTAATGATTCTGTGGAATTTCACGTTACAATAACATCACTCAAGCTTTATTTGTTCGTAACCGAAAAAATAAAATGTTATCGTTACTCAAAAAAAAAAAAAAAAGGACTCCGTCCTCCATCCAAGTCATGCTTGCGTCCACTTGGATGGAGGCATTTCTCCAATCATGGCCCAGTCCACAAGTCGCTGTGCGATTGTTTTTATTACAATTCTACTAATAACATTTTTCAAAACTATAAAAATTTAACAGGATTTTAAAGTGCAAGGCACAGTAAAAAATTAGAAAATACATTTTACCAAGAATAAATACCCATAAATTGATTAGCCACCCTGCCGCTCCCAGTTCGATCCCCACCTTGCACTATAAAATCATATCATGTACTCCAATATCACATAAAAATTATCAGTTCAATATTAGAAATGTTTATAGATTAATAGCGAAACCAAAAAGAGATATTAATGATTCTGTGGAATTTGACGTTACAATAACATCTCTCAATCTTTTTTTTTTCCTGACCTAAAAAATAAAATGTTACCGTTACCCAAAAAAAATGCCTCCGTCCTCCATCCAAGTCATGCCTCCGTCCACTTGGACGGAGGCATGGAGTAATGCACTTGGATGGAGTCATTTCTCCATGTCGCCGTGCGATTTTTTTTTTACAATTCTACTAATAGCATTTCTTTAAATGATATAAATTTAACAGGATTTTAAAGTGCAAGGCACACAAAAAAATTAGAAAATACATTTTACCACAAATAAATACCCATAATTTGATTAGCCACCCCTGCCGTCCCGGTTGGATCCCCACCTTGCACTATAAAATCATATCCTGTAATCCAATATCACATAAAAATTATCAGTTCAACATTAGAAATGTTTATATATTAATAACAAAACAAAAAAAGAGACATTAGTAATTCTGTGGAATTTGACATTACAATAACATCACTCGAGCTTTATTTTTTCCTAACCTAAAAATAAAATGTTATCGTTACCCAAAAAAGCCTCCGTCCTCAATCCAATTCATGCCTCCATCCACTTGGATGGAGGCATTTCTCCAATCATGCCTCCGTCGACATGTTGCCATGCGATTGTTTTTATTATAATTCTACTAATAACATTTTTTTAAACTATATAAATTTAATAGGAATTTAAAGTGCAATGCAAACTAAAAAATTAGAAAGTACATTTTACCAAAAATAAATACCCATAAATTGATTAGCCACCCCTGCCATCCCAGTTGGATCCCCACCTTGCACAATAAAATCCTATCCTTTACTCCAATATCACATAAAAATTATCAGTTCAACATTAGAAATGTTTATATATTAATAGCAAAACCAAAAAGGAGACATTAATGATTATGTGGAATTTCACGTTACAATAACATCACTCAAGCTTTATTTGTTCGTAACCGAAAAAATAAAATGTTATCGTTACCGAAAAAAAAAAAAAAGCCTCTGTCCTCCATCCAAGTCATGCCTCCGTCCTCTTGGATGGAGGCATTTCTCCAATCATGCCTCCGTCCAAATGTCGTCGTGCGATTGTTTTTATTACAATTCTACTAATAATAGTTTTTTAAACTATATAAATTTAACCGGATTTTAAAGTGCAAGGCACAGTAAAAAAAAATTAGAAAATACATTTTACCAAGAATAAATACCCATAAATTGATTAGCCACCCCTGCCGCTCCCAGTTCGATCCCCACCTTGCACTATAAAATCATATCCTGTACTCCAATATCACATAAAAATTATCAGTTCAATATTAGAAATGTTTATAGATTAGTAGGGAAACCAAAAAGAGATATTAATGATTCTGTGGAATTTGACGTTACAATAACATCACTCAATCTTTTTTTTTTCCTGACCTAAAAAATAAAATGTTACCGTTACCCAAAAAAAAGGCCTCCGTCCTCCATCCAAGTCATGCCTCCGTCCACTTGGACGGAGGCATGGAGTAATGCACTTGGATGGAATCATTTCTCCATGTCGCCGTGCGATTTTTTTTTTTACAATTCTACTAATAGCATTTTTTTAAATGATATAAATTTGACGGGATTTTAAAGTGCAAGGCACACAAAAAAATTAGAAAATACATTTTACCACAAATAAATACCCATAAATTGATTAGCCACCCCTGCCGCTCCCAGTTGGATCCCCACGTTGCACTATAAAATCGTATCATGTACTCCAATATCACATAAAAATTATGAGTTCAATTTTAGAAATGTTTATATATTAATAGCAAAATCGAAAAGAGGTACTAATGATTTTGTGGAATTTGACGTTACAATAACATCGCTCAATCTATTTTTTTCCTAACCTAAAAAATAAAATGTTATAGTTACCCAAAAAAAGCCTCCGTCCGCAATCCAATTCATGCCTCCGTCCACTTGGGTGGAGGCATTTCTCCAATCATGCCTCCGTCGACATGTCGCCGTACGATTGTTTTTATTACAATTCTACTAATAACATTTTTTTAAACTATATAAATTTAATAGGATTTTAAAGTGCAAGGCAAACTAAAAAATTAGAAAGTACATTTTACCAAAAATAAATACCCATAAATTGATTAGCCACCCCTGCCGTCCCAGTTGGATCCCCACCATGCACAATAAAATCCTATCCTTTACTCCAATATCACATAAAAATTATCAGTTCAATATTAGAAATGTTTATATATTAATAGCAAAACCAAAAAGGAGACATTAATGATTCTGTGGAATTTCACGTTACAATAACATCACTCAAGCTTTATTTGTTCGTAACCGAAAAAATAAAATGTTATCGTTACTCAAAAAAAAAAAAAAAAAAGGACTCCGTCCTCCATCCAAGTCATGCCCGTGTCCACTTGGATGGAGGCATTTCTCCAATCATGGCCCAGTCCACATGTCGCTGTGCGATTGTTTTTATTACAATTCTACTAATAACATTTTTCAAAACTATATAAATTTAAAAGGATTTTAAAGTGCAAGGCACAGTAAAAAATTAGAAAATTCATTTTACCAAGAATAAATACCCATAAATTGATTAGCCACCCCTGCCGCTCCCAGTTCGATCCCCACCTTGCACTATAAAATCATATCCTGTACTCCAATATCACATAAAAATTATCAGTTCAATATTAGAAATGTTTATAGATTAATAGCGAAACCAAAAAGAGATATTAATGATTCTGTGGAATTTGACGTTACAATAACATCACTCAATCTTTTTTTTTTTCCTGACCTAAAAAATAAAATGTTACCGTTACCCAAAAAAAAGGCCTCCGTCCTCCATCCAAGTCATGCCTTCGTCCACTTGGACGGAGGCATGGAGTAATGCACTTGGATGGAATCATTTCTCCATGTCGCCGTGCGATTTTTTTTTTACAATTCTACTAATAGCATTTTTTTAAATGATATAAATTTGACGGGATTTTAAAGTGCAAGGCACACAAAAAAATTAGAAAATACATTTTACCACAAATAAATACCCATAATTTGATTAGCCACCCCTGCCGTCCCGGTTGGATCCCCACCTTGCACTATAAAATCATATCCTGTAATCCAATATCACATAAAAATTATCAGTTCAACATTAGAAATGTTTATATATTAATAGCAAAACAAAAAAAGAGACATTAGTAATTCTGTGGAATTTGACGTTACAATTACATCACTCAAGCTTTATTTTTTCCTAACCTAAAAATAAAATGTTATCGTTACCCAAAAAAAGCCTCCGTCCTCAATCCAATTCATGCCTCCGTCCACTTGGATGGAGGCATTTCTCCAATCATGCCTCCGTCGACATGTTGCCATGCGATTTTTTTTTTATAATTCTACTAATAACATTTTTTTAAACTATATAAATTTAATAGGAATTTAAAGTGCAATGCAAACTAAAAAATTAGAAAGTACATTTTACCAAAAATAAATACCCATAAATTGATTAGCCACCCCTGCCGTCCCAGTTGGATCCCCACCTTGCACAATAAAATCCTATCCTTTACTCCAATATCACTTAAAAATTATCAGTTCAATATTAGAAATGTTTATATATTAATAGCAAAACCAAAAAAGAGACATTAATAATTCTGCGGAATTTGCCATTACAATAACATCACTCAAGCTTTTTTTTTTCCTAACCTAAAAAATAAAATGTTATCGTTACCCAAAAAAAGGCCTCCGTCCTCCATCCAAGTCATGCCTCCGTCCACTTGGATGGAGGCATTTCTCCAATCATGCCTCCGTCCACATGTAGCTGTGCGATTGTTTTTATTACAATTCTACTAATAACAGTTTTTTAAACTATATAAATTTAACAGGATTTTAAAGTGCAAGGCACAGTAAAAAAATTAGAAAATACATTTTACCAAGAATAAATACCCATAAATTGATTAGCCACCCCTGCCGCTCCCAGTTGGATCCCCACCTTGCATTATAAAATCGTATCATGTACTCCAATATCATATAAGAATTATCAATTCAATATTAGAAATGTTTATATATTAATAGCAAAACCAAAAAAAGAGGTATTAATGATTATGTGGAATTTGACGTTACAATAAATCACTCAAGCTTTATTTTTTCCTAACCTAAAAAAATAAAATGTTATCGTTACCCAAAAAAAAAAAAGGCCTCCGTCCTCCAATCAGGTTGTGCAATGATTTTGTTGACGGTGTTTGTAGTTAGTGGTGGTGATGGTGATAGGTGATGTAGATGTGGGGGTGATGTTGGTTGCGTTCTGGTTTTGGATCTAATTTTGGGCTATGGTTCGAGATATGGGTGAGAAAATGGAGGAGGTGGAGGTGGTGTTTGGGTGGTTGGTAGGTGTGGTTTGTTAGGGCCATGTACATATGTATATATGCTGCTGGTCGTGGCGGTGGTGCGGTGATTGGCGGTTGGGTCTGGTACTGTGGTGGTGGTGGTGGCGATGGCAGGGGTGGTTGTGATGATTTTTGGTGGGAGTGTATTGGATCTATTGGTGGTGGTATTGTGGTAGTGGTTGCGGTGTGATAGTGTTCGTGACCAATTATTTGGTTAATTTGTAACCAAGTATTGGTAGTGAATCGGGATCGGTGGTGACAGTGGTGCTGGGAGGTTGTGGTGCTGGTTTGTTTGAGATGGTGTTGTTGTTATTGGGTGGCAACGGTGGTGCGGCTGCTGCTGGAGGCAGTGGCGAGGTGATCGTCGTAAGCATTGGTGGGGGTCACAGATTATTTTGTTGATTGCGACCAATTATTTGAGATTGTGACCAATAAATTGTATATTTTGTGATCAATAAATAATATGTGACCTAAAAATTTGAATTGTGACTTTAACATTTTTGATTTGTGACCGATCAATTGATATTGTGACTAATAAATTAGATTTTTTGTGATCAATAAATAATATGTGACTTAAAAAAATAATATGTGACTTATTAATTTGATAGATTTGTAATCGATAAATGAATTGTGACTTTTAAATTTTTAATATGTGACCGATGAACAAACTGTGACCTATAAATTTTTTAAATTGTGATCGTAAAATAATTTGTCACATAAAAATTCTGATTTGTGACCGAAAAATAATAAGTGACTAATTAAATGGTTAATTTGTGACCAAATTGTATAGATATGTGACCTTAATATAATTAATTAATTAAATCATAAATAAATTTTAATAAAAATCTGATTTTTGAAATTTAAAACTTCTATCCTTAATTTTGAAATGATGATACTTTTTTTTTTTTTTTGGTAAAGTATCCTAACTTGAAAATCCAAGCCGTAGGATACACATTTATTCAAGCAAATAAAAAAACATTACATAGAGGGGGACGTATGTACCTTACCTCCAAAATGAGAACTCAAGCAACTACCATGATCAATGTATGAAATACTATATACACAAAAAACTCACAAAGCTAGAAAAAACATAAGTAAAGCCAACCTACTCAACAAATCTAATATTCTCCAAACCTATTCGTTCAAGCTTCACAATCCCAATGATTTTGCCCTTGAACTCCTTAGCTTCAACCAATTCAAATTTTTTCACACAGCAACCTTTAGAAGCAAACCAATCAGCTGCTTGGTTTCCTTCCCTCCATATGTGGGTGATTTTGTGTTCCATTTTCTCCAACAGCCATCGAATGGATTGTATAATATATTGAACTCCCCAAGGACCCTTACTTTGGTTGATTAAAGCTATAGATACCTTAGAATCAGTTTCAATCCACACTTTCCTATAGCCATGTGTCCAGCACAACCGCAACCCAGTTTCAATAGCTTTGAGTTCAGCTTCCAAGATCGAGCAAATACCATAAAAATCGTAAAATCCCCAGATCGGATTTCCTGTGTTGTCCCTCGTAAGACCTCCCCTGCAGCCACGTAATTAGATTTCAAGGACCCATCGCATTTAGTTTAAACCATCCAAAGATCAGGTTTAGCCCACTTTACTGCCGTGGGTTTGGCGCCCTTGCATTTCCCATTAAGTTTGATCCTACCGCCCTTAGCAGAGCATTAATCGATATGTATATTTGCTTAATAATTTGAGACCTTATAATATATTGCTCGTGTTTAGCTTTGTTTCTAGCCATCCAGAGAAACCATATAGTAACCAAATGGGACCACATTCCCGATCTCACCAGGTTGAGCTTTCTTACGCAAAAACCAATGCATGAGCAATGATCTTGGATTCCCACATCTAGCCTCTTGAACATTCAATTCTCTGTGAAGTGTAACCAAACCTCCCTAGCAATTTTACCATCCAAAAAACATGATTAATGTTTTCGTAATTACAGCAACATTGGCATTTTGATGCTAAATGTATACCGAATTTATTGTATAATATCATCAACCGGTAACCAATTATGCCAAAGTCTCCAGCTTAAAAAGCAATTTTCTCGAGGGATGTTTTTATCCCAAATATGTTTATATGCCAAATCGATTAGTTTTACTCTGCTCGAACATGTGGATACAGGATGATAAAGTAAAAACCCCAGCAGGTATTGGGTTTCCAAAACATTTAATCGGGTATCTTAGACATCGGGATCTCGCAAAATTTCATTTACCACATCAATCGATAAAATGGTGTTCAGAGAGGAAGTATTCCATCCGTCATTATTCCTAAAATCTTTCACCAAAGCCTCTCATGAGAAATATTCTGTTTCAATCTCCCTTGGATAACACCGGTTTTCCAGCCTGTGCATCATGTATAAAGTTAACATTACCCTCTCCAATTCTCCAAGCAATTTGTGGTTCAACAATATTTCTGGCTTTGATCATTCTTCTCCAAATTCCAGAATCTTGCGTGCTGAGATTAATAACACTGGCATGACAGAGCCTACAGTATTTAGCTTGTAATACCTGGCTCCAAAGTGATTTCTGTTCCGTAAACTTCCACCACGGTTTGCAGTCAAAAGCTAGGTTCAGATCAGATAGAGAATGACATCCAATACTCCCCTCTTCAACAAGATAACAGACTTTATCCCAGGAGACCCAGTGTATTTTCTTACTCTGGCTATTATCCCCCCAGATGAAGCTATTAAATAACCTTGAAATCTTGTTGATAATACATTTGGGTAGATCCAGTACTTGCAAAAGATGAATAGGCATGGAACTCAATACATGTTTAATAAGCGTAAGCCTTCCCCCCACAGACAACCATCTGTGGTCCCAACCCAGAATTCTTCTCTTAATTTTGCTGATTAGATCTTCAAACAAAGCTGCCTTCTTATGACCTTTATACAAAGGAACTCCCAGATAAACCATAGGCAATGGCTAGTACTGGAAGCCTGTGTTATCAGCAACCACTCTTCTATGTATCTCCTTACTAGTAGTAAATGAGCTTTTATCGAAATTAATAGCCTGACCAAAATTATCTGTGTATTGTCTGAGAAACCTCATTAATTTGGACAAAGAAGATTTTTGGCCATTGGTAAAAATAACAATATCATCAGCAAATGCCAAATGTGATACAAGGATGCCACATCCATATCTAAACTGCAATTCATTGTTTCTCAAAAATAGATTATTCAGTCCTCTAGACAGACACTCAGCCAAAATGATGAAAAGAGATGGAGAAATGGGATATCCTTGCCTCAACCCTCAAGTGGATTTAAAATATCCTTTAAGTTCTCCATTAATCAAGATAGAAAAGCTACAATTATTAATGCATCGTTTGATTTTTTCAATCCAATCTTGATTAAAACCAAATTTATCCATCGCCTTAAAAAGGAATTCCAAATCAACCCTATCATAAGCCTTAGCCATATCTAGTTTAAGGACCACATTGCCTCCCCTAGTCTTCCTGTCAATACTCTGAACGAGTTCCTGTGCTAGTAGGATATTGTCTCCTATATCCCTACCTAGGGTGAAACCACTTTGTGTAGTGGAGATAATTTTAGGCAACACTTTGTTGAGTCTAACAGATAACACCTTAGTCAGAATTTTATTGATCACATTACACAAGCTAATAGGTCTATAATCCTTCCATTCCAATGCCTCAGTTTTTTTGGGTATAAGAGTGATGGAGGTAGAGGTAATACCTGGGGGTATAATTCTCCCATTAAAGAAATCCTGAACCGCATCTAGCAGATCAAGCTTGATGATATCCCAACTAAATTGGTAAAAAAGACTGGAGAATCCATCAGTGCTAGCTGCACTTTCCTTATTAATACTGAAAATCGCATCTTTAATTTCATCAATTTCAGGTATCCTGTTGAGCATATCATTTTCAGAGGGAATCACCAATTGTGAAATGTATTCTAGTAATATATCACTGCCTCCGGTGGGTTCTCTGGTAAGTATCTTTTCAAAATACTCCACATCCGAATTTTGAATATCCTTAGCAGCCTTCAACTCAATCCCATTACTGGAAATAGAATTAATATTGCTTTTGGCCCTTTTTTTCCTGACCCAAGCATGAAAAAACTTGGAATTTTTATCTCCTTCATTAAGCCATTTAACCCCTGCTTTTTGTTTCCAAAAAGCTTCCTCCTTGGTAAGTAGACTATTGAGCTTCGCATATGCTACATGAACTACCGTTCTGTCATAGGGAGATTTAGATCTGTCATAGGCAATTTCTTTCCTAATAGCCTCCTCTTCAGCCTTAGCAATGTCAACAAATATATTACCAAACGATTCCTTATTCCACTTTTTAAGCATGTTTTTGAGCCTTTTTAATTTGAAGTAAAATCCAAATAAACCTCTTAAGTATGGGCTAAGTGGGGTTTCCCAGCAGCTTTTAATAATATCCAATAAACCATCATTATAACACCACATTGCTTGGAATCTGAAAGATGTCTTCACACTTATTTTTTGGGTCTTGCAATACAATAAAATTGGGCAGTGATCAGACGTATCCCTGTTCAACATTTCAGCCTCAAAACCATTATATTCAATTAACCACTTAGCATTCACCAGAATTCTGTCAAGCTTTTCCCAGATCGTGCCATTAGTCCAGGTGTTATTACTACCTCTAACATGATGTTCATCCACCCCACAATTAATGAGCATATTACTGAAATCCTCTATAGATCTTCTATTAGGCGAATTCCCTCCTTCCTTCTCATCTCTATGTAAGATGGAATTAAAATCACCACCAATAATCCAAGGGGAATCCAGATTCTCAGAAAACATAGTAAGCTCATTCCATAAGTTTCTCCTAAGAGCAACTGAGCATTTTGCATATACCCCAATGATGAAAATCTCTTTGTTATGTCTTTTAATTTTGATAGTAAGATGCTGCTCTTTATCTTCAATAATATGGCCTTCCAACTCTTCTTTCCAGAAACCTCAAATTTTACCATTTACATTAGCAGAGCAATTATCAAAACCCAACTTTCTGCAGAAATTTTGAACTTGATTTTTATCAACAATTGGTTCTAAAATTAGTAGGATAGAAATATGATGATACTTAATTACATTATTTATGTATAGTTCTCTTATTAATTAGGGAAGAATTCATAAGTAAGAGGATAAGTATCTCCTATTTCAAAATTAAGAAAACAAGTTTGGAATTTCAAAAATCAAATTTTTATTAAAAATTTTTATTGATTTAATTATTTATTTAATTAAATAATTAATTAATTATAATGATGTCATAATTATACAATTAATGGTCACAGGTACACAATTAATTGGTCACAGATTATTTTTGAAGTCACAAATCAAAAATTTTATAGGTTACAAATTATTTCGAATAAAAAATTTTATAAGTCACAAATTATTTCGAGATCACAGTTCAAAACGTTTATAGGTTATAGTTTGTTTATCGGTCACAAATCCAAATTTTTGGAAGTCACGAATTATTTCGCGATCACAAATCAACAATTTTATAGGTCACAGATTAATTTTTAGTCACAGATTGTCGAATTTTAAGGTCACGGATTAATTTTTAATCACAAATTGTAGAATTTTAAAGTCACAAATAGTCCACCATCACCGGCATCTCACCACCGCAGCACCTAATCACCACTACCTACTACACACCATCACCGGCATCTCACCATTTCAGTTCCAGTACACTCGCTTGCACCAGCCCCTGCACCCCACCACAAGGGCCATCACCACCACCACCCCACGCCACCCTCAAGCCACCGACCAGTTAAACCTCCCCCTTCGCCACCAGTAAAGCCTCCCCCTTCACCACCAGTAAAGCCTCCAACTCACACTTCACCGCCAGTTAATGCCAAAAAACACCACCAGTCAAGCCTCCAACTCACACTTCACCGCCAGTCTAGCCAAAAAACACCACCAGTCAAGCCTCCAACTCCACCAGTGCAACTCGCCGGAATGCGTGCCTCACAGGAACATTAAAATCAGTCCCGACTGCACAGTACACTGCCCCACTACTCAACCAGTGAACCACACCAAATCGACCATCACAAATCACACACAACTCTACAGATCTTTGCGAAGAAATCAAATTAAGAAAAAAAAAATTGATTCGCTCCGCCTCCGCTGTGAACCAGCACCACCACCCCTTCTCCTGCTCGATCTGTAGCACCGGAGAGTGGCGTAGTATCTGTCGGAGTAGCTCCATTGCCGTGACAACCTCCTCGTCGTGGCTTCCGATGGGTAAGGAAGGAGAGAGAGAAGGACGGTAGAGAGAGGGGAGAGGTAGAGAGAGAATGATTTGGGGCGGTGGGGGGTAGTTAGGGTTTGGAGTATATAATTAGTAAAAATGTTTATTTTATACAAATATTAATTAAAATAAAAGATCTGATTTTTGAAAGAAAAAAGATCCCACCTCATTTTAAAATTGGGATCTCCAAAAGTAGGCTGGTACATAATTTCCACTATTAATTACTCACTGAGGCCCATCTCAAAAATGGAATGAGAGGGGAAAATCTTGTGAAGCCCAATTGAAAGGCATGCATATCCAACTAACCTTGTTCAATTCATAGAGGAAAGGGGACAAGTGACTACAGGTTTTCTTCATCGGCATTACGTTGAAAATCGAGGGATTCATCACTTCTTCGCAACAAGTTATCTTGTGTTGCAGTGATTTACTCAACTTCTTCATCAACATAATTGGAAGGTAGTATCGGATTTTATTAGTATACAAACGGGCTTTATATGTTAAATCGCACTCGATCGGATTGTTGGGAATGATTCAATTTCAAATCAACTCATAATTTATTTATTTTTTCAAAATTGTTGTTTCCTGATGGTAATCTTCCTCTAGCAACAGTGATTTTTCGACAATATTTCTCTTGAATTCTTGATGCGCTTGTTCATGGTTTTCTCCTTGCCTTAAAAACTGGCTCCATTGGATATGATAAAAAGAAATAAGATTAACGTGGATAAATAAGGAAAAAAAAAAGGATATATTTAGTTGTTAGAAATTGGCAAACTACTCGGGACTGAACTATACATAACATGGAATGGGGAATGGACTAGGGGATGCCGATTCATACCTGTGTATGAAATGTCACCTATAACTAATGGCAATGCTTCATGTAGGAATTGGCACGGAAGGTCATGAAATCTATGCTTAAATTTGTGTAGAATTTTTTGATATTACGCAGTTATCCGCCCCTTTTCCACTTTAATCTTTTGAACTGTTTCATGTTGCAGAAGAAAAAGAACTTAACGAAATGAGAGGAGGGCGGAAGAATCTCAAGAGGGCAGTTGAGGAAGAGACAGTGACTCTTCAGCAAGGCCAAAGCATAATGCAAGTTGTAGATCTCAGGGGCTCCAATCTTACTGAGGTATACTTACTCTTTCTATGTGACTGTTATTTTCAAATTAGAGGATATGCATTTCAAATTAGAGGATATGCAAAACTTACAATCTGAGTGTGAAGGTGATGGATGCAAAAGGCCAAAAATTACTAGCAATTTTTCCAGCAAAATTTCAGAAAAGCATGTGGATTAAACGAGGTATGTTTCAATGGTAAATGGATTGAAATTTATGCTGCCACTATCTAGTCGAGGCTCGCATTTATGTTTCTTCTAATGGATTTTTCTTGATATATAGATGGCCATTGGTATTTTATTTGAAATTATTTTCCTGAATTTAACACGGATGATGACTCCTTTGGTTTCTATGATAGGGAACTTTGTTGTGGCTGATGAAAGTGGGAGAGAAGAGGCAGCTGAGTCTGGCAGAAAAATTGGGTGCATCATTACGCAAGTACTCTACCATGAACAAGTTCGTCTGCTTCAAAAATCTCCAAACTGGTATAAACTTATTCTAAAATCTTCATTATTACTTCTCCACTGTGTTTCTGCCTTTCTATATAATGGTCCATGTGTGTTGATTATGAAAAATCCTTTTTGTTGTCCATGGTGGAGATTTTGTACACACTAGATTCCATTTGGCCCATTTTCTGCATTTGACCTTTAGCTGCTTTTCTTTACTGCTTGTAAAGAACCATCATGTAACTTATATCTTCTAGTATTCCTGATATAGCATGTTTTGCTGATCTCAAAAATAACTTAAATTTGTTTTCCAATGTTTGAATTGATTACTTTTTCTTACATTTGAGTTAAAAAAAGTAGATATCCAAAATAAATGACGTATTTCAAACTTTGATTAATAATTACACTATGCCCCTGGTGCAATTGGTGGTGGTGTAACAAGAGGTTTGCACTTCACGTTTTCTTGGGATAGAAAAAGGAACCAGTTTAGTTGTTGCTAAATTGAGTGCGTGTCAGTTTGTAAATGAAGGTTGCAAATTGTTCTGTTCTTATTTTAAAGTCGTTCAAGATGTCATTGCATCAGCTGCACATGAATAACTATGCTAAATTGTGTCGAAAAGAAAAGAAAAGAAAAGAATGGATCTTGACTGTTACTTATTATTGTAGATGGCTATTGATGCAGGCCAGAAACGTTCAAATCCACACCCCTAGCTAACTCAGAGCAAGATTCGCAATCACATACAGCCGAAAAAGATGATTCAGAAAGTTCGACTGATGATGATGGACTCCCACCATTGGAAGCCAATACAAACAGATTAAATCCTCTTCAGACGCAGTTGGATACTGATTCTGAATCGGATTCAGACAATTCTTAAATCTTGTATCATCACAGTCGTATACGCTTATGCATTGTAGAAATGTATTCTTCTATTTATATCCATTTAAGTAAAGATGTGCTTGTAGCACACAAGATTTTGATGTTGCCAGATGATTTATTGGGGTGTTTTGCTCTGATTTATTCTCTAAGATGTGTAGGGGAGCTTCTGGCAAGAGGAGTGGAGTCGTCCTGCCCCCTTGACATTGCTAAAGAGAGAAGCATGTCTGGCTGTTTAAAAGTAATTGTTTTCTTTGTTTACATGTTTTATGGCCCGTTTGGCTTGACTTTTGAAAAGTCAAAAAGAGCTTTTAGTTTGGTATTTTTTTTCTTCGAACTGATTTTGATTTTGATTTCAATTTTAATATTGATGTGCAATGGTGAATCGTATGTTACTGAATAATATTTAAAAAGAAATTTTTTATCTACTATTGTCATTGAATTCTATCAGATAATGCACAAGGAACATGCTCTCAAAATATTGTTCTTTCAGGTGTTCTATGTTCTATTGTACAACGATTATGCAATAACTATTACATCAAAATAAGTAAATTCTAATTTGATCAATTGAAAAATTGTTTCTTTCAAAACTAATAAACAAACAATTTTAAACTTAACCAAACGCGATCAGGATAAAATTAAAATTAGAAATTTTAAAAATAAATCATTTGTAGCCAAAAATCTTCTCAATAAATTGCAAGGACAACTAAGCCATTTCAAAGCATTCTAATTTTAATATAGTTATTTGGGTTTTTGGACAACTATATTAAGATTTAGAATTTTTACTTTAAAATGTCAACATTTTTAAGAAAAATAGCTTGAACTCTTATATTTAATCCATATTTTAGTATTTAATCAATATGAAAATTTCAAATTGCTCGTTTGAATTTAATAGACTTAAATACAATTTAGGGTATAATAAATTGATCTATATTTCGTTATTTAGCCTCTGTTTACAAACATTAAAATGATTTTTTTTTTGGGAAAAAAATGAGTTCTGGAATAGTGAATTTTTTGTAATTATGTGGTTAAAAAGTAAAAAAAAAAAAATTAAGTACAGTACAAAAAAAAATTTACTTTTGAGATCTACTACGTTACATATGGTGTTCAAGTTTTAACATGTTACCTTCCGCAAGTAATTAAAACTTTAGAACATAGATTCAGTCTACACATTGTAGTCAGAACTGTTAAAAATTGAGTACACCTGAAGTTCTAAAGTTGTTCACTTACCTTCACCAATGAGCCTTTATAATTCTAAAGTTGGGAAGAGAGAGCCGAAGTTGTTCCAAGTGTAGGTTGCACAATCAAAGAGGCTGCCGCATGACGAACGCTCGAGCAAAAAAAGCAGGAAAGGCACTGCTCGCCAACTGTGCCTCGGATTCTCGAGCGGTGGATGGATCGATCGCTACCCACGAGTCTACTGCTCGAGCGGTGGTATCATCCAGCAAAAATCTGTTCACGATTTTCAGCTTATTTCAGTTCTATTCAACTTTAAACACTTCATATTATAAATATCAAAGTATTGGTTCGTCCCAAAAGTGTGTTCAGCCTATTTTCATTGGAGAGAACATCATATTGAAGATCAAACATTGATTCCATTATTCTCTTGCTCTGTTGCTCAACCAAAGATTAAAACACAAAATATCCAAAGATCAAACACTAAAAGCCATTACCTTCACCAATAAGCATTCATAGTTCTGAAGTTAGAAAAAGTAGCTGGAGTTCCAATTATTCCAGAAAGAGTTCGTTCTTTGTGATCTACGTGGAGGAAAAGGAAGTTCGGAGTTCCCAGAAAGTGCAGGTTGCACAATCGAAGAGGCTGGCTGCGTGAGAAATGCTCGAGCGAAAAAAGCAGCGAAGGCACCGCTCGCCAACCGTGCCTTGGGCATTCGAGCAGTGGATGGATCCCTCGCTACCCATGAGTCCACTGCTCAAGCGGTGGTATCATCCAACAGAAATCTTTTCATGATTTTCAGCGTATTTTACAATTGTATTTAACTTCAAACACTTCATATTATAAATACCAAAGCATTGGTCCGTCCCAAAAGTGTGTTAAGCCTATTTTCATTGAAGAGAACGTCCTATTAAAGATGAAACATTGATTCCATTATTCTCTTGCTCAACCAAAGATCAAAACAAAAAAGATCCAATGATCAAACACCAAAAATCATTACCTTCATTAATAAGTTTTCATAGTTCTTAAGTTGGGAAAAGCAGTTGGAGTTCCAGTTATTCCAGCACGAGTTCGTTCTTGTTGATCCACACAGAGGAAAAGAAGTTCAGAGTTGCTGGAAAGTGTAGATTGCACAATCGAAGAGGTTCTTCAATGATTTACAGGTTTGGTGGTCAGAGTCTACTAAATTTTAATTGTGTCTAAACTAACTGTAAGTTATCTTTTCTAGAAAATCGTTTTAGCAAGGTTGCCCGAAGGTTTTTTTAATCCCGGTAAAGAGTTCTTCAAGGGTTTTCCTTTGTTTCCAAATTTTTGTTCTTTACTTTTATTGCTTTTGATCTATATTGCATGATTGACACTTAGGGTTTAATTTAACATTAAACTTAATTACCTAGAAACACTAAATAAGTGACTTGTTGCTTTTTATTGGTTGATTTTTTAATTCCGCATTATACACCTTTAAGTATTGTTCGGTCTAAACGTTCTTGAAATTGTTCAAGTTGCAACAGCAGTTTTTTGGTCTCTGGTGAAAGTCTTAGACACAACACTTATATTTGATTTAGTTTTCCTTTCATGTAAGTAATTAATTAGTTAATTCAAAGATTTAAGTCAAAAACTGGAGTAACAAGGATTCCCTTGCAAGAATTATGCTTGAGGACGCCAAAAACTTGAAAAATTCTTTGATATTTCTTGTCAATCACAATTTCTTGTCAACAAAAATCCAATAGGTCTAGCAATGAGAGGAATGGAGTGGTGGAAACAGATTCATGTAACCAATCCCAAATTTATTTGGATGAAGACCTGGTTTTTTGTTGTTGTCAATCACAATTGTAAAACTGATGAAATTATCTAGATTGCGCTTGCCTTTGGATCTAACTAAGATAATGTAAATCATTAATTTGGATTGTGCAGGTGAACACCAGATATCTAGTTTAGCATCTTTTGATACACAAGACTGTGGCTTCAAGAGGATAGGATTTGACCTCTTTGGCGATTGAACTGCCTAATTGCTTTATTAAGTAGATGGCTGCACTTAAGTACACTGCTTTACTCTTACTATATTTTAAGACACGCTATCTGATTTTTTTTTTGCACAGGATTTGGATAGAGATATCATTTTTGCTACAGCCAGGGGAACAAACACAAATGCAACTGCAGTTTCTGCCAATGTTGTGGTTGATGAAAGATTAATGAATGCACTATTCCTTGATGTGGTTAACTCTTACGTTTTGATTTTTAGTGTGCATTTGACCCCCAGCCATTGTGCTGTGCTCTCCCACATTGTGCATCATAATAAAGCTGCTTTATTGTGCTTTAACAGGTTCTCATTCTGATCCATGTGTTTTTGTGAGTTTAACAGGTTTGAGTCAGTGAATCATATGGGCTGAGATTCCATCGGGAGTTTGGTCTTCTCGTGAAACAGCTTCTTTATTTTGACCAATACACACGATTGTTAGCTCCCAATTTGAACATGCTGCGGGATCAGATTATTTCAATCGTCTCAACCAGTGAGTTTGATGTGTCCTTTCCATATATTATAATATAATTGAAAATTTGCTACCTTATAGAACCCATTTGAATATGTTAAAGAAATGTTTATTGTACATGATACAGATGAAAATCTTAATTAATAATTCTCTATTGGATTTTGCAAATATTCTTCGAATTTTTATTGTGCTGTTGTTATATACAAGGCAATGCAACAAGTGACGATAATTTCAACACAAGCAAACTGTAAAGGATGGTGGAGCCATAATTAACAAAAAGACCTTGTATTTCATTACATCAAAACCATATTTCTGTCTCAAATAAGTAAATAAATGCAGACAACTACATATTCTTGTAAGAGATGGCTCAACTTAGTCGTACTCGTCTGTGCAAAACATGTCCAATGGAGAGATGGAAAAGAAAAAAAGGGATGAGAACTTTTCCTCTTCCAAGAGATGGGAACAATCAAGCTTATTCTGTTACTGCATGGATTTAAACAGACCTTACTTAAGGAAGAATATCCCGTAAGCTGATGAAGTAGAGAACCTTCAAGCTGTGTAGATGCTTTCTTCCACTTGGACATCTTTGATGAAGTTACGGCTGATTCATAGGTTTTCACTAAACTCTTGTTCAAGTTCTGAGACTCCTTCATTATAGACTTCATTTTTCTATCTCCCATCGACTCATTAACAGATTCTATCTTGTTACTGGATGCATTCATCTGAAGCCGGCCAAATGAAGATCTCATCCGTGAAGCCTCTCCTTCAGCAGTTCTACAGGACAGGTCATAATCATCAGAATATTGAATGTGTTTAGCATTTGGTCAAGGATTAGAACGGGAGAATGGTTTGAGATTTCTCTTACCGGTGGTGTCATTTTAGTTGTCGGCCTCGCTTGGTGGAGGGGCAAAAACATCAGGAACATATTGAACTATAGTCGTTCCTTCCAGAAGTGAGAATTTCAGAACTTCCCTACAAGCATTGCATCTCAGTCGATGATATTTTTTCTTGAATAGGAGAAAGTCTGCTGGTAGCTGCAACAATTCCGAGCAATGATAACAAGCGACAAGTGGGGCTCCACCAGCTATAGGCCGGATATGTCTCTTCGCTGCCTGATATTTCTCTCTCGAATATGACTTTTTCATCTCGTCGTCCAATAAGGAAACCTCAGAGCTCATGTAATGTGGGGGAGTCGAGGAACTCGAGGCATGGGAATGAACGCTGTCACAGCACATGGAATTTGAAGGAAACTGTGGTGAGCAGTGCCAGTCTTGGGGAAAACAATGCACACAAGAGCAGTTGACTTGGCAACTGTAGTTTGTAGCGTCCATGGAATATGGCACTCTCGAGGCCCTACAATGACCGGGCCAACATTGTACTTGACTGTGCCTCATATGGTACCTAGGATGGTTCAAATCTGCATGCATCTCCCTTTCTGGTACTAAATGGTCATCATACAACGGAGTATACTTTTCATCCATGATAGACGGAAACCCTCCGTTTGTCATATCATTTGTAAAACGCATCCGGTTGAGCTGATCTTTGAGTTCACAGACCATTCTCAACAAGTCCATTTTATCTGGTTCAGAGTTAGAAGGCTCGTCTGGTGAATAAAAGCTTGGATGGTGCTCAAAAAGATTGTGCTGATAACTAGAAGGTTTTCCTTTTCCATTTCCATGACTTTCAATGAAATTACCGGGACTGAATGGTGATCGAGAAATACCTTCTTCATCAAATCTTGTCCTGTTTCCACTGGTGTGATCATATCTTTTCGTTTCAGGCAACTCGAACTTTCTTCTGGATGGTTGTAAAATATGGTTGGGAATTTGATCATCAGTTCCATCATAAGATGATACACTACCATCATAAGCATAGTAACTTCTGATCGTCGGAGATTTATACATATCCTCATGTTTGTCGCTGAGATCAGTAATAGGATCAACAAGAGGCGAACTTCCCAAAGTATCTACCGAGCTTGCTCTGCCAAAATTTTGAGGACTACAGGAATGCTCCACGCGTTCACCATCTGAAGTGATGAAATTGACTGACACAATGCTATCATTCAAGGGGCTTTCAGCAGCTACAGATAAATCTCCAGTACGCGTGTTCAAACCGATTTCTTTGCTCAAGCTTCTAAAGGTTGGATGAATCTTGGTATTCTCATTGACTTCAGAAGTTCGTCCAGCTGAATGTGATGAAGTATTTAGGCTTTTTGAAATGTTCCAACCCTTTACATCATTTTCTGGTACAAGATCTTGACCTTTGATCCCTTCGGTATTTTCTCCAACTTCCATAGGATGCCTTCCGTGGCATTTGTCCAAAGGAATCATGTCATTCCATTCAATACATTTTCTAACTTCTTGGGTCAATCCATCAACCATATGACAATTAAACTCGCTTGATCTAGGAGATTCATCAGATAAGTTTCTGCCTCTACTCCATTCCCTATTGTAATCCTGCAAAAACCTGGAATCTAATCCGCTGGTATTTTGCTCCAAAGGAAATTCATCTTCATCCTGCTTCAAAGATTTTCTTGCCTCAGCAGATGAATCTTTTCTCTCAAAACAGTTAACCTCAGGTTGACTAGAAATATTATCAGAGAAGCTCTTGTCACGTCCACCGTGATCTCCCAAGTTGTCTTTTTCTGGAGAGGATTCTCCACTCAAGGGAGGAGTTAAATCTTGATTAGAGCCAGTCTCTTCCTTCTCTCCTGAAACACGTTCCTGCTCAGTTTTGACAACAGCATCTCTTTCTTGTAAACGTACATTTGGATCATTAGATTCATCTTTCCGATTTTTAGCTACATGCAGGCAAAAAACAGAAGGAACATAAGAAGACAAATCGAAAAATAGGAAGTAGAAAATAAGGCCACAAAACATCAGTATAGAAATTGAGGTCTTGGTGTCATGGATTAAGCCATCTTTACTATTGAAAGTAATATAATTAGAACAGCGCACAGAAATTTTTTTTATAATGGCTCATCCTCAATTTGAGAGTTAGTCCACTCTTCCCATTACATACTTTCACTACAATGAAGAAGATAATAGGGCCTCACTCTACCACCCATAAACCAACCCCTTAAAATACTTTGTAAAAAATTTTAGGTTCCACGACGTACAACACAATATAGTTATGCTCCACATGGTGAAATATAGGATGATTAGGCTTTTCACAGTCCATCATTTGAAAGCTTTAATTCTTAATTCTACCCATGCCAAGTATCAGCATCGCAATATAGATCATTTTCAGGGGAGCTACACTTTTTAACTTATTTTCAATCTTTAAATGACATGCTAATCATCCCACGAGATATTATACTTAGCTTCAAATAAATTTAAAGAAACAATATCATACTATAAATATGTGATTAGTAAAACTGAAAAAAGTTAGTACCTTGGAGAATTGTACCACATCCTCCACACTTGTACAGAGAAACATCCGGCAACTCTGCAAGAACCTGTCGGCATCTAGGACATCTAACTAGTCGGACTTTTGTGGTTGGTTGAGTACTCATGGTTCACCTGACATTTGGCTTATCGAATCATCAAAGATCAACCTTTTTGAGCTCTACCTGTAACTTACTAGAGGCCACGGAAACGAAGAGAAGATATGTAGGAACAAGATATCCAATAAGCCCAATGTTGTTTAAATGACAAAACCTGTTGCACAAATCAATTATGCATTAAGAATGTATAAAGGACATGAATCTTTAGTGATTCTAACAGTTTTTCTATTGTAACTTAAACTAGGAAGATTTTTCATGTTTTCCTTAGTCCTCTTGCAATAGACAACTAAGACAAAGTCGAAAAATAAAGAAATCTTTGAATTGAATTAACAGAACTGAATCAAACCAATTGCCAAGATATCTTATAATCGAAGCCTAGACCTGGATGATGGATTCACTCTTTTTAACCAAAGCCTTGCACTGTGTAAAATTGTCATAAACGGATAGCTAGCTTCGACAAGAATGTCATTGCTAAAATCGACATATAATGTAATGGAATTCATGAAAATCACCTAAGTCCCAACACATTTGGGCAAATAAATGTTTGAAAAAAGGGTTTTTTATACAATCTTGAAACTAAACCCACGAAGTTTTAAGCCATGATTTAGCAAGCAAAGAAAGAAGGGAATTAAGAAGTATACATAATATAATGGCATATTAATTCTACCTTCTGTACAGAATTTGTGTAAAACCCATTTGATTAAACACAGATCAGATCAAACTCAAAATCATTTCTTTAAATATATATAGATATAAAGAGAGAGAAGGAAATAGAATGAAGCAAGAAAATGAGTGGAAGTGAGGAAATAGACGAACCATTACCAACCTAGGAAGAAACAGGGTACCGATCAGAAAATCTTCTTCTTCTCCTTCCTGCTATTTTCCATCCATCCCTCTCTCTCTCTCTCTCTCTCACACACACACACACAGAGTACCAACTACGACAATTATGGCAGCGTCTCTCTCAACCGTAAAAGAGAAGCTTGTTAATCCCGAAACTGAAAGACGGATTCTTGATCGTGACTCATTATCAATCTCTCCAAAAGAAAGGAAGAGTGGACACGGAAGAGAGAAGTAAAAGCGGGACCAGATTCAATGATAGTTTCTCTTATCTGTACAAAGAATAGATGATGCTTTAAACACAAACTTCCACGGCCCCTCAAGTCAACTGCGTAAAAGCAAAAACAAGTGTTGACAAACACATTTACTACTAAGGTGCTTAGTAAATTATGATACATGTTTTTGAAATATGTGGTTAAAAAGTTGTGAGACTTATAAAAAATGTGATTAATATTGATTTTTTGACTTTAACTTGGATTAAAATCAGATTTTAATCCGGACCAAACAATGCATAAAATCAAAATTTTTAATAAATTTTAAATAAAAATTGATAAAATATAATATATAATTAAAATTAATTATTAATGTTGATTTAATTTCAACAACTTGTTCTTAGAATATTTTTTTTTCCTCGTGGCATGGATGTCTTCCAAACCAGATTTACTTAATGCCAAATGAGCGCAGGTACTAATAAACCATAACTATAAGAAGGTAGGCACATATGTCCTTGGTACGTGTGTCGACTTAAGAGTATCAGAAACTCTATTAATAGAGTTTTCAGTACTCCCTCTTTCTTTTTGTATCCCAAAATTTCTCTTAGAATTTACTTTATTATTTCTGACTCTTGACTTAAGAATTTAATTATCTTATAAAAATCTTCTCTGACGAACTTAAATTCTTGAATTAACAGAAGAATATAGTTATTTACCTTTAATACTTAATTTTTTTTTTCTTTGGGTGCACTTGTGCTGGTAGGATTTCTGTAGATTTTCTACTATTGAGTGAGGCCCATTTATACTAGTTTGATAGCAGTTCAATAACATGATAATGACAACGGATTGATACAAAAAAAAAAAAAAAAATCAACTTCCAAGGAAAATAGAGGCTATCAAACAGGGCCTTAGAGGTAAATATCTGCGAATTCATGATATTACTCCTTTTAGTCATTGAAGTTGTACTCATTTTCACTATGTTCCATATATTTTATAATTTTTAAAATTGAATCCATTCTCCTCAATTAGTTTCGAAATAGAAGTTCAATTTATTATAATTCCCAAAATCAATTTTCTGTATCACTAAAGTTAATCACTAATTCCCTTAACGTTTTAAATCTCGAATTCACACTAGTTCAAAAATCAACTTAATAAGATGCCGATCATTTCAAGGGTTGAACTGTTGACCTATGGTTGATCATGATCTTAATGTTTTGATTATAACAAACAAGTCCATCTTATTTACTAACAAATTGAATTGAGTGTTTAAGCCTTCAAAATTATAAAGACTATTATTCACACTCAAATGAAGTACAAGTGAAGGTTAAACGAGCATTCAAGATAATTCATTCGAGATATAAGTCAAAGAGAGGCTCGAAGAGATCAAGAACATTGAAGATAGAGTTATTTATCGAACCTCGTTTATATATGTAAAAGTATAACTCGTCAATGTTTAGCAAGTGCATAAGCTCAAATATTTCTCATAAATTCATTATCAAAAACTTTGAAAAATCATTTTCAAATGTCCCTCAAAAGATCACACTTCAACTTTCAATCAAAAAGTTATACTTCGATTTTCAATCTCATATTGGGACAGATATTTGACACTGAAGATGATCTAATTTGAAGATGATTTCTGAAGTAAAGTTATAGCTCTTTGAGTTAACTTTCCAATCTATTTTGAATCACCTTAATCGGATATCGGGAGAGAAAGATATGATCAAAATACTAAAAACTGTCCGATCTGGATACTTCGGTCGACCGAAAGTAACGGTCTGATTTCCAACGGGTGGATTTTCAAAATTGACACTTTCGGTCGACCGAAAGGTACTGTTTACTCGACCGAAAGTTCCTGCAACCTTCTTTTCTTGCTCCATAAATATCCATCTCTTCTCCATTCATTTTCAACAACTTAGAAGAGATTTTTGAGAGCTTTTTTATTGAGAAATCATTGATATTACTTGACTTTAAATTCTATTTCATTTATTACAAAGAATTTCTTGATTATTCCAACATATTTTATTCATTTTATCAAGAAATCTTTTTAGCAAAGAACTCTTCACAAACTTCATCTATTCTTCATTCTTGATAAAAGTTTTCTTTACCAACACTTTGATTTAAAGTGTAAATCTCTCTTCATACTTAACTTGTATTATTTGTTAAGAGAGATCATTGGTTTGAAAACTTTGATACAAAGAATTTCTTAATTGATCAAAACTAGTTTCATCTATTTCATCAAGAATTCTTTTTGCATAGAAACTTTCTCAATCTCATCTATTCTTCAATTCTTAACAAAAGTTTTATTTGCCAATATTTTGATTTAAAGTGTAAATCTCTCTTCATACTTAACTTGTATTATTTGTTAAGGGAGATCATTGGTTGAAAAACTTTGATACAAAGATACAAATTATTTCATTATTCATCAAAGTTTACAATAACAACATTTGAGCTTCACTATTTGCTATCTATTGAAGTGTTTATCTAACTCTCTAATACTTAACTTGATTATATCATTTGTTAAGAGAGTTTCTTCATTGTAAAATTATCACTTATTTCTTGACGGTTTCGAGAGCCTTGTGAAAACTCGATTGTAAGGATAGGTGCTCCTTGTTGTAAGTCACCTAAGTATAAGTGCTCTTTATTGTAAGTCACTTAAGGGTAGGTGCTCCTTGTTGTAAGTCACCTAAGGATAAGTGCTCCTTGTTGTAAGTTACTTAAAGATTGGTACTCCTTGTTGTAAGTTACCATTATAGTGCATTTGGCCTTACTCGTAACGGAGAGCTTGGTAACGGGGAATGTAGATCATTGCATTGGATCGAACATCCATAACATATTGTTTGCATTCTCTATCCCTTTTACTTAACGTATTTACTTCGCACTAACTTATATTGTTCTATTTATGCATTTACTTGTGTTTAGAATATTTGTGCATTCACTATATTAGAATCTTGAGTAATTAACGAAAAAGTTTCAATAACCAATTCACCCCCTCTTGGTTAGTTATTCTTGGGCTAACATGAACTAATAATTAAATGAATTGTAAAATATGAAATTTGTAGGATGTTACAGGAATCACCTCCAATGAACCTTGTTGCCACCACCTTGCCCTTTTTGTCAGTAATTATCTTTATTTTAACCAGAGGATGTCAAATTTTGAGTGTGTGTGGGTTGTTTATGATCAAAATTCAGTGCGTGCATACAACACGCAGATGTTGTGTGTGCATCCTATGTTCAATGTGTGTTTCTTTATGCAACATTCTAGTTTTACCTTTCTAAGAATTGTCCATAATAGAAATTCCAAGATAAAAGTTCTATATGTGATTAGTATAATACGTGTTTTATATTTATTGTTATATATGGTCTAAGCTCGATGATGCTGTTGTTGGAGATTCGAACCCTCGCTTGAGTGCTACCTTATATTTTCAGCTTAAAGTTGTGTTTTCACAAAACACGGTTTTACTTATTGAGCTGGGTTTAAGATCTTCTAACATCTGTCTTCATTGCTGGCCGTTGGATGAAATCTAGACCGAGATATAAATACTTGGATCGACTGTTCATCTACATACTTTTTCTCATTCTTCGTGATAAGGATTAGGGTTTCGAGAGAGTTCTATGACTTAGGGTTTTCGTTTGATTTGTTCATTGTAAAATTCTTTATGCTCTTTCATTATTTTTGAGTGTTAACCATAGAATACTTGATTTCCATGTGTGGTGGAAATCTGCTAGAAGTTGGATTCTGTTTGTTGTGGTTTACGAGTGTTCTGATCTGGTGATTCTTGTGTGATTCAACCAAGATCTGTTGAATCCTTGAAGAGATAAGTCTCTAATCTGTATTCTTTGTGTTGATTGAACTCCTTGTAACCTTCGTTGCTAGTTTGAAGGCAGTATAGCCGAGCGTTATCCTTTTGTGGATGCTCAACATGGGAGTAAGTTTATACCGAACCTCTGGGGCTTAGGCCAAAAAATCTCTTGTATTCATTTACTTTTCTGCAAATTTAGTTTTTTGTTGTTTTAAGTTTCTTGTATCTTGACTCTAATATCTGTGGGTCTTGGCCTTTTCAGATGCAAAATGTTGTTATTTAGATTTCATATTACCTTCACATGTTTGAATGATATTTTGTTTTGGCAAACTTGTATATTGGAGTTTAATTTAGTGGTATTTTTAGGATCAAACTAGATTATTATTCTGAAGTTGTGTGTAGCTTGTGTCTTTCAAGTGATGCGGGAACTGGGCCACAACTTTGATGGAGTAACATTACAGTGGTTGCTTAATATGATGGAGCCTGCCATAATTTTTGCGATCGGTACTGGAGTCGCCCCTATGAACCTTGTTGCCAACACTATATGTCCATCACCTCAGTCTCCAGCTTCATTAATGATATTGTTAGTTTTAAATAATGGATGTCAAATTTAAGGAGTCTGTGAGTTTTTTTGCAATAAATTCTAGTGTGTGCAAGATCATGAATACCATGTGCAGGCGTGGTGTGTGCATACTATGTCTAATGTGTGTGTTTCTTTATACAACATTCTAGTTTTATCTATCTAAGAATTGTCCATAATAGCAGTTAGAAGCAAGAATTTCAATATGTGATTAGTACAGCACGAGTTTTAAATTTGTTGTGATATATGGTCTCGAACTGATAAGTGTAGTTTCTACATTTTTCGAGCTCTTAAATGATGATATTTTACTTTTTTTTGAATAAAATATTACTTAACTTGTGTTATATTGCATTTTGTAGGTAAAACTCAATATTTGATGAAAAATTAGAGAAAAGAATGCAAAAATAGTGGAAAAAAGATGAAATCCAAAAGTCGGGGATTGAATTGCAAACAACCCATAAATGAGATGTGCGACAAAATGAAGATCGAAGATGCCAATGATTTAATTGGATACAATTGGAAGATAAATGAACAATATTACAAGAGAAAATGGCTGAAGTGAAGCAAATTCAAAGTGTGGGGACTAAGTGCAAATACTCAAAAGTTGTGACGGACCTCACGATGAAGATTTGAGAGTGTTAGATATCAATTGGATGCAATGAGAAGTAAAAAAGGAATAAAATATAATCAAATGATCTTTAAAATCAATTTTCAACCGCACAAAGCATATTCTAGATTTTCAACCAGAGTTTGAGACCCATTTTTGGAATAGTAAACGTTTGAATTTGAAATATTCTATTTCTAGAATAATTGTATTACTTTGAGTTAGTTTTTTAACGCACTTTGAATCACCTCGATCGAATATCGGGAAAGAAATTTATGATTACAATACTGAAAACTGTGTAGAGACAAAATCATGCGTGCGCGAAAGCAACATTCCTTATTTGATTGAAACTCTTTTGAAAGGCAATTTAGACATGAATCTTAACATGATTTCATCATATAGAATATAAAGGAGGTAGCCATTGGAGGAGCTCTATCTCACCTCTAAAAAATTAGATCCATATCATAAAATTATTCGAGAACGAGACAAGCATCAAGATCAAGACGAATTACACAAGATTATTAAAGAATATTTGTCAATTTTCGAGATTCAATTCAAGAAAGTGAATTTTTCCACTTCCTGTCACTACTCATTCGAATTTAATACTAACTATTGTACCACATTTTAAATCTTATTCCTCGTGGGAATGGTAAATTCGAAACTTGCTATTTATATTACTTGTACAATTATGTACGTTTGCAGGTTTCAATTTTTTTGTTTTTTGCTTTTGTTCTTTTTAGGCTTTAATTGAAATACCTAATCTTCTCGCGTTTTACTCTTAGCAGGCTTCTACCAGCTTATACAAGATTCTGATGAGATCAATCTAGCTTCACTAGACCCCAAGATTGAAAGAATATTCAGACAGCGTAGAAGAGAACTAAGAGAAGCAATGGTAATGGGTGAGAATTAGAATCAAAATCAAAATTAGATTAAGGATCTGATTCAACAACCACCACTAGATCCATATCTACCAATGGATAAACTAATCAACATCCTCTTATTCACCTTAACTTCTCCACTATCATTCAACCATTGTAACCTATATGACCTAGGGTATCTCAATAAGGTTAATCCTAATTTTTCAACAAGATTTGTGTTAGCCACATTAGTAGAACTTTCCTCATCAATGATCATGCTACATACCGCGTTGTTAATGTGGCATTGTGTATGAAATATGTTTTCCCTTTGCTGCTCCAAGTCGTCTGACTTGATTTGAGTGTTGAGAGTTCGGCTCGTGACCAGTATCTCGCCAACAACAATTTCAGTGTCATTTCCTTCACTAACCTCCTCCAATGCCGGCATCCTTCATAATTATCATCACTATCACTCACCACCTCTCCATTGCCTACTATCATCATTCTTTTATTTGGCATTGAGAAGTGACATGTCCAGTTCCCAAGCACTTGATATCCAGATTTCTAGCTAGTTGTGGCTGTGTTTTGGGAGTTGTTATGCTAACTCCACCATCCTTTTCCAATAGCTCCATCATCTTTGTTATCCCACTTCGGTTTCTAAGACGAATTAGACCCCGAAGCACCCAGTGGTTGCCTAGTTGTCCTCTTCCTCTTCAACCATTTCTCCATCTTCATGGCCACATGCAACATGTCTTCAATTTCCACATAATGTTGCAACTCCACAACATTAGCAATGTCTCTATTCAACTCATTTAAGAAACGAGCCACGGTGGCTTCCCGATCTTCTTCCACATTCGTCCTAATCATCAAAATTTTCATCTCCTTATGGTAGTCTTCCACACTCTTCGGCCCCTGATATAAACCTTGCAATTTTTGGTGCAACTCCCTGTAATAGTGACTAGGTACGAACCGCTTCCTTATGATAGTTTTCAACTCATCTCAAGTATTAACTGCTCACTCTCGATTCCTCATCCTTGATGTAACCACTTGATCCTACCAAGTTATAGTGTAGTCAACAAACTCAAGAATTGCAATTTTCATCTTCTTCTCCTCCGAATAGTTAGGCAATCAAATATTAACTCCACATTTTTCTCCCACTCTAGATAAGCATATGGATCACTCATTCCCTTAAATGGTGAAATTGGCATCTTAATATTTTCCATATTTCCATCCACTTCATCTCAAAAATGACACCCCTTCTTTCAAACCTACATTCTCTACTTCTCATTCTACCCATATCACCCACCATCGATGCACCATCATCCATATCACTGCTAAATCCATATTCATCATGCACATCCATCATAGGCTCCCACCTACTCGATCTCCTTGCATTTGATTGTTCCCTATGAAGGTTTGCCACCGATGTATCTAACCTATCAAGTATTTCACTCACATCCCCAAGCACCCGCTCAAACCGCCTTATTACATCATCCGCCATGTGGTTTTGATTCGGCTGCCTGTTTGAATTGGAACCCTCTTTGTCGACATCCTAAGTCTATTGAATTTCTGCCTTACAAATGATCACTCGTGTATCACCCAATTATTGTCTTTTTCCTTCGATTAGTCTCGTCACTCTGCCTTTTACCACTCAATGTTTTCGCCCAAGTACTTCAAAGAATAAGTTGAACTCAACCAATATTGCAATCCTGTAGATCCAACCGAGTATTGATCACGAATTGTAATAGGAGAAAGAAAAGAAAAGATGAAAAATGACTCAAAAATACGAAAAAAGTGAAAGGATGAAGAATGAATTCAATGGACTATTCAAGAACGTAAAATGGAATAAATTTTGAATTATACCTTTTTTTTTACTCAAATCAGAAATCTAAACTGCTGAAAATTTCCCGATAATAACAATACTTTTTTTTGGATTTTTTTTTTTATCTTGGGAGTTCAACTATAATTCCAGCAAAACAAACGAAATTTGATTTTGACTTATAATTAATCCGAAAAACAATTGGACTCTTTTTTTAAAATTTTTTGAATCAAAACTCAAGAAATAAGATGGACCCATAGGACGCGAAGAACAATGGAAAAAAAAGAAGAAAAACAAGAATCAAACAAGAAACAAAAGATATAACCTGATTATTTTGGAGCCTTGCTCTGATACCAACTGTTGAGAACCACGTAGCAACGAACACTACGCAACCCACAACGAGATTGAAGATCTCAAAAAAGCTCAAAAAATAATCTCGATTTTGAGTTTGAACCAAGAATTAATGAACCAAGCAACCAAACAAAAACGAAGTTTGAATGACCTCTTGATTACACAACACGTGATTTGCACTCGGTGTTGAACATCACAAGAATCCTCTTGATAAGTTCAGAATGTTCTAAGAAAAACAACGTTGAAAAACACAATAGCCTCTCGAATATATCTAAATATTAAATTTGTTAAAATGTTCATAAATTGAATAATGAAGTCTTATTTATACCAATGGTCAGAAAACCTAGTAAAAACGTAATTAGGTTACAAAATATTGTAAACTTGGAAAGAAAATAGAATTCTAGCCTGACAAGGAATTTTGCGAAAAAATTAAAGTTCTCGCAAAATTGTTTTCGGCATGTTTCTGTGCAATCGCAAGCCCAAAAGTACCATGCGTAGAATTTCGTGCCGTTTTTGGAATATACTCATTGGCGAAAATCCGACAATTGAGCTGAAAGTTATGCCCGTTTTCATCCATACTGCTCGTTTGCTGTTTGAATCGAGTTGATCCACTTAGTTTCTTCTTCCGAACCCAATATGAAATTTGTTCATTGACTTGTTAACTTTGAAACTTCATCCACCATAAGGACATATTTGCCTTTTAACATTCAAAAAACCATTTTAAAAATATACAATTGTTGAAAATTAAAAAATTAGAGGGTTCGACCAAGCCATGTCAACCAATCGAGCCGAGCCACGAGTCGAAACTCAAAGCTCAAGCTTGGGCTCGGGCTCGGCTCAAGCAAAAAATGATAGAGCTTTTTTTGGTCTGAGTCGAGGCTCGTCAAAAAAATTGAGGCTAGACCCAAGCTTTCGGCTCGAACTTTAGCGGGCCGAGCTTGCTCGATTTTTTTTCCTAACTGCCTGCAGGCAGCTTATTCTATATATTTTTTTGTTTAATCTCTTCTAACTGCATGCATGCACTGTCTTCTATTTTTTTTTAATTTTTTTAAAGGCTCGAGCCACGTAGGGCTCGAGCCTTTGCTCCAAAATGGGGCTTGGCCCGAGCTTCGACTCGATCCCATCGAGCACGAGTCTACCACACTTGAGCTTCTTCCAGGCCGAGCCCAACCCAGCCGAGCCGATGAGCCATTACGCCATCCTAGTTGGACCAAGCTAACCACAATATTTGCATGGAGAATATTGAACAGATTTTGACGAAAGAAGGATGGCTTGGATTACCTATTTTTCAAAGTTTTCTTCCTCCAAATCTGAACAAAATTTATAGATTTTTTATTTTTTTTGTTCAATTAGTTCCTCAATTCTGTCAATTTAAGACGGTTCAATTAGTTCCCCAACAAGATTTACATTATAATATTTTGTTGTGAACGGGAACTGAATTCTATTTTGCTGTGAATTTTTTTTTTCCCGAATTGTAACTATCAAGAGCAAAAACCAATAACTAAGACATAACAATTCTACATTTTTTTTCACTAATGTACAAAAAAAATCAAGAAAACTATTTACTATCGATTGAATTTTTCTTTGTGCTTCTTGTTATTGTTCAATGGTTGTTATGATTGGGGTGTTTGAAGGTGGTGGGGTTTGCAATTAAGATTGTAGAAACAATGGCCTGTGGGTTGGGGATGCTGCTCTTGGATTCAATTAATGCAGTCAAGGTGTTTATAAAAATGAGAATGTGAAAAGTGATATTATCACTTTTTCCTGAAAAATTCGCAGTATCTTGTTAGAGCAATTAACTAATATATATAAATGAGTGTTTTTGAAAATTTAAATATACGAATTCTAACCTGGTTTTAGTCTTGCATTCAATTTATAATTTTTTGATTCAATTCAATTGATGCATTCAAGGTGTTTGCTGTAATGGGAATATGAAAAATTAACATTCTATCACTTTTCTATCCCAAACAAAGCGACAGTAAATGAAAGAAGTGACAAATATTCAATAAAGTAAGGATGAGTTCTTATCTTGCTCGAATTTGATTATATGTGGATTTTTGTTAACGAGAAAATCACCATCATATTATTTTTGTCATTTTTTTTATTTTATTTTTGTCACTTTTTTTTTTGAATTTCACCACTTTTGAGTATTTGTCACTTTTTTTAATTCGTGTCACTTTTTTTTCATTTTTGTCACTTTTTTTAATTTTGTCACTTTTTTTTTATTGTTTGTCACTTTTTTAATCTGTATATCTTCTTTTAATTTATGTCACTTTTTTTTAATGTTTATCACTCTTTTCAGTCACTTTCTTGATTTCTATTACTTTTTTTAGTGACAAACATCAAATTTTTAATAAAAGTGACATTGTATGTCATTTTTTAACAAAAAAATGACACTTAACTTTAAAAGTGACAGTGAGTCACATTTTCATTGTTACTTTTTTTTTTTTATGTAATCAGCATGTGGATTGGTCTGAACGTTGTGATTATTTTAAGAATATAATTACTGGTATTGTACAAATAGATGGTGCTATTTTGATATTTGTCACTTTTTTGAATTTATGTCACTTTTTTTAAACAAGTAAAAAATTGGCATTTTATCACTTTTTCATTTTACACAATATTTTTTAATTCCTAAAAACTTTTCATATAATTTTTCAAAACAAAAAATATTCTTATTTTAAGGATATTTTTGTAAGTACACCATTTAAATTACCCTTGTTGTTGGCCAATATTATTCGTCCATTTTCAACTCCACTCCACATTCTTGGATCTTTCTTTTTGCCCCAAAGCGCAGAGCCTCAGAAGTCCAGAAAAAAATGTTCAGACAAGCTTCGAGATTCCTCCTGACCCGATCCTCCGCCGCCACGATGAGGTGGCGCTGCCCCTTCTCCACCGATCTGCCGGTGGAGACTGCAGTGGACTCCAAGTTTGTTGATGCGTGGAAGCAATCGATCCCGAACTTGGACCCACCTAAGACCCCCTCGGCATTCATGAAACCGAGACCGCCCACACCCTCCACCATCCCCTCCAAGCTTACTGTCAACCTCGCCCTGCCTTATGATTCTCTCGTCTCCGCCAAAGAGGTATACTTGTATATACATGTTTGTGGAAGTTAATATATGCATATATACACCCGTTTTATTTTTGGAAGATGAGGTTTTTAAATCCTTTATTCATTATGGGTTTTAAAAATTTTAAGTTGTGAGGTGAAATTTTAGTGGAATTGGTGAACTATCGGCTTGTGGCTTCTTCTCTTAATCTCCTTTGTATTTGGGGTTTCGCCATTTTTTTTCTCATAAAGATTATTTGAATCTTATGCTTAGTTTTTAGTTTTTAAATTACTGTTTTGGATATTGAATATAAATACTGATCTGAGCTCGAAATGCCTGTTGAATAAATATATCAACATGCCGAGTATATGGGAAATGATATTGTTGAAATTGGGCTAATGCTGCATTCTCTTAATTGTGATAGCAATTAGACCAGAGAATGCGATTGCGTGATAAGGTCGCAATTGAACAGATCGAGCTTTTTGGGTACATCAGGAAGGAGTTGCAGTTAGGATGAGTTTATGCAGAAATGGGATAATATGTGGACAAGTTTTCAAGGCTTTAATTTATGAGAATCGTATTGCTTTTCAAGCACTGACATAGTTACTTAAGCATGGTGAACAAGGCTTTGAGATATGGTGCTTTGTTTTAGGATGGATTTTCTTTTGCCAAGTTCACTGTGACAGTTAGGTCGTGAATTTATCTGTGGTTTGGATCAGATACTGTTTTTCTTTTTTCATTTCTTAAGTATGTCAAGTGGATGCATTTTGAGATGGAGGATTTAAAGTTCGTCGTTAAGTAGCATATATAATTTTTTTGAGGCTATATGAGGTTTGGACCTTGTGGATGACATTCTATACTAAGTGTTTTGTAACTTGATAATACAATAAAACCTCTATAAAATAATGATATTGGGATTGAGAAAAATTATTATTTTAGAGGGGTTATTAATTTATAGATAAATGTATAGTTTATTAATTTATATAAATGAATATTTATTAATTTATAGAGTATTTTATACTTTTATAACTTGTATTATATTTTTCTATAATACATGTAAGCACACAAAAAGGCACAAACATATATACATTAAGAGGATGTTTGATACCCATTTTTTGGAGAAAAGAATTTTTGGAATGGTGATTGATGGGAGAATGTGTGGTGGAAAAGTTATGAAAAGTTTTAGATTTGTGTGTAATATTATTTTATTGGGAGAATGTGTAGTTGAAATGAAGAAAGAGAAAAAAATGAGAATGAGAATGAGATGAGAATGTGTGCCAAGCAGGGGCTAAAGAGGAAACATTGTAATATTATTTTATTGGAAGAATGTGTGGTTAAAATGAAGAAAGAGAAAAAAATGAGAATGAGAATGAGAATGAGAGGAGAATGTGTGCCAAGCAGGGGCTAAAGAGGAAACATTAATGTATATGGCTTCAAAATTTAATATCTTGAAATATTAATCATTCAAGTTATTTCATGTACACATGGAATAAAATTTCTACAGTAATTAGTTTTAACATAAGACCTCCAATCATTCTAGATTTCATAGATTTTTTCTACTATGGCGTTTTATTTGAAATGAGTTAAAAAATCTACAAGATTTAATCAACTGAAGATATTAATATTGAACCAAAAGTTAGCGAAGATGAAGGAATCAATGGATTGTGAAGCTATTTTTGGTTTACACTATAGAAATGTGATAGATGTCGAGTACTTTTTAAACTATTCTAGTAAAAATGACGTTGTAATAAAATCTCATACTAATGAAGATATTATTGAAGGGATACTCAATACACTTATCAATGATGATATGATCCAGATGATTATTGTGTTTTACCAACTGTTTCTTCAAAAGAGGCATTTCAAGCCGTTGTAACATTAAAAAATTAATTTTTACAAAATGAAAAAAATATGCCAAATGTAGTACGTGCCTTGTAAAAAATTAAGAATGAAGTTGAATGTGGTTTATGTACAAAAAAAAAAAAAAAGAAGAAGAAAGAAAGCAAAATACTTTAGATAAATATTTTGAAAAAAAGACGATTTGAAGAAAATATTGTCAAATTAAGTTTGTTAATTTGTATTAGTAAGAATTTTTATGAATTTAAGCATTTATTATTTTATATATTTGTTGGGCCTTAAAGGAGCTAAAAAAAAATTAGGGAAAATTGCAGTCACTGTACCAAACCTTTCACATTTTTGCAGACTTTGCCAAAACTTTTAATTTGTGCCAACCACGATACCAAACCTTTAAACAATTCGCACTTGGAATCCAAATTAATAGAAACCATTAGTTTGACCGTTAGTTGACCAAAAATTAAAAATTTGACCAATTATTGACTAATTCTTAAAGGGCAAAATAGTAACTTTCCCTTTTTTCATATAAAAAAAACTAAAATAAACTAATTAAATCAAAAACCAGAAACCCTATTATCTTCTCCAACCACCCCACGGCACCTCACCTCACCTCATCTCTCACCCAACCCAAAACCAAAACTGTCGGCACCACCAAACCGACCTCCACCACCGTTCAAGTTCTCCGAACGATGGCACCCACAAACATTCGCCTCAAGTGATACGGACCCCACCAACCTTTATGTCAACCTCTTAAACTTCACCAACAAGCGTGCCGTGGAGCTTGGAGCCCGCTGCGGAGTAGCCGCCATGGTACTCTACCTGCTTGATTTGCACAACATCGTAATTACAGACATTGCGCCTGTCATGCCAACTCTGAAGCACAATTTGAAGAGGAACAAGCCTGTTTTGAAGAAGACCCTAAAGACGGCCCAGTTGTATTGGGCTAACGAGGAGCAGATTCAGGCATTAGCCCCGCCTTTTGATTTTATAATTGCGACGGACGTGGTTTATTTGGAGGAGACGGTGGCGCCATTAATCAGGGCAATGGAAAGTTTAGTGTAAGATGACGGTGTCGTTTTATTGGGTTACCAGCTGAGTTACCCGATTGGGCCTGTAATCAGTCTTAAGCATCATTTGGATGATGATGAGAGGATAATGACGTGGTTGGACAATCAGCCCGTGTCTTCGGTGGTGTTTTTGTGCTTTGGAAGTTGGGGATGGTTGAAGGGGGAACAAGTCAAGGAGGTAACTGCAGCACTCGAAGGTGGCGGAGGTGGGTTTGGTGGTGCCGACAGTTTTGGTTTTGGGTTGGGTGGTGGGTGAGGTGTGGTGTGGTGGGGGTGGTTGGAGAAGATAATAGGGTTTTTGGTTTTAGTTTCTTTATATGAAAAAAGGGAAAGTTACCATTTTGCTCTTTAAGAATTAGTCAACAATTGGTCAGATTTTTAATTTTTTGTCAACTAACGGTCAAACTAACGGTTTCTGTCAATTTGGACTCCGGGTGGGAATTGTTTAAAGGTTTGGTATCGTGGTTGACACAAATTAAATGTTTGGGTAAAGTCTGCAAAAATGTGAAAGGTTTGGTACCGTGGCTGCAATTTTCCCAAAAAATTATTATCTTATGCATTTAATGAAGTTATTAATTTAGTACATTGACCCAAGTCGGAATCAAGGAATTTTATTATTTAAGCGAGATTATTAATTTATCGGGCATTCATTTACCTAGGTTTTACTGTAGATATGGATTGGGCAATAGGAGAACATGTTCTAAGATTGTTGCCAAGCTGTCTCTTTCTTTGTTTATTGGCGATCCTCGTGGGAATTTCCTTATGTTTTAGTTTCTCTAGATGGGTCAAATTGATCAACAAAGTGGAACGGGGACCTCTGTTCCTTTATTGAATTGTTACATCGAGCTGAACAAAACACTTTTTGCCTATAGGATTACTGCCAACACTAGATTGGTGATATTCTATTCATTTGAAGAAGGATCATGATATGCTCCTTTCCTTGTTGATCTTATTGGTCTTGGCATTTAACTTTATGAGCATGTCTGAGGATAAGTTATGAATGTGTATCCTGTGTAAGTTGTGCAGTTTATGTTTCCATGGTTCCCACAGAGCTAAAAGTGGTGCCTACATTTGGTTACAATTTATTGTAAACGTAATACTGCAATAAAAGCTTTGTATCATGTAACATTGGTAGATAGTTGTCACAAAACCTGAAGAATGTTTCAGTTTGAAGCCTGCAATTCCTGTGCTGCTTGACATGAGCAATCTAATGGCCAGTTCACTTAAATAGTATAGGAAATTTCCACAAGAATCATACTCTACACTGACCTTGACTTAGTGATGATTTTATGATATGAAAGCATGAACCGGTTTTCTCCAAACTACATCACCAATTATTCCACTAATGAGCTACATAATAGTGTGCAAAGAAAAACTTTTGGGCACTGCCCCTGTAGGATGATTTGCCAGCTGGCATTAGAGCTCACTGTTACGTAGTTATTGCTCTATAATCTTCGGAATAATCTCAATTTGTAGCAAGGGAAGAAGAGCAACACAAGTATTTGTTTTCTTTTGAATAGAAATTGCAGATATATTTCGAAAGCAAAAATACGAGCAGTGCGCAGTGCTCGTGAATTCTGACAATTTGCCAGCTTTTATTTCCTCTTGGCTGCAAAATCATCAATCGAGTTAGATGTTTAAGCCTTGTGAATTCTGACAAAATTTGCTGCCTCATATTTCATCTCGGGTAAATCAGATAGTGCGGAATCGTCAGTCAAGTTCCGAGATGAATAGTTGGTAACTTACCTGGGGGGATAAACATGGGATGATTCTTGGCGGAGATCTATTTCCCAATGCTATTCAATTACTCGCGTATGAACTTTTTTTTCTCTTTGTTTGATCTTTTTGAGTATTTCCATTTTCAAAAATTATGTTGACAGTGAATCTTTATATTGTTGTCCTCGGCAAGGTGTAAACCTTGGGAACTTATTTTGGTAAACTCTCTTATCATTTTATTGCTCGGTGTGCATACATTGTCATAGGTTGACATGATTATAATCCCTGCAACTACTGGACAAATGGGTGTTTTGCCTGGTCATGTTGCCACAATTGCAGAGCTGAAGCCCGGTGTTCTATCAGTTCATGACGGTAATGAGGTGACAAAATATTTTTTGAGCAGTGGGTTTGCATTTGTCCATGCAAATTCTGTTGCAGATATAATAGCAGTCGAGGCCACGCCTCTTGACCAAATCGACCCGACCCTTGTTCAGAAGGGACTTGCAGAATTCACCCAAAAGCTAAACTCAGCATCAAGCGATGAGGAGAAAGCCGAAGCACAAATTGGGGTTGATGTACACAGTGCCCTCAATGCCGCTTTTACAGGATAAGGGTAGGGGAGAGGCAGGTCAGCAACGTTTTCTAGTATCCTTCTTTGTTGTTTGCTTGAGTCGATCTTTTTTCGTTGCTTTGCAAAAGTTGTTTTCTGTGCGTTCCTTAAAACAATTATCTTGGAATCGTTAGATAGACGATTTTCTTCAATAAATACTGAGACCAGTTTGGCACGTTCGATTTTCTTGTGCTAGGTGCCAAAACATTTGTTTTTAAATAATCTGGAATTATAGATCGTTATGCGAACATCTTTCCACTTGAGCCAAGACTTTCCACTTGAGCCAAGATTCTTGAAGGATCAAATACATGTATAGTTTTACTTTTGTTTGAAGGATCAAATACATGTATAGTTTTACTTTTGTATCTTGGCCATCAACACATTTCTAATTGTAATTGGTGAGGCATGGCATTTGAAGTATATGCCATAGTCTGAAGAAAATTGTACGATGGAAATGTTATTCCATTCTGTGTTGAACTCTTCCGCACCTATATTTTATCAGATGTCTTCGAAGGGACTAATATCAATCCCTACAAGTCCATCATTAAATGTAGGTGTTTGTTTTTTTTTTTCCTTTTTTGGCACTACAGGAACTTGAGCAAGAAATCTCCTCAAGATCTGTTAGAGCTCACAGTTCTACTGAAGGGTATGATAAAAAACCTACCAAAACTCGATCAAGTTCATTTTCCTATCCTACATAAATAAAAGACTCTTTTACCTGTACTGTTCATAAGTCGAGCTGAGCCAAATGTCTTGATGGATCGGTTCGGCTAAGTTTTTTTTTTTTTTTTTTAACGTTTGATTCAGTATTTTAAGTTACAAAATATTCGTTTTAAGCGATTTAAAATTTGTTGGAAATGTAGAAGTGCGGCCATAATAAATATATGATCGATAAATTTTAAATATCAAAAATAATTTTACATTAATTGTGAAGCGTAAAGTCGTGATTGTTTATGTTTCTTTTTAATCCCAACTCCATTTTCACGTCTTTTGTTCGAACTTTATTTTCCTACAATTTTTCGTTTGATTCGATATTTCACGATATGAATATTCATTTGGATCGATTTAAATTTTTTTAAAAAAACTTAAAATATGATAATAATAAATCTATCGTCGATTAAGTGTAAATATAAAAATTATCTTAAATTATTAAACGTAAAATCATAATCGTTAATTTTTCTTTTCTACACCACCCTCAATCTTCATATTCACACCAATTTCTCTCAATTTCATTTTTTTCAGTTTTTACGATTAAAAAGGGTAAATTTATGACGTCAAAATTGATATTGAAGGAATTCAATGATTTTTAGAAGAATCATCCTACATAATGTAGTGCTGGTAGACAAACATCTTTTATGAAGTGGATTACTTTGGTTTTTTTTTTTAAAATGGATTTAATGTACAATATCATTAGAATATGCTGAAAAGATATTCGAATGAATTTATGAAGTTAGGTAATTGTTTGTCATTCTTTTTGTCTCTATGATGAAAGTTTTCATTGTGTTATGGTTTTAATACTGATAGACACCCTTGATTTGTCATAAATTCTGTACTGTATTATCATTAATTAATTAGTTTTGACTACATACGTCTTGCATAGGGTCTTGGTAAAGAAATTAAATACTGATGCAACTGATACATGTAATTGGAGATTATATAAGCACTAGATGAATGATACATAATGTCTTACCTCAATAGGTAGAAAAATGAGGGTTAAGTTGAACTTCATTATCTTTTTAGCAGGGCATCAACACCTAATCATCTATGCCCCTTTTTTTTTTAAAAGAACAGAGAGATCTTCAAACGCAAAGTCTAGAAAATAAGTTTTGAATCAAATCTCTTAATATTATTTGTCACCTATCATCATTTCAAGTGTTTTAAGTTTAATGTAATTGATGTTTACGACATAATTTTTTTTTTTTTTTATATATTTACGCCATCATATAATCAACTATACTACTATGACACGTGCGTCTCGCTAGTACTAGATAAAGAGCCTACTTAAGTATTCGTTTGTGAGCATTTTTTATGAGTCTTTTTAAACATAATATTTTCTCTATTTTAAAGAGTTAAATCTTAAAATTATATTTCAAGAGTCTTCAAAAATTGTTGAATTTAGACACTAAAAAATAGGATTTTATTTATGAAATAGAATCATACAACTTTGGACAATGCTCATGAAAGACCACTATCTAATATTTTATTAACTCAAATGAAAATTTCTAACATACACACTGCTATGTGCTTTCCTATGTTATCATTCTCTTTCTTTCTTACTCTCTTGTTGATTGACATTTTAATTTAGAGAGTTAGTTTGGAGAGTCAAATTGACTCTCTATCATTAAATGTGTTTAATGTATTTCAATTTTTAATGAAGAAAAATAATACAAATTTAAAGGAAAGTTAGGGTGTGTTTGATAGGCTTCAAATTCAAATTCCATTTTCCAACATTTGTCATGTTTGATACCATTTTTTTTCCATAGAATTCCTTTTCCATTTTGAGCCAACACGTGCACCATTTCCTCATTTTCAAGGAAATTTGATTTCAGGTTTTTTTTTTTTGGCAATGGAAACAAATTTCATAACCAATTGTGTAAAAAAAAAAAAAAAATTAACTTTAATATACAATTTACATGTGAAACAAAGTCAAACGAATACTAAATTTTGATTAAAAAAATGTTTTTTTAGGGAAAAAAATAATTTAGTTTTTTTTTTAAAACTTTTTGGCAATGAAAACAAATTTTATAATCAATTGTGGGAAAAATTGTCACTTTAGTGGACAATTTTAATGTAAAACAAAGCTAAACGAACACAAAATTTAAAAATTTTTCGGGTGAAAAATTATACCAATCAAACACACTTAATTAACAATTCTCTGGAAAACAATTTCTAGTCAATTAATTTCCTTGGAATTCATTTTCTTTCCACCCATTTTTCATCCATGCAATTAAATGGATCCTTAGTGAAAATAAAAGATAGGAAAAAATAAAGAAAGTGAGTGAATATGAAAGATAGGGGGAAAAAAAAAAATTGAGAGTAGTAAAATTAAGTGTCAATATAACGAGCTTGTTGAAGCATTTAAAAATTTGTACTCTCTAAATTCAAATTCATAGATGCTCTCTAAATTATAAAATACACTTTTTAAAAATAGAGAGTCGCTTGAAAATATTCTGACATTTTAAATGTCCAAACATTTTCAGTATTTTGTTTCACAAGAATTACAAAGTTTTCACTCACACTGTTGTAAAAAATTTTAATCAGGTTATATTTTTATTACAAAAATTAAAAATTTGGCACTCCTCGACCCTATCATATCTTGAATAGGACAATATAAACTAGAGATGACAATTTTTTCCGCCTCGACCTGACCCGAATGGGGCAAAAAAACCTACCCTGCCCCATGAAAAATAAAATAAAAGAATAAAAAAATTATTTTGGACATTATTTGTTTTGAGTGCTTGCTTTGGATATTGATGTAGTTAGTTTGAGTATTATTTGCTTTGGATTTTAAAATTTTGAATTTGTATTTTAACTAGAAATTTTAAAAAGTAATAATAAATAAACGGGGCAGACCCGCGCCCCGCACCCTCCCCGTACCACCCCGAGTGTCACGGGCAGCAGCTTCACTTCAGCCCCGTGACGCTATCGCAGCCGCTGCACTTCGGCTGCACCTTGTAAATATTTCATTTAATTGTAAAATAGTTGATAATTAGAAAATTTTAGTATGATTCCTCGGCCAAAAGACGTCTACTCCCGTCATTTGGGTTTTTGTTGCTAAGTGTATTATATGGGGTATATGACTTTCAAACATCTTTCAAGCTTTTCTAGTGTTCGCCCCCTGCACTAGCCATTGTAATTTCCTGCTTTCAGTCTATTGTAATTTCAAGCTTTCTAACAATCAATGATCAAGTTTATTTCAATGCATTTCAATCTCGTGTTGTAAGCTTTCTTTAAATTGTGATCAAATCTACTTTTGTCTCGAGACGGACCGAGAAAAGGCGGAAGGTAGTCTAGCGGAGCAGACTACTGCCGCACGGTGTCCCTTTCTGTGATAAGAAGAAAGGTAACCCGTGAAAGTTGGTATCAGAGCTGCGGCTCAAGACCCTCGATAAGAAAGCGATGGATACAATGGAACCGGACACCACGGAGGTGGTGGATCCTCAGAGGAGGACTACGAAATAGCGTTTGGAGGCGCTGGAGGTGACAAACACTAGGTTGTGTTTGGCCATGGAGGGCCTTGGAGAAAAGGTCGAAGTGGCAGAGACGGAAACTCGAGAGGTACGCATCCAACTGGATGAATGCCAAGAAGCTTGCGCAGCTATGACTGAAGCTATTGCTAGCATACCTGATCTGCAAGAGGAAGTGGGAACGTTGAGAGCTCAACTGGTAGTTCTTTAACGAGCGTTTGGCAATGGGCAAGCCACCGTGCAAGAGTCTATGCATAGGCTCAGAATTCCAGATCCGTGTACCTACGGAGGGGCACGCGATGCTAAAGAAGTTGAGAACTTCTTATTCGACATGGAACAATACTTTCTTGCGGCTTCGATCCAAGACGAAGCGAAGAAGGTTACTACAGCTACCATGTATCTATGTGGAGATGCAAAACTGTGGTGGCGGACGAAGTATGCTGATATTCAGGCCAACAGGGTCCGAATAGATACTTGGGAGCTTCTCAAGGAAGCAATCAGATCTCAGTTTTTCCCAGAGAATGTGGACTATCAGGCACGACGTGCGCTGCGAGATCTGAAACATACAAGCTCTATCAGGGAGTATGTGAAAGCCTTTTCCGGGCATATGCTGAATATTCGAGACATGTCGGAAAGGGACAAGCTATTCACCTTCATGGAAGGGTTGGCACCGTGGGCACGCACGGAACTTCAGAGACAGAAGGTCACTGATTTAAGCGTAGCTATTGGAGCTGTTGAATGTTTGAGTGACTATCAACCAGAATTGAGAGATGATCAATATTCGGGAAATAGTCAGTCTATCGGAGGTGGAAATAGACCTCATAGACCTAGCTCGAGCTCAGATGGGGGAGATTGTTACTCTCGGAATAGGGGAGAACCCTATCAAGGCAACCGTCAGAGTAACTTCAAAGGAAGTCACAACGGGAGCAACAGTAACAACTGGAACAAAGGAAAAGCAACGGAGGGCAGATCTGATGTCGCTCCTAAATTGAAATGCTTTTTATGTGAAGGACCACATCGGGTGGCACAGTGTCCTAAGAAACGGATGGTGAACGCATATTACCAACAAGCAAGTGGCAGGACCAAATCGAAGCAAGGTACCCCACAAGCTAGTTGCCATAGTGAGACCAGTTCCGACGGGGATGAGGATGTAGTTGGTGCATTCTCACATCGGTGCAATACACTATTGCATCGAGCTACGAAAAGGGACGAAGGTCCCTCGAGAGAGTCGAAGATGGAAGAATCAAAGGCTTGCATTCGTAAGGCGAAAGGCCTAATGTACATTGATGTGAAGATCAATGGAAAGCCAATCAGGGCTATGGTAGATACTGGTGCAACCCACAACTACCTCGCAAGTGCCGAAGTGGATCGACTCGGACTTATTTTGGAGAAGAGCCACGGAAAGGTCAAAGCAATCAACTCCATTGCTCAACCAATAGCTGGAGTAGCCAAATCTGTCTTACTCAAAGTTGGTCAGTTCGAGGGAAGGACTAACTTGTCTGCGGTTCAGATGGAAGACTTCAAGCTTATTTTGGGATTGGAATTTCTTCGGGATACTAAAACAGCGGTGTTGCCGTACCTCAATTCACTAATGATGATGGGTAGCAAACCGTGTGTCATCCCCACTCAAACTGGGAAGAGAGGCGAGAAAAGTATCTCGGTCATGCAATTTTTCAAGGGTTCCGAAAGGAATGAACCCTCACTTTTGTGCACTCTTAGATCAGAGGAGATCGAAGAGGCGACTGGTCCTATTCCAAAGCATATCAGAAGGAGTGTTGAGGAATTCGAGGACATCATATCGGGTGAATTGCCAAGGAGGACAATTGATCGCGGGATTGAACTTCATCCAGGTGCCAAACGTCCCAGCGAGGCACCATACCGTACGACTCAGCCGAAGCTTGAAGGTCTTCATGCAGGTCATCAGAAAAAGGCAGGCTTACTGGAGCCCCTTTCCGTCCCAAGTAGACCAGTCGAGAGTAGATCGATGGACTACATTGGTGGATTGCCGAAATTAGGAGATTTTGGCACTATCACGGTCAAGAGGGACCGTTCATCTAAAAATGCAAACTTTACCACAGCGCCTAAGTATACATCAGCCGAAGAGACAGCTCAACTCTTCTTCAAGCATATTGTCAAATACTGGGAACTGCCTAAAGACATCGTCAGTGATCGGGATTCTCGGTTTACTGGCATACTTTGGACCAAGTTGTTCAAACTTCTTGGCCCAACTTTGAGCATGAATTCTAGTTTTCACCCACAATCAGACGGACAGACAGAGCGCTTCAAATATCTTTGGAAGACTATTTTCGGCACTTCATCTCTGCTCCGCATGAAGTTTGGGTAAAACTTTCGGATGTGGCCCGGATGTGTTTCAATGCTCAAGAGACCTCTTCGCCCAACAAGAGTCCTTTTGAGATTACTACTGGCCAGCAACCGTCCCTCCCTCATACTACAGACATCAATCAGAAACAGTACAAGAAGTCTGAAGATCTGAAGCGACTTGGGTTTTAATTGAAAAGATCAGAAATGAAGGTTGCTGAAAAGATTCTTGGCCATCGAGCTTCTAGGAATTATCTTCAAGAATACTTGGTCAAATGGAGCGGATTCAACAACGAGAAGAACAACCAACGGCTCAGAGGACTTCGCCAAAGCAAATGGGGGAGAATGTCACGGGCAACAGCTTCACTTCAGCCCCGTGACGCTATCGCAGCCGCTGCACTTCGGCTGCACCTTGTAAATATTTCATTTAATTGTATAATAGTTGATAATTAGAAAATTTTAGTATGATTCATCGGCCAAAAGACGTCTACTCCCGTCATTTGGGTTTTTGTTGCTAAGTCTATTATAGGGGGTATATGACTTTCAAACATCTTTCAAGCTTTTCTAGTGTTCGCCCCCTGCACTAGCCATTGTAATTTCCTACTTTCAGTCTATTGTAATTTTAAACTTTCTAGCAATCAATGATCAAGTTTATTTCAATGCATTTCAATCTCGTGTTGTAAGCTTTCTTTAAATTGTGATCAAATCTACTTTTGTCCCGAGACGGACCGAGAAAAGGCGGAAGGTAGTCTAGCGGAGCAGACTACTGCCGCACGGTGTCCCTTTCTGTGATAAGAAGAAAGGTAACCCGTGAAACCGAGTCCCGCCCCATCCCGTCCGAGGCGCCCCGTCCCGAACCCGCACCCATTGCGATCACTAATATAAACTTGTAAAATTGAGGTTAATACAGAAGAAATTGAGGGAGATATGGAAAGGGATCGAACCTCAACCTTCTATGTGGGAAGTTCCCATCGGTGTCCCTAGATCACGTGGTGTTGCTAGATCCAATCTAGACATCACCCAATTCATACGAGATTTTTTTAACGATTTTATTAAGGATATGGTGAATACTTTCATAAAACATATTCTCGAATTTTATTAATATAGTAACTCGAGCAATTATATATCAATTATTATTTTTAGATTTAAGCCACTTAACAAATATATGTACTATTTTCTTATATTAAGTAGACGTCCAATCTAAACAATATCCAATATAATTGTATGTATTTGTAATTCTGAAAAATATAACCTAAACCAATGAGAAGATATATATTGACTACAAAGGGTCTTTTTCGAGCAAATTATATTACCCACTTAAATAATTTTTTTAAATTAAAAAGTCAATTTCTAATTAAGAAGACGAAAGTAAGGTAATATGCTAAGGTTGCATTAAGAAGAAATGAATGGGCAATTTCACGGTACCTGATCAAAGGGATTTTTTTTTTTTTTCCTTTTCAAAAGCGTAATTTACTTTTTTTTTTTTCCTTCAACTTATAGAATGATGGCCTAATTTATAATTTGTAATTTATATTCAAATGAAAATCGGTTTAATCTTTTTATTTAATTTGATTATGTAAAACAAATTTAAGTTTATTATTCTTTGTTTTGAGACTATGCATGCTCTCTATTTAAAAACACTCAATACATTTTTATCCCCACCTTTTGAAGTTAAAAAAAGCATTCGACGAAATTAATCGCCATTTCATAACCATATTAATAAAATGGAATCAAACTCGAACATGTTTGGTTAATTTTCAAAATAATTAAAAATTACTTTATTACCAAACAAAGAAGCTTAATTATGATAAATCGTGGCGAACAAAATAGAAAATGAATGTAAGTAAAGCATCAATCAAATAAAATAATGTTGTAAAACAAACAAGATACCATAATAGTTTTGATATCAATTGTTGTGAAACAAACCGCTGGATTGAGATGTTGAAATTATATGACAAATAATAATGAAGTATATGATCAAGTAAAAGAATAATAAAGACAAGAATATGGCAAAGTATAATTCTAGTAATATATTTTCTCATCTTATAAATTGTATAAAAGAACCTAGTATTTATAGGGAATAAGTATGAGATGTCCAAACCCACCTAATAGAGTTGTTGATGAAGTAGGATATCATAAAATTGAGTCCAAAACAAATTACAACTCTCAATGGGCTTCCAAAATAGAATTTCAACATGACATAAGACTCAAATAATATTCCAAATTTGAATTCTTCATGACGTGCTAATAGGAATATAAAATACACATTTTTCATCTTTATTTAATGCACTCATATGACTATTTTATACCTAAATATACTTAGTATTCTCATATTTTGGTTTAGGTGGCAAGTTAATGGATATAGCGTAATTTGGAAGAAATATGTAAAATGGACCAAAGTGAAAGGAAATGAAAGTTCAAAGACTAGCGTGCAAATACACAAAAGTTGTGTCAAACCAAATAATGAAGATTTGAGAGTCAATTGCTTGAAAGAAGACGTCAAATGGATGAAATATCGTTAAAGTATGATCACACATCAATTTCCAATCGAAAAGTTATACACCGATTTTCAGCCTCATATTGAGACCCATTTTCAACATGGAAAACGATCGAATTGGAAGATCATATCTGAATAAAAGTTGTAGCCATTTGAGTTATCTTTTCAACGTATCTTGAATCACCTCAATCGGATATCGGGAAAAGAAGATACGACCAAAACACTGAAAGCTGTTCGGAGGAAATTTCGTAAAACCATGCGGCCGCAAGCCTTTAATTCCATGCGGCCGCATAGACCATTACCGAGAGTTTGAAGGCTGAGTTCATTTGTTCCTTGCGGCCCCAAGCCTCTAAACCATGCGGCCGCATGGTTCATTTCCGATACGAAAATTCTGGTTTCCTAATTTAAGTCAACTATCTATGGAAACAATTATAAATACATATTTTAAAACCCTAGAACGGACCAGAACGCCTCCAACATATTTTCTCTCTATTTTTCTTAGATCTATCATGTGTAACTAAACTTCTACGCTTGGTCGAAGGAAATTGAAGTCTCGGAACCACATATTGTGAGATCTAAATAGTTTTCTTATTGTTTAATTTATATTTTGCGTATTGAATGTTTTTCTGCATTTATTTCTATTATTTGTTGCGTTTAATTGCTAGAGGGCCCGCTATTTTATGGATTGTAACAACCTACCGCTAAGTTAAATATCAAATCCGTAATTGTTTGATCCCTTTAACTTGTGAAGCACTAGGATTTGATATTTTTCTGCGATAGAGGTTATTGAATTTTAAGAAGAATGTTTAAATAGATTGAATGTAACCGCTGATATTTGTGTTATCTAGTTCATCGATTTCTCTATTATGTAAAGCTGTTATTAAATTGAATCTTGAGCGCTAGTCTGGGGTTATATAATAATTAGGGTTAATTAAAACGCTGGTTTCTAATTAACTAAAATTAAGGAGAAATATGAATCAATTCCAATGATAAATATTCGAAATATGAATTGAATTATCCTTGTATCTATGATCAATTGTGGATTTCCGATGGTGGATGTGGATTTAGACCAATGTTAGTCTTTTGATTGTTTTCGTTAATTTAATTGGCATTGTTATTAATTGAGTTATTTATAATTGTTTGAATACAAAATCCCCCCCAATCATTGTATGAAGCATAAATATTGAATTACACAATTTTCGTGAGATCGACCCTTACTTCCATTACTACATTAGTTTTAGAGGTTTAAGGACTATTTTTGGATGCCTACGACAGCACACCACGTGCACTTCAATTAGAATTTTTCAATTACTTCAACAAGGAATTCGGGTTAGACCAAAATTCTAACAATCTCCACATTGACACGAATTCCACCAAGAAATGAATTTACTTCTTCAACAATAACCAAAATATTAACCTCCAACTAAATACAAAATATTCCACCTCTTCGAATGAATCCAAGCACTGCTTTACAGAATTACCTCAGATTTCAAAAAATCTTAATGATTTTATAATTTACGAAAATGGGTTTTAACACACCCCAAAGTAGAATCAATACCAAATGCTTTTACAGAAGGCTCATTGCTAGATTGTACACCTTCTACTCCACTTAAATCATGCTCAACAAAATCAGCATCCACATACCCTTTTTCCATTGGGTCCGTCCCTATCAATTGAATACAATGGCACCGCAAGTGATGGTGGCAAAGCAGCATTATCAATATCTCATGAACTTCACTGAACTGTATTTTTCAAATTCGACTCTTTATGAGCTCCTAAATATATTGTACCAAACTGAATGTCCACCACGGTCCTGAACTTGTGCTGATTGACTCTTCTAAATTCTGTCCCTCCAATACAACTTGGGCACCCTTACAAACTTTCAAAGCTTCACCTCTACCAAAGAACTCATAACCTTTTGAATTAAGGATATACAACGAGATGAGATTTTTCTTCAAATCTGGAACATGTCGAACCTGACCAAGTATTCTAATTGTTATATCCAAAAGTTTCAATCTGAATGTACAAATTCTAACAACCCGACAAGATACGTTGTTTCCCATAACCACGATATATTTGGAAATAGTTTCATATGTAGCAAACAAGTTCTTATTAAGACACATATGAAACACATATGTTGAATCAAGAATCCAATCATCTTCTGATTTAGACTCAATGTTAGAAATAGCTAAGAGTTCCCCATCACTTACAACGTTCTCCACGAGGTCTGCTTTGCTTGAAGTATCTGAATATCCACTTGCAGCCATCTTTTCTTTATTCTGCAATTTGTAGCAATCCTTCTTTAAGTACCCCTTCTTCTTCCAGAACTACTATGAGCAGCTGACCTTCTCCATCTCTGGCCTCAGAAACCAGATGCTTCATCTTCTCTTTTGAATACAAAGCATCATACACTTCCTCTATGGTGAGAGTATAACGACTATACAAAATCGTGTCTCTAAAAAAAGAAAACGAAGCGGACGATGAACACAATATGATTAAGGCCAAATCTTCTTCATCATAATCTACTTCCAAAGTTTCCAAATCAGTGACGATCTCTTTAAATACAGTCAGGTGATCTTCCAATAATCCTCCTTCCGCCATTCGATGATAGTATAAACGCTGCTTGAGGTTCAACTTGCTTGTCAGATTTTTAGTCATGCACAATTGCTCCAACCTCAACCATAAAACAACTGCTGAATTCTCCTTCAAAACGTCCTGAAGAATAGTATTTGATGGATGATGATACATGTGAGAAACTGCCTTCTTATCCTTCCGTAATTTCTCCTTTACGGTTAAAGTTGCGGGCATCTTGTCAATTCCCAACAACGCATCATCCAAATCCAGTTGTGCGAGTATTGCACGTATCTTGACCTGTCATAGCGAAAATCTAGTGTTTCGATCCAAAAGCGGAATATCATACTTCATGGAAGCCATCATGAATAAAAAATCTCGAACAAATCAAACATTGGGTTCTTGTAGAACTGCTGAACCTGGGGGTCTGATACCAATTGTTGCAAAAACAACCAAGATACCATTATAGCTCTGATACCAATTGTTGTGGAATAAACCACCGGATTGAGATGTTAAAGTTATATGACAAATAATAATTAAGTATTTGATCAAGTAAAAGAATAAAAAAGACAAGAATATAGTATAGGAATTAAGAGATTTTATTAACTCAAAAACAATGGAGAAGAGAGAAAAATTACAATAGATCCTATAATTTAGTAATCTATTTTCTCACCTTATAAAATTGTATAGAAGAACCTAGTATTTATAGGGAATAAGTAGGGGATGTCCAAACCCACATAGTAGGTTTGTTTATGAAGTAGGATACCATAAAGTCCAAAACAAATTCCAACTCTCAATGGCCTTCCAAAATAGAATTTCAACATGACATAAGACTCCAATAATATTTCAAATTTGAATTCTTCATGACGTGCATTTCAATTAGAATTTTTCAATTACTTCAACAAGGAATTCGGGTCACACCCAAATTCTAACAAATAATTTTCAAATTTAGTAGTGAGCTTCATTTCCAGAACGCCAAACAAGAATCATTCAAAGCGAAGCTACTCTTCTGTCTCTTCATAGATGAGAATGTTAGGTGCTCAAGGATGGAAGTGCTTAATTCCCTCAATAACCACTTAGCATCACTTTCCACGCCGCCAAAGCAAAAGTTACTTTTAAATTTTTTATTTGTAAAATGAAAAATAATTTTTCGAGTGGAATTTATGGTCTGTTCTTTTTACCATTTTCAAGCTGTTTTTTGTTTTCAATTTTCCAAAACAGTGAAAACGCATTCTCTTTCCTATTTTCAAAAACGCGTTTTTGAAAACAAATTAAAAATTTACAAAGAAAATTCAAAATGGGTGTTTTCAGTTATAATCAAGTCAATTTTCAAAACCTGTTTTGGGTGTTTTCAAAACAATTTTTCAAAATGTCAAAAAGAACACATTTTCAATAATCTCAAAATGAACACAAAACTCAAAACTGAAATATAAAGAGAACAACTTATATTTCGAGAATGTAATTCGTAAATTTAAATTCTAGATCAATAACTTTTAGGTTAACTTATAGAGTTTCGATGCAGGTGACCATCTTCAACTTGTTTCAATTTGACTACTTAACATCCATTTTTATTTTAGTTTGCCAATTCCATATGTAACCTTTACCAAAATTAATTAAATAAGAATAAAAAAATGTCTTTATTCAATATGTCTACTCCAACTTTACCCTTCATTCTAAGATGGGTCAAATTAGAAACAAATTAAGTCAGGTTCATTTAACTCGTGGGTTTGAAAAGATGTTTGGAAAAATAATAATTTCTATGGTGACGTGCGGCTGCTTGACGCTACAAAGAAGAAAGATGGCTTACTAATAATTTTGGCACTCTAATTATTAAAATATAATTTTTATAACAAAAATAACCATTTTGAATGGAAATTTACTAATATATTTGAGATGCAAAAGGCGGCCAAGAACTGCTAATATAAAATCATGATCGGAAAATTCGGAGAGGAAGTGGTAAATCCAATTTGATTCTTGGCGATGTCACAAGAAGTTAAAAAAATAAAAAATTAGTGTGATCTTGATTGTAAATTTTGCTATATATGCACATTAATCTAATCACATCTTTGATACAATCCATTGAACAAATTTGGATAACATAATAAAAAAATTATTATTTCTTATTATTGTCTAATCCATATTCATATCCATATCCGTGCTTCATGCATTTGGATTCACTTGCGATTGGGACTTTGCAATCTGTTGCATGGTGGGTTTATTACCCTACGACTAGCCTAGAGTCATGTCTTGAATCTGTTGAAAATAAAATCCCACATCGCCTGTGGACAACGTCTTGGACCAGTTTATAAACAATGTGGCAAACCTCTCTTACTGAACTGGTTTTTGAGATGAGTTGGGCCCATGAATTTCTACATGGTATCAGAGCCATTAAGCTCTAATGAGCAATTCGATCTAGTTAAGACTCAAAAAAGTGAGTATACAGATTTCAAGATTGGTATGCTCAAAAGAGTCATCATCTTGCGAGGGCATGTTAAAGGATAGAATCCCACATCGAATAAAGATGTAAAAATAAACCCACTTATAAAGGATTGAGTTACTACTCTTAATAAGTTTGACCTTTTAAGATGAAATCCTAATTCTTAACATAGTATTAGAGCCTACCACAGGATTGATGTGGGCCCACACTACTGACCATGTGACAAGGACCAGAAAAATTACTGGCCTGCACGTGAGGGAGGGTGTTGGAAATAAAATCCCACATCACCTGTGGACAATGTCTTGAGTCAGTTTATAATTAATGTGGCAAACCTCTCTTGCTGAACCGATTTTGTGAGATGAGTTGGGCCTATGAATTTCGACAAAATCTTCACTAAATACAATTGAAAAGGCTGTAATTAAACAAGATATATATTGAAAGGGAGCGAGTCTTTGCCTTGTCTTGGTCTTTCCCTTGGTTTCACACTATGATTCAGACCTCTAGTCAATTAATCAGTTAGATTTCAAAAAATAAAAAAAGTAATGGAAATTTCGTGGTATCTATTCGTACATTCCCATGAACATTTTTCTTAGCAGACAAATTAATGACTATATGTTCAATCTTTGAATTTCATTTGCATATTCCTTTGGTTTCTAACAAAATTTCACAAAAACTCCGGTGATATTTTCATTCATTAATTTCATAATATATTGATTATCTCTGCTTATACAATTATTTGCTATCCTATTAATCGAAAATAATAATAATAAATAAATAGAACAATAAATATTTGGGTAATATATTCACATTTCCCACACGTCAAAATTATAATTAAGGTTATTAATTTTTGTTTATTTTTACATTTATGTTCCCAACTTCTTTTTCTAGTATTTTAATTTCACCTCTATTTTAAATAGCACATATTGTTCCTGATGACAGTCAAAAAATTCTTTAGGAAGGAGGAAAAAAAATTATTTGTCATTCGTATTTTTAAATAAGCAAGATAAAAAATAAACACATATGTTCAACAAAATACGTTTCCCACTTTAAGATAATACATAATCGTTTAAAGATTCAACAAAATACGTTTCCCACTTTAAGATAATACATAATCGTTTAAAGATAAAAATGCAATGAATAAAAAATAGAAGATATTAGTGCAAAAATTAGAAAATTTTTAAGATCTCAATGTAATTTAAATGTGATGCAGTTAACAAAAAGAATAACTTGAATCTGATTATTCTACAATTTTTTCCTTAGAACAAATTAAAATTGAATCAAATCATATGAACTCAAAATAAAAATAAATTATTTTAGAAAACGACTACAAAAGATGCTATGTAAATAAGATAACAAAAGTATATATATGTCAACTTATTTAGGTCGCGGTGGAACATTCAACACGGCAACTACAACTATGCTCTCCTCTATGTAAAGAATCCTAGTTTCATTTTACATGCAACACGAAATAGAAAAAGAAACAAAGAATTCAATGTTAAAAGGTGAGAAAATGTTGGAGAAATGGGTTGGGATGCTAATTTTGATTACTATGGTTGGTGGTGGTTGATGTGAAACAATCCAAAGAGAAAAAGAAAAAGAGGTTAGAGTTTTATTGGTTTTGCATAATGTAATTGAATAATGAAAATCTAGATACAAATAGACTATATATATAGTCTAAAATAAAGGCAACTTAAAAGATTATTCAATACTTAATAAATAATAAAAACAAAATAATCGTATATTTTTTAACATCTCCCATCAAACTCACGATGCAGAAACTACAAACATCGAGAGTTTGCCAATTAGAAAACGAAAAAGAGAAATAGAATGCGACTTGATAAGGAAATCTGCAAGCTGCAAAGAAGAAGAAACAAATGGCAAAGCAATTGTGCCATGCTTGAGATGAAGACGAATAAGGTGACAATCGATCTCAATGTGTTTAGTTCGTTCATAAAAAATCGAGTTGTGAGCAATCTGAATGGAACTCTGGTTATCACAATACATAGGAGTGAGATGTGAAAGAAAAACTCCCATATCTGCAAGTAACCAACATAACCAAGCAATCTCTTTGGTAGTGGATGCCATAGCACGATATTCTGCTTCGGTTGAAGATTGAGAAACAATAGATTGCTTCTTACTCTTTCAAGAAATAAGAGAATCACCCAAAAAGATATAGAAGCTAGTAACAGACTTACGATCTATGGGATCACTGCCATGATCAGCATCAGAGTATGCATGTAGCTCCAAGGAAGATGTGGATGGAAGTAAAAGACTTTGAAAGACTGTACCCCGAAGATACCGCAAAATACGAAGAACAACTGCCCAATGAACAGTAGTAGGAGAAGTAACAAACTGACTAACAACATGGACATAATATGCAATATCTGGATGAGTAATATTGAGATATTCCAAGCTCCCAACAATAGTACGGTATAAAGTAGGATCTGATAAAGGTAAACCATTAGAAGAAGAATACTTTGCATTAACCTCAATGGGGGTATCAACAGTCTTATTACAGTAAGTCGAGCCCATTCAAGAATATCTGCAACATATTTTGACTGAAAAAGAAGATAACCTCTAGGTGAGCAGGCTACCTCAATACCCAAGAAATATCGTAGAGAACCCAAATCCTTCATTTCAAACTGTTTAGCCAACTATGTCTTCAAAACTGAAATACCATCAATATCATCACCAGTCATAATCATGTCATCAACATATAAAGATAAAATGATACGACCTGCATCAGTACACTTAACAAAAAGAGAAGAATCACGACTACTAGAAGCAAATCCAATGGAAGAGATCACGATATAAAATTTCTCAAACCAAGCACGAGGTGCTTGTTTGAGACCAAACAACGCTTTCTTAAGCTTGCAAACATACCTAGAATCACGTGGAACACCAGGAGGGGGAGCCATATAAACTTCTTCTTGAAGATCTCTATTCAAAAAGGCATTTTTACTATCAAGTTGAGAGATACGCCACTGACGAACCGAAGCTACTGCAATAAGAGTACGAATAGTAGTCATTTTTCCAACAGGAGCAAATGTCTCATCGTAATCCATACCATATTGTTGAAAGTACCCTTTTGCAACCAACCTAACCTTGTACCGCTCAATTGATCCATCAGAATTAGTCTTGATCTTATACACCCAACGACAACCAACAACACTCTTATCTGGAGGTAGATGAACCAAATCCCAAGTACCAATCTTATGCAAAGCAGAAAGTTCCTCATCCATAGCTTGTTGCCAAAGAGGATCAAGAATTGTCTCTTTATAGGAAGAGGGCTCAGAGATACAATGAATAGAAGCTAAAAAGGAAGTAAAAGATGAAGAATAACAAGAATAAGCAAAATCTGGTAACTTTGTAGACTTACGAATGCGTATGGATTGACGTAGAGGTGGATCCACAGTCTCAGACGGAGCTTGAGGGACCATAGGAGAAGAGAGAGCTTCAGGTGTGCTGGAGAGTAAAGTGTCAGTACATGCAGAATGATCAGTATTTGAAGTGCTAGGAACTTGAGATGACAAACTATCAGAATCAGTAGAAAAAGGATCTATACGAATAAGATCAGGTATAGTCAAACTATGAGTAGTTGATGGAATAGAAAAGAAAGGTATATGCTCGAGAAACACAACATGACGAGACACATAAAGTTTCTGAGTTATTGTATCAAAACAACGATACCCCTTTTGACATTCACCATAACCAAGAAAGATACAAATAGCAGATCGAGACGACAACTTGCAGTGTTCTACATGAGGAAGAAGAACGAAACAAGTACAACAAAAAACAATAAAGAAAGAATAATCAGGGGCATACCCATACAACTTTTCGAAAGGAGAAAAACCTGAAATATGAGAATATGGAATTATATTAATCAAACTTACAGCAGTAAGAACAGTTTCACCCCAAAACGCACTAGGAACTGAAGTAGACAACAAGAGAGAGCGAGCAGTTTCAACAATGTGCCTATGTTTTCTTTCAGCAACACCATTTTGTTCAGAAGTATCTGTACACGAAGATTGGTGAATAATTCCATCTAAGGCAAGCAGTTCACAAATTTTTTTAAAAGTGTATTCCCCACTCAAATCACACCTAAAATATTTGATAACAGCAGAATGTTGAGTTTTGACAAGAGCACAGAATGCTGTGTATATCTCAAAGAATCCAGAACGATGTTTCATTAAATAAACCCAACAATAACGAGTATGATCATCAATAAAAGAAATATAATATCGAGACCCTCCTTTTGTGGTAACAGGAGAAGGCCCCCATACATCAGAATGAATCAAATTAAATGGAGATGAAGAAACAGAAATACTTCGATTAAAAGGTAAAGCTGAAAATTTTGCCAATTTACATCCACTACAATCTGAAATATCATAAGGTTACAAATTTCCTAATGCCCCTTTAGAAGCCAAATATCTCAAACGAGAAAACGAAACATGACCTAGGCAAGAATGCCATAAATAAAAACTAGAAGAAGAAGGACTTAAACGAAAAGAAGACAAATCAACACTAGTAGCAGCAGCATCAACTGGTACTTTTAATTCATCCAAAACATATAGTCCTCCCTTCCTATGGCTTGTCCCAATCAACTTCTGAGACTGTAGATCCTGGACATAACAAGAAGAAGAGGAAAATGTGGCTAAATTACCAGAATCACATAACTGACAAACAGAAGCAAGATTTAATCTGAGTTTCGGAATATGATAAACATTAAGGAGAGACAAGTGATGTGTGACAACAGAACCAACACCTGCTAAAGGCATAGGAGTGCCATCAGCAGTCATGACAGGAATAGAAGACGAAGGAAACACGGAAGCAAAAGATGAAGAATTTGGAGACATATGTTGTGAGCACCAGTCCAAGACCTAAACAGAATGTGACATACCTGAAGAACTATGAGGCAACTGACCTACAGAAACAGACATAGCTTGTGGTTGTAAGGAGAGAAACTTTTGAAATTGCTCAGCCAGAGTACCCAGATCGGTGAAAGGACCCGATGAAGCTACCACTGCAGTATTGGACTGTAGTGGTCTATAACCCTGAGGTGGTTTACGAGCATTCGATTGTGAGTGATTGCTAGGCTTCCAAGCTTGGAATTGCTACACGGTTCGATTTTGCTGTCTTAACTTAGGACCCTGAGCCTTCCAATGACCTTTCTCCTTAGAGAAGATGCACTTATTAGGAGCAGCCCTTGCGTGAAACATATTCTGATTATTAGACAGTGACTTAGAAGGCACTGCTAACACATAAGGATTAGAAGTATAAAGAATTTCCTTTTCAGAATAAGACTTAAGACGTATTTTTTCTGCCAATAACTCACTGACAACTGAATCAACAGAAGGAAGTGGAGAACGATGTAAAATTGAACCTCTAAGTCCTTCAAAATCACTGCGAAGTGCCGTTAGAAACTATACCAACCGTTGCTGCTCTCTATGAACAATATAGGCATTACATGCCTTTAATTCTGCCGATTCTGTAAGAGCCAATTGATCCCAAAGATCTGTTATAGCAGAATAAAACTCCTGAACACTCATATTCTTCTGCTGAAGAGATCGTATGTCATTCTCCAATTGATACTGTTTTGCAAAATTCGACTGAGTGAATAACCTTTGCAGATGTTCCCAAACCTTCTTTGCTGTCTCATATTTTACCAACTCTCTATCTATGGAATGCTCAACAGAATTGTTAATCCAAGTAATAATTTTTGAATTGTTTGCTTTCCAAGTATCTATCGAATCAGCATAACCCTCATCAGTATTCATAGGTTTCACAGAAGTTCCACTAACATATCCCCACATCTTTTTGCCCTTAAGAAAATTTATCAACACATAACTCCAATACAAATAATTCTTTCCATCCAACCTCACATTCACAGATTGAAGCGAATCGTCTTTTTCAGTAGCCATAATAAAAGAATAAAAAAGGAAACCCAAATCGCAAAAGAAAGGAAAACGAAATACCAGATTGCAGAAATTGAATGAAAACCCTAACAAAATACTAAATTGCAAAAACTGAATGAAAACCCTAACGAAGTACCAGATTGCAGAAATGAAATGAAAAATCCTCTCGAAATCGTCTATTCTCTAAAAAAGATCCGCGAAAGCTGTGTTTGAGATTATGTCAAATCCTATGAAACTTAGCTTTGATACCATGTGAAACAATCCAAAGAGCAAAAAAAAAAGAGGCTAGGGTTTTATTGATTCTGCATAATGTAATTGAATAATGAAAACCTAGATACAAAGAGACTATATATAGTCTAAAATAAAGGAAGTTTAAAAGACTATTCTACACTTAATAAATAATAAAAACAAAATATTCATATATTTCTTCACAGTTGGGTGGTTCCGATGGCACACGACGTAACTCCGAGTCAATGTAATGATGAAAAAAATACTCTGGTTAATAATTGCAGGCCAGTTATTTTTGGGAAAAATCCATCGACTGCATGTTGTCAAAACGTAAGAGATGTTCATATTGAATGTGCTTGTCCTTATCTTGGCCCTAAAGCAGCAGCAACAATTAAAGGCATTGGAGTATCTCGTGTTGTGAAACTGATTGAAGGGTGTGGTAGGCCTGTTCCTCACAACTACAGATGTGGAAGTAGGTTCCTCACTCGTTCTCATACACACAAACACTATTTTAAATATGATGTGTATGATTAACTCTTCTATCTCAAGCTTTCCTAGCCATACACGAGCTCGCACACTCTTCATTTTGAAATCATGATGCTGGTTAATATTATTTAACTTATTTTTCACGTGCTACAAATAACTTACAACATATATTTATTCTCGCAGGTATTACCACTCCACCATGAAGGTGTCCCTAAAAATCAAGACCCTTAAACAATATTAGTATAATCACTGATGTTCAAGTGTAGTATAATAAGTCAAGCTCCGTTGGGAACGAGCTCATCACTTTGTTTGAGCTTACTCCATTATGTATTTGTTGTCAATTTCTCGTGTTTAATTTAATGCACCGACACAAATAAAATTATGTTTTTGTTGATTCTTGCTTTTGATAATTTATGAATTCCGACAATTGATATAGATGTTCATCTTATCCTTCTTTGCTGAATTCTTTGAGCTTATTATTGTATCGTATATAAAGGAATTCATAAATAAAATAATTTTTTAGCCAAAAACTTAAGTCAAATGGATAGTTTTCTTGTCAAAATTTATGAATTTATAATTTAAAAAAATGTAATCGAAAACTCTACAAGAATATGTCCTACTTTTGCCTTTGTGTAGTACTAATTAAATGGAAGACTGCATTTGTGGAATCTTTACAGAGGAAACCAAGTATTGCCTACCATTGTTAAAAAAGGGGTCGAACCCTAACCTTGAGGACCCCACACTGCCCAGCCCCTAGAACATCGTGGAGGAGGTAAATTGCGGGATGTGCCTCAGCAGGCTAGGGTACAGAGCTGCCATAATGGTACCCACAAATAGTCAAATTTCGTACCTTGTAAAAGGTAGAAATTGAACTCTCACACTGCGGCTGCTAGCTCAACTGAAACTACCCCACTCATATCCTTTACACCACTGAGCTATGCCTCGGGGGGCTGCCTACAATTATTATATGAATTTGTATTGTGGTTTCTAAAATGGGTCTTGACTCATCTCTCTTAGTTATAAATACTCAAATCTAGTGATACCGAAAGATAATAAAAAAAATCTTAATCTCATTCGTCATTGAACTTAAGGTAACAAAATTCTTGAATTACAATCAGGTAATTCTCTCTTCAATTCGGCATTTATATTTGCGACCATTCTAGATCTCATACACCTAAAATCAAACATGTTTGATTAATTATAAAAATAAGTAAAAATACTTTATTTTTACAAACAAATAAGCTTAATTAGGATAAATCGTGGCGAACAAAAGAGGAAAAAGAATGTAAATAAAGAATCGAATAACTTTCAAGTCTAGGTATTGGGCCACTTTGCCTTCATAGATGAGTCCATTAGTATACAACATCTTATTTTCGACGAGGACATAGTGGCCAATGGCCAGTTAACCCGTCCAGTTTTCAAAATGGTCTTTAACCAGTATTAAATGAAAAAAAAAGAGAAAAGATAAAAACAAAACAAAAGGTTTAGTTACCTATTATACACTTGAAAAGAATAGAGAAAAGAAGAGAGAAAATGTAGCATATTAGGACTCTAAAATTACAGACGAGACAGACGGCCCTGTTCATCTTATAAACTTGACAATGTTAGTATTTGCTTGAAATCTTTAGTATTTCATAGTGGTGAATGTAGAGATTTGATTTTTTTTTTTAATGTGTTAATTTATGAGTTTAATACAAATATTGAGGTTTATTTATGGTTAAAATGAAAGAAAAGTCGAATTTGAGGTTGAAATAGGCTAGAAAAGGTAAAAATTTGAGTGTTCCGACGAGCCAGACGCATCCGGACAGATCCAAACACCGCGTTCTGGCCTTATTATTGTTATTATTGTTGTTGTTGTTATTATTATTATTATTATTTTCATTTTTTTTCAATTTAATTCATTTTGTTTTTTTGTTTTTATTTATTCCACCCCCTACGTTTTTTTTTCAATCTTAAATCTTTTTCTTAATTTATTTTCTTTTCATCAATTACTTTTTCATTTTCATTTTTTCCTCTTTGTATGTATATTTATCAATTTTTTTTGAAAAATTGAATCTTATATATTTTTTTAATTTCTAAGTTTTCATTTTCGTTTTTTGCCTCTTTTAATTTTTTATGAGTGTTTTTTATTTTTTAATTTCAATGTTATAATTTTTAATATATTTTTTTCCTTAAATTAATTTTTCCATGAATTTAATTCAATTTATGCATAATATTATTTTATTGGAGAATGAGTGATTAAAAAGAAGAGACAGAAAAATGTATTATAAATTTAATGGGAGCCAAACGGTTTTCATTTTTGTTTTTTGCTTTAACTTGACTTAAAATTATATTTTTCTATTTCAATTTACTTTATACAAAATTCCATTTTTGTTTTTTCTTTTTAATGTGTGACGAAATGAATTTATTTCTTGTGTATAATAGAATATAATCTGATTGGTTAAATTTTAAGATATTATATTTTATTCATAATTTCTTGTATATGGTTTTAACGTTTATTATTTTTGCAAGATGGAGTATCATTTGGACAACAGTATGAGAGATCATTTGGGAAAAGTTACGTAGTATTGTAACTTTTCCAGCTATGCTATAGTATTGAAAGGCTCGATGATGAGCATGTAGCCATACTCTACTAATCATTCTTACGATTCTTCTATTTGTTGAAGAACATGCAATTTTCAGGCCAGATAATTGATTCTTTATTATTTCGGTTGCTTAAATCAGTTGATCGCGATGAGCTGCATTTTGCTATGGAGGATAGAAAGGTATCTAGATTCACGATCTGTGAATTTTCCCTCATTACGGACTTGAAGTGTAATGGTGAAGAAGCAGCGATGGCTCGTATTATGGCAAATAAAAGGTTGTTGAATTTATATTTTGGAGGCAAAGGGCCTGTTGCACCCCACAGTTAGTGGATGCATTCAAAAAATGCGATCACATGTTAGACAAGTTGAAGTTGGGATTGGTGTTCATACTGGAGAGTATACTGAGGTGTCAACACAGTAAGATGTCGATTGACCTTTTTTCATTGGATATTGTTGATGATATTGGTACCTTTAACAGTTTTTCATAGGGCCAGAGATGTTATACTAATACGCTACACATCTTCAAGATGGTGAATTCGACGCCCATGTCGAAGATGGTCGAGCGCAAGTATGATGTAAATGTCTTTCCGCTGGCTTTCCAGGTAAATGTTTAACTTAATGAATGTTAAATTTTTTATTAAATATATAAGCATAATAATTGTAATTGCTGCAGGTATGGGTGTGCGAGGCTATCTCCGCTTAAGGTAGCAAGTGGGCGATCAGAAAGGGGATCGGCTGCCCGTGAATGCTTTACTGGCGAGCACATAAGAAGCCATTGGCTAGAGATTTGACATCTATCCTCGAAGATCCTTAGGTGAGTATTATATACAATTTATATTGTATGTAGATTTACTAGGCTCGATTCATGATCGTTAACACATTGAAATGTCGATATGTTAGCTTGAAGTCCATGCTGAGATGACTACTTAATGGATGAGGAGCATCAGAAGTACTGTGTGGATTATCTGTTCCACCTAATGAAGACAATCCACTTTTCGAGTCCATTTCGGATAGAGATAGACATGTTTATTTAATAACGTTAGTTGATCTGACTTATAGGATACGTGCATGGACTATTAATTGTTAATCTTCTTATTTGTATAGGAATGCCATCCAATAGTACGACGATTGCCTCCATCTCGGATATCTCCTCCACCTCCACTTCCACCCAATATATCACGCCACCGGCTTTATCACATTTCCTAAGGAGATTTTCCTTTCCACATCCAGCCACCTTCCATGTGGATCGCCGCACCTAGTCAGATCTATTATTTTGATAATTTTTTTGCATGCCTGACTAGTTTAATAGAAAGGTGTTAGGAACAATGCGACGAGAGTTGAGACATGATTTAATGATGGAGTTGGGAGTGCTACAAAAAATATATGAGTGATGTGATGGAGATATAAGAGACCTTTGTACTGAGGTCGCAACGCTTTGAGGTGGCAGACTCTCGAAGTTATGACTGTAGGTATGATGGAGGGAATGCCGAAAGGAGTACTAGAGGTATTGATAGAGGGACTGGTAGTCCTCGAGACAAAAGGTATGACCCCGCCCATCACACAAGGTATGTTGATTCGTAGTTGACAACAAATGTTACCTTCGATGCATGTTTTGGACTTGTACCGTCGATGATGGAGGAGGAGGATGTCCCAATGCCGAAGCGAGGGAGGAAGGGACGGTCCCAGTGCTCGAGGCGGTGATGGAGAAAGCGAAGGTCCTAGTGCAGGAGTGGAAGAATGAGAGGTCCCAATGCCGAAGGAGGTGGCGGAGAAGAGCCCCGACTTGATAGATGATTTCTTTGGTGAGGATGACATGACAATTGTGCAGGAAGGGGCAATGGAGGTGACAAAGGACAAAAAACATGTTGTTGACGTGTCGGAGCAAATGGTCAGCAAGGGGATGAGATCTCCGTCACAATACATTGTTTCTCCATACACGGCTGAGGCTAAAAAGAGAAAGTTCGTGGACGGTATGCTGCCCAACCTTTTCCGTGAAGTCGACTCGGCGAAGATGAAAGCGTTCGATGGTTGGTTCAACAAGATTGGACTCGGGTAAGTATTTTATGAAATTTTGTTAACATAAACAAACTTATATATGTGCTTTCTAACATTTTTTCTTTCTCGGGGAGACTCCAATATCAGAGTATAGAAATGGTTCGATGATGTACTGAAGAGTGGAGTGTGGCTCTATGACGATATAAGTGCCTCTTTCGTTATTATTCGTGTTGTTCACATAATTGTTATTCAAATTTTTATTTGTTGTTCCTACTGTAGCATGTTGATATGACTATGGAATTATTGTGCGATCGGGCTTGGAGACACCCAAAAATATTTGATGTTGCTGGCCGAGTTATCACGATCTACGAGATTTTTAGTGCCATTCAAATTAAGCATAACATGATCTTTAGCGGATCAAATTGGTACACATTTTCCCATTAATGAAAGAGTACGTGATAGGGCTCAATCTGAGATGGGGAAAGTCGTGGACTCGTTGTACACATCAGTACGTCCCAGTGATTGTGAACTTGCATTGCTTTGCAGTTGAGATCGTTTTCGTTGATTCAACGATGTAAGTATTGTTTGTGTAATTGTGATTATATTTAGTTGTAAGAATTTGTTGAAAAACAGATTAAATTGTAAATGTTTGTCAAAATTTATATATATATATATATATATATATATATATATATATATATATATATATAAAACTCGTCTAAATCTATAAAAATATTTAATTGTAATAATTGGTTGGAAAATAGATTAAATTATAAATGTTTATCAAAATTTATGTTAAAAAAATCATCTAAATCTAAAAAAAAAAAAAAAACAGAAAAGGTCCAAACAAGGTCAATGTTTATCAAAATTTATAATTTAATATAAATGTTTTTATGTCATCCATTTTCTAAAATTTTCAACTTTTACATACTAAATGTTAGAAAAGGTCGCGGGACTTGGTATGATAACCTTAATTATTGGGTTGTTGACTGAAATTTTTCCTTTCAAGTTTAATCGCATTTTTCTAATTATCTAAAAAATAGTTAAAAAAATATTTAATTGTGACTATCTTTTAATGTAATTGTATATTTCATCTGAAATAAAGCGAACATCAAAGAATGATGACCTAATCGCAACTTTTTAATAGTTGATGAAAAATAAAGCACGATGATCGAAATATGCTGAAAATTAATATCATACTATGAATAGAGATTACTTATGATTTAAATAGATATTACACATTAGTCAGATTATTACGTAGTGAGATCTGACTTGTACAAAATTGACGAGTATGTCATGTTGTGCCGCACCTTTCGCACATACGCTGTTCGGGAAACTCTTCGATAGATGATATTCTAGACATACGTCTACATCTAGAAGTATGCGATCAAGCTTCAGGTAGCAACAAATTATTAAGTGGGAGAATGTGATTGTGAACTTTATACTCGACTTCATTTGGTAGATGAACTATAGTTTCGTCATACACTACTCTTTAATAATCAACTACGTAATAATGAATACATAAGATGTGTGGTGGGAATCCTCTATATATAGCCACAAGGACTGCATGAGCACATGGAAAACTCTCCAACTGAAATTTTCTACACGTGCAGGTATTATCATTCAAGTCCATGATGTATCCGATATTATGTCCACATTTTAAAGAGAAGCGAAATTGATCTAGTGGTTCCACACTTAGCTTTCTTGCCACCTCTAGAGTTTTGAAAAGTTTATCTTCCTGAGCTGGGGTTAGCACACTTGTGCCATTTTGTGATTCCTCACATCGTTCATAAAATAAATGCTGTAGCTTGTTACGAATGTACTCAATCATCGCGAGAATTGGTAACTCTCGATCCTTCTTGAATAATGCATTGAGCGCATTGTTCGACTTCACCATGTTGTATCGATATCCTTGAAAATGTGATCGTGCCCAATGTTCAACACCCATCTCTGTTAGATAATCCCATGTATCGTGTGATTTATTTTCTCTTTCAACCATGAACTTATCAAACTCTTCGAAACTGTAGGCCTCTGCAGCTCTCCTAAACAATGCAACGATGCCACTGCTCCGATAGTTAGTCTTTAGGTTGCCTTGCATATGGTACATGCAATAGTCTTGTGCCTCGAAAAAAACTTCAGCTATATCATTTATTATTGACCGCCCCTGATAAGTCACAAATGCAAGGTTCTCGACATCCCCAATTACTTCGCTCAAGTTTATGAAGAACAAACGCATCGCTGATCATTCTCGCCATCGATTATACCAAATGTAAGAGGGTAAATTTAGATATTGACATCTTGATATGTAGCAATTATCAGTTTCCATTCTTATCTAGCTTTCAGGGTTGTACCATAGACTAGAAGTAGGGGTCCCATCTCATTTCGAAATCCTTGGGTACATTGTATAAGAACCATAAAGAAATACTTGAAGCGATTCTCATCATCGGTCTTAATAAAAAATGCCGAGTAAGGATTAGTTCTCCCCTTGTTATGATAATACCTAGCCAATCTAGTATAATTCTCCACGGTTGAATCCATTAAATCCTCCAATACACATTCTTTTACCTTCCAGGTCTTGTGGTAGCATATGACCACCTCATACTCCCGACGGATGTCATTGATGATATTTGTAGGTCTGTAAATCGTCAGTGGATCCTGAGACTTGAGTACTATATGTCGACCAATAAACCATGATTGAGCTTGCTTGTAATCATTTTGATGAATACCCACTTCACAAGTATGTTCCCATCCATACTTGAGAACTACAAAGAACTCATTCATATCCATCTTTGTTGCTCTCAAACACTAATTACAATTGTTGTCCACACAAATAATTGTGTATGTAGACTTGTTTGATTTCTGTACTTCAAACTCAAAGTCATGTTTTATTGCAATCCAGTGCACAACTTTCTTTAAATCTCTCTTCATGTCAAACAGTTGATCAACATGTAAATCTTCATCATCGGGAACCACATGTGAACAATTAGAAAACTATGTACTTGGCCCAGCCGTGAACTCCCACTAGACTCATGTCTCTGATTGGATAATCAAATCCTGATTTGTAAATCGTCTTTCATCCTCGTTGTCTTGAACTTCCTCGTAAATTCTATACATAACACTGAGATCATGGTGAGTAGCAACTATCTCGGGAATATCCACATTATCCTCAAGAGCTATGTCCATTGTATCCCAAAAATAATTTATATTACGATCCCCTCTGTTGGAATCTTGGTGTTCGACTTTGGGAACATTCTTTCTCAATAAAGTTACGCAAATAGGAGTCGACTTGTGGCCTGGGCTCAATTTAATTACAAACTTCATTTGCTCTTCAAAAATAACTTTCACGGGTGGAATCAGAATGAATGAATGCATAAAAATTTCAGTTCTATATTGTACTGAGAGAGATCAACGTTAAGCATGTTTTGTATATCATGGTACATTTTTGTAAACGATTTACTCGATGTTATCAAAATTGCATTAACCCCATCTTCTTCATTAGTCCATTTCCATTTCCATTCCCATCTATCATTTTCAGTCCTTTGAAATTCAGCAAAGTAACAAATCAGGACACATGCTGATGCCATATCTGCATTACGAATCAAAATATTATAAAAAAATTAGATGAAACATAAGGAATTAGTCAATAAGGGTAGGAAAAAATAGATCGGCCACCAGTAAATGGACGGACCAGACTGTTCGGCCCGACTGTAACGGATGGCTTGGGTGTCCGGAATTGCTGGTTGGCCCCAACATTATTGTTTTTCCTTTTTTTGTATAAACTTATTTACGTATGCTAAAACATTTGTCGAAATAAATTTAACGATTTAAAAAATATACTAATTTAATGAAAACTAAATTAAGTATATGTAAATTTAATTACCGATTCGAAGTGTTGGATATAAACCAAATATTTTTATTGAGTTTTTGATAAGTTTATGAGATTTTAAATAAGACGTTTAGTTTTCATTTTATAACTTAAAAGATATTATTGTCTTTTTAAACAAACTCAAATTTTTTTAATTGTATAAAACATTTAAGGGTATTCTTGTATTTAATCAACAAAAGGCCACTGGGGTGAGAGACAAATATTTTTGACTGATATAAAAAAGTGGCTGTTTGACTAATCCACAACTAAAATTACCCCTATTTTCCACAATAACTTACATATTATTGCTTTCTACACCATAAAAGTAAAAGTTACTTTTAATTTCAAGAATAATTAACTTTTAGGCTTAATTTATATAGTTCCATTTCGTACTGGTCACCAACTTAAACTTGGGTAAATTTGTTCACTTAACTTGCAATTTTATTGGAGTCTTCCGATCCCATCCGTAACCTTTATCAAAATTAAAGTTTCCAAAGGAACGCATAACCTCATGTTTTCTTGACATTAAATTCATAATTTTTAACAGCCAGGAAAACTCACGAGTTAATTAAGTAAAAATAAGACAACAAAAGTCTTTATTCGATATGTCTGCTCCAACTTTGCTCTCTACTCTATAATGGGTCAAATTAGCAACAACGTCAGGTTCAGTTAATTACTAGGGGGTACGGAAAAATGTTTGGAAAAATAATGATAAAGAAAGATGGTTTGGAATATGCTATTCAATAGTAGACGTACGTTATCGTTGATAGTAAATTTCTCGTTAAATAACTTAACTAGTAAATTAAGGAATCATTACCATTTAACTGATGATGTATCTCTACTAATGATAAATGACTTTATTCAACAGATAAGGACAGTAGGCTAGTTATTCTTGAAAAGAATCCGATGGCGATTTGCTATCAAGTAAGGAGTTTCCATGTTAAATGTATATTTGTTGGTGTAACTTCCACATAACTTCAGCTATGGAAGTTTCTCTCGTTTACACAGAAACACACACTTTGATAAATGTTGTGTACTCCGTGTAAGGACTGCAATACAATTTATATGAAGAAAAACCAAAAATTTTGATTTAAAATATGAGTACAAGTTAATTAGCAATGTCCTAATTAATAAATAACCTACACAAGAAACATGACGAAGAATCAAGATAACAAGAATTTGAGATAGACATCACTTGATAAATTTAAGAACAAAAAGATACGATGAATCACTTTAACTTTCAATTCCAACAGTTTGATCCATTCTCTACAACAGAAGTAGTTTTTTACGGCATTCATTTACGGCGTGCATATAAAGCATGCCGTAAAAAGAGACCTTTTACGGCATACACTAAATGTGTGCCGTAATAATTTAATTATTTAAAGTATTTACGACATACATTTTGGGTGTGCCGTAAAAGCTGAATATTTACAGCATACATATTGGCATGCAGTAAAAAATGCACGCCGTAAAAAGTAAATTAACAGCGTCCATTTCAATTTTTAAGGCATGCATTGTATGCCGTAAAAAAAGGTGAGTATTTACGGCATGGCTTTATATGAAATGCACATGTATGCTATAAAGAACTTTTTACGGCATGTAATGCATGCCGTAACAAGCAAACTTTGTTAAAGTGATTCATGCCTGATTCTCTTATTTCCTTTCTTCTCTATGATTTCTCCTAAAAGATGATGAAGTTTTTGTATTCTTCAATTAATCGGGAAGATATGATAATTCATGTGGTTTTATGAAGCGTAGAGAATGCAATATTAAAGTTTTCTAATTTATATAGACATCAAAAAATCTCAAATCATGCCATGAAATGCCAAAAACTCTAGATAATAAGGGTCCTTTTGGATTTTGATTCAATTTTCAGTTTTGAGTTGAATTCATTTATAGTATTCTGCTTTGAGATTTGTTTTAAGATAACTAAAACACATTTGTTTTACTATTCTTAAAACCATTTATTAAAACAGAAAATTACAAAATACGTTTGATTTAGAATTTTGAGAAATTCACAAAACATTTTATGCTAATATATTATCAAGTAATATATACACTTTAATATTAATAATTTTAAAATATTTTTTTCGTTACAAAATTAAATAAAAATAAATAATAAATTTAGTTGGACAATCATAAGAATTGAAAATAAAAATTAATGACGTGAAATGAGAATATTTATATGTGTTCATTTAAATATATTATTTTAGAATTTTCATTTTATCTTTTTGATTATTATTATTTTTGTAAAATCTTGATTATTGCTTTTTCAAATTTTTATTTTTATTTTGTTAGATTTTATAAAAAAATTGATTTACATAAAATTTTGTTTAACCACCTATTTTTCGTGTTTTGAGTGTTTTAAGAGTTTTGAATAAAAACGTGTAAAAAAAAAAATTATGTAACTTTAACTAGTGTTCTAAAAACGAAATGTCACGTCTTGAAAGTAAGCACGAAATTAAGAGGTGAACCACCAAGTTGACCGTTTAATGCTTACTTAGTAGTTGACCGCTTGATGCGTGACTAGTCGCTTTATTAGTTTTTTTTTTTTTTTTAAATTTTCCTTTTTTTGAAGTCTTTTATTTGACTTTAATTTATTAATTTATTTCTTTTTTAATTTTACTTTAGTTTCAAGTTTTTAAATGATTTTATTTATACAAAAGTCAAAAATGACTTTACCCGATAAAGAGCTAGATAGTGCTATCTACATTTTACAATTATGATTTTGAGATTTATTATTTTGTTGAAAACTTCAAAAGTATGTATGAAATTATTATAAATTTATTAAGTAGGACTTTTCTAGTAGAAAATTGAGACTACAAAAAAATGATATAGGTTTTGCAGTTCGAAAACTTGAAAATTATATAATTTAGTAATTGTAGAAATATTATGTAATTTTATAATTTTAGATATTTGGTATATATTATTTTTAATTATAAAATATTTTTTAGAATGATTAAAAACTAAAATAATATTAAAAATATGAAAACATTTTTTTACGTCGAGGCCTCGCTTATGCTCATAAAACTTGAAGTTTGGTTTCCACTCCTAGACACTCTTTATGCCTTTTAGAAAAATAACTTTAACGTTTCAAAAATGCATTTTCGAAATATTTAAAAATTCACTCAAATCATCAATTTCAAACAAGTTTAAAAGTTTAGATAAACGTGCATCATCTTACACACATTACATGGCATGTGCTAACTTAATGAAATAAAGTTTTCATCCATGTGGAGATCAAGATGCCTCTTGTTGCAAATTTTCCAAGTGCAATAGGTTGTCCAAAAGTGCCTAACCGTCTTTGCGACTTGCATAGGTACAGTTGGTGCAAAACCCTACAATCTAGAGTCTTCCCTTGAGAGTTTCACTGAATACGATTGAAAAGACTATAATTCAACAAGATATTTTTTCATTTTCATATGTATGTCTTGCTCTTTCGTAGAAAAGACAAATGTTGAATATTGTGACCCAAATTTCATTTGAAAGTGGTGTTTTAGTTGAAGGTGTTAAAGAGGTCAAAAGTGATGTTTAACCCGAAACTCAATGCCTGACTGCCATTGGAGGCGCTTGAGCTACCTCCCGCTTGCCTGGCGCTCGAGTGACGTTGTGGCGCTTGTCTCCTGCGAGGTTGCCGCTTGAGCGGCGTATATATTCGGGAAAATATTATCTCCATATTTGTAGCTCGTTGTTTTATCCTCTTTCCAATTGTAATGCATTCTCTTCGGTTCTATATATACTCCCCGAAGACTTTCATATGACTTTGAGAGAGTTAGAATTGTATTATATACATAATATTCTTTGTATTTTCTCTTCATTATTAATAAAATCTTCATTCCTCTGCCCTATGATCTTGTTCTTTTAGTGTTGTGATTGTTATTTTATACTGTGTTATATAATCTAGTCTTCAATTCCTAACAATAATCATCATAAAAAGTTCATAAGGTATCTTGTTGATATTTCAACTCACAAGGTTATGTTTCTAGTTACTTAAAAATACTACAATAATTATGTCATCGAGGAATCTTATATTATTCTCATAAAATTTAAATTTAAATACATCAAATGTGAAAATTTGACCAATATTAATGAAAAATAAGGGTTATTGGCTCAAAACGTCCCAACCTTTGAAGGGTTGTGTGGAAAACATCCCTACGTTTGATTTTTTGGTGCGCAACGTCCCTATCTATAAAGTTTATTGTAGAAAACATCCCTACCTTTCATTTTTTGGCACAAAACGTCCCTACCTTCTGCATTTCTTTGCACTGAACATCCTTTGCACATTTTTTTTAATTCAAAATGACCAATATACCCTCCTATATAAATTGAACAAGAAAAGAAAAATAAAAAAAGAAAGGGTAATTGGCGCAAAACGTCTTTACCTTTGAAGGTGTTTGTGGAAAATATCCTACCTTTCATTTTTTGGTATAGAACATCCCTACCTTTCACATTCTTTGCGCTGAAGGTCCTTTTCACCAATTTTTAATATAAAATGACCCTTATACCCTCCTATATGAATAAAACAAAAAATAGAAAAATAAAGAACTAATTACAATCAAAGTCCTAAACGTTTTTAAAAAATACAAGTGAGTCCAAAATTTATGAAAATATTAAAAATAAAAATAAAAAATAAAACCCCATATCTTCTCTTCTGCCTCTCTTCGAGTGGGGTCCCTTTTATATATTCTTTTGAATTCGAGTAATCCCTTTTATTTTTTTTATTTTTAATATTTTCATAAATTTTGGACTCACTTGTATTTTTTAAAAACGTTTAGGACTTTGATTGTAATTAGTTCTTTATTTTTCTATTTTTTGTTTTATTTATATAGGAGGGTATAAGGGTCATTTTATATTAAAAATTGGTGAAAAGGACCTTCAGCGCAAAGAATGTGAAAGGTAGGGATGTTCTACACCAAAAAAATGAAAGGTAGGGTGTTTTCCACAAACACCTTCAAAGGTAAGGACGTTTTGCGCCAATTACTCTTTCTTTTTTTATTTTTCTTTTCTTGTTCAATTTACATAGGAGGATATATTGGTCATTTTGAATTTAAAAAAATGTGCAAAGGATGTTCAGTGCAAAGAAATGCAGAAGGTAGGGACGTTTTGTGCCAAAAAATGAAAGGTAGGGGTGTTTTCTATAATAAACTTGATAGGTAGGGACGTTGCGCACCAAAAAATCAAACGTAGGGATGTTTTCCACACAACCCTTTAAAGGTAGGGACGTTTTGCGCCAATAACCCGAAAAATAACTATAAATTATTAAAAACACACAATTTGAAAATACCCCAAACTTGAACATTTGTTTGTCCTCAAGTGCTACAGGGACTTCGCAAATTGTTGTCTTGAAGTACCCAAGCGTCTTTGACGACGTGAAAGGGCATGGTGGGTGCATTACCCCATGACTAGCCTAGAGTCTAGTCTTAGATTCTCATTAAATATAATTGAAAAGATCGTAACTAAATAATTCTCTCTCTCTCTCTTCGTGCGTGGGGATGAAAACACAGTTTAGGTGGCTGTAAATGATAGGTGAAATGAAAGGTGAAATTAAATGACTTATTTAATTTCACTTATCATTTAATGCCACATTAGCGCCACCTAAACTGTGTTTTCATCCCCAGTGGGGATGAATAGCATTATTCATATATTTAACATAAAAAGTCTCACATGATATTGAAGACATATTTCAATTTACTAAAATATATTTCTAGTTACTTAATAATACAATATTAATCACCATGTGTCATCTACAAATCATACTAATGAATTTGTATTCAAGTAAGGTCCAAATTAAAATGCCACAAATATGAAAACATAGCCTAAATCAATGGAAAGGTCCCTAAACAACTTGTCACAAACACCCAATTGATTAATATTCAAATAACATGTCAATTTCAATTAAACGGGGCAAGTCCTTGCCTTGTCATGGCCTTTCCCTCGGTTTCACATCCAAGGAGTCTCTGATTCAGACCCCAAGTCTACTAATAAGTTAATTTTCCATAGATAATAAATGTTATGAAAATTTCAAGGCGTCTATTTGGATATTCCCATCAACTTTTTCTTAGCTGACAAATTAACGACTATATGTTCAATATTTTAATTTCATTTGCATTTTCCTTTGGTTTCCACAAAATTTCACAAAAACTCTGGTGATATTTTCATTGATTATATTTATAATATATTGATTATCTCTCCTTATACAGTTATTTACAACCCTATAAATAAAGTCTTTTTTTTATCATAACCATAAACTGGAAAGTTAAACAAATCTCATATTTGTGTCTCAACTACATTCAGTTTTAATTTCCAAAAGAAATCTACCACTATTTTTAATTTTTTAGAAAAGTTAAAAATAATTTAGAGTAAGATACACGAATAATCTCTCTCTCTCTCTCTCTCTCTCTCTCTCTCTCAGAATAGTTAAAAATAATTTAGAGTAAGATACACGAATAATCCCTCTCCATATTGTTCAGTTTCAATAGTTGATGAAATTTCTATTTCGTAAAATCTTTCATTTTCAGTAGTATATGGTCAAAACATAATGCTTTGCGGAACATAATGGATAAATTCTACTATGAACTTTTTTAGTAATCCCAAAAAAAAAAAAAAAAAAAAAAGGCAAATAGAACAATAAATTTTTGGATAAATATATTCACATATCATTTTGTTAACCGCACTTCATTATAATAATAATAAAGTTATTAATTTTTGGTCATTTTCACATTTATGTCCCCAACTTTTTTCTTGTTTCATAATCTCAACGTTATTTTAGTCGGTACATTTTGTTCCTGATGATGGTCAAATAAATTCATTTGAATGAAGTAAAAAAAGTTATTTACCCTATGTATTTTTAAATAAGCAAGATAAACAACAAATACATAAGTTCGAAAAAAAAAAAAATTCCCATGTTAACAGAATATTTGGACAAAAATCATTATAAGAGGCAGAATGTGTTAAATAATTGAAGGTTAAAAGATAAAATTGTATGAGGAAAAAAGTTGAAGATGTTAGTAAAAAAAAAAAAAAAAAATTTGAAGATTTACTTTGCAACTAAAATGTGTTGTACTTCACAAAAATGGTGGTGTTGGGAATAGAATTACACTAAAATTTTTTGCTCCCGAAATAATAAAATCCAAATCCGTTGAAAAAATATTTTAGAAAACGACTACACAATGATGCTATATAAATAAAGACAATAAAAGTAAGTATATACATATATGTCAACTTATTTAGGTAATGGTGGAACATTCAACACGGCAACTCCAACTATGCTTTCCTCTATATAAGGGGTCTTGGTTCATTTTAAATTCAACGAAATTAGAAAAAGAAACAAAGAATTCACCGTTAGAGGGTTTGAAAATGTTGGGGAAATGGGTTGGGATGCTAATTTTGATTGCTATGGTTGCTGGTGGTCGGGTGGTTACAATGGCACAAGGAGTAACTGATAAAATGTAAAAGGAAGATCTAGATTTACTAGAGAATAAGAGGCAGCAAGAATTGGATTCAATTGATACAAAAATGAATTCTACATCCAAGGGAAATCAGATTGGCGCCTATTTATACAAAGCTTAACTAACAAAACAGAATGGAAAGGGTGAAATGACATAAATAACCTTCAACTATTTTTAATATTCCAACACTCCCCCTCAAGATGACAGGTGTATGCTTAACACTCCCATCTTGTTAAGCAATGTGGAGAATTTGATCCCAGCCAAAGGTTTAGTTAACAAGTCTGCCAGCTGCTGTTGAGTAGCCGTATACAGCACCTTGATTTCATTAGCCTGTACCTTATCTCTTACCAAGTGGCAATCTATTTCTATATGCTTAGTTCTTTCAAGAAAAATCGGATTACTTGCTATGTGTATTGCTGATTGATTGTCACAGAATAACAGAGCTGGTTTGTTGTGATCAATGCTAAGGTCAGCAAGTATGTCCTTCAGCCAAGTAAATTCACAAACAGCAGCAACCATCAATCTATATTCAGCCTCTGCTGAGGATCTAGAGACGGTGTGCTATTTCTTTGACTTCCATGACACTAAAGAATCCCCCAAAAATATGCAATAGCCTGTCACAGACCTTCTTGTATCAGAACAGGCTGCCCAATCAGCATCACAATATCCCTTTAGTTGTAGGTCAGATCTTCTGAAGAAGAATAGACCTTGCCCTAGTGTGCCTTTTATATATCTCAGAACATAATATGCTACATCCAAATGTGGCTGTTTAGGTGATTGAAGATATTGACTTAACACTTGAACAACATAGGATAAATCTGGTCTGGTAATGGTAAGATATAAAATTTTTCCAACAAGTCTCCTATAAATGCTAGGATCAGCAACATCTTTACCTTCATCTTTCTTTAACTTCAAATTGCAGGGCAATGAGCTATGAGCTGGTTTTGCTCCAAGATAGCCAGCATCAGTCAAAACATCCAAGGCATATTTTCTTTGACAAACGGTTATTCCAGTTGAACTTTTAGCAACTTCAAGACCTAAGAAGTATTTCAGAATTCCCAAATCTTTTAGCTTGAATTGCTCATTCAGTTCAGTCTTGAGTTGTCTGATATAACTCAAATCATTTTCCCTAATTATTATGTCATCAACATATATCAAAAGTATGGTAAATGAGCAGCCATTTGATTTGCTAAACAAAGAATGGTCTGACTTGGACTACTTAAAACCCAGTGACAGAATGTAAGAGGTGAGTTTCATGTTCCATTGTCTAGAGGCTTGCTTCAACCCGTAAATGGATTTGTTTAGCTTGCATACCATCTGTTCACCATGCTCCCCCTGATGTTCATAACCTGGAGGCATAAGCATGTAAACTTCTTCATCCAACTTACCGTGAAGAAATGCATTATTTATGTTCAACTGATGAAGGTGCCAGTCTTTAATGGCTGCAACCCCCAAGAGGGTCTTCACGGTTACAAGCTTTGCAACAGGGAAAAAAGTCTCCTCATAATCCAAACCAGGCTTTTGAGTAAAACCATTGGCTACCAGATGTGCCTTCTTTCTATCCTCAATCCCATCAGACCTCATTTTTACCTTAAAAATCCACTTACAAGCAACTGGGGTTTTATGAGCAGGAAGCGAGGTAACTTCCCAAGTATTATTGGAAACTAGGGCATTGTACTCAATATCCATTGCTTCGACCCAATCAGGATACTGAGAGGCTTCAGTGTAAGTCTTAGGCTCAAAAATAGTAGACAATGTTAAAACATAACTCCTATGAGAAGGAGACAACAAGTCATAGCTCAAATAGTCTTCAATAGGATAATGCTCCTTCATGGATTCTGATTGAGACAGTGGAACTTTAGAAATAAGACTACAATGGTAGTCTTTAAGGTAAGAAGGTGCACGTTTGGATCGAACAGATTTTCTGGTAGGCAGAATCATAGGTGAGGAAGAATGAGTAGATGAAGGTTGTGCATGGCCTGAAGAAGCAGGAGTTGAAGAAGCAGAAGTTGAAGGAAGATCTTGAGTATTTGGAGTGGTAGAATGATTTGGATTAGTAGACATATTGAGAATAGAAGGTGAAGGGAACTCATCAATATGTGAATTAGAAAATATGTGAAACATAGTAGGGTCAGGTGGACTGATATTGTTGGACTTGGATAAAGCATTAAGGAGTGACAAGGAAAAACATTTTCATAGAAAGAAACATCTCTAGAGATAAAAATAGCTCTAGTTTTGAGATTGAAGAGTTTATAGGCTTTCATGCCAAAATGATAGCCTATGAAGATGCAAGGAACAACTTTGGGATCGAATTTGGTTCTGTTTCTCCTTAATGCAGATGCATAACAAAGGCAGCCAAATACCTTAAGATGGCTATAAGATGGTGTAGTTTTAAACATTATCTCAAAAGGAGATCTGTTATCCAACAGTTTGGTAGGTATTCTGTTTATGATATATGTAGCGGTAAGGATGCAATCTCCCCAAAAAGGTTTAGGTAAATTGGCTTGGAATATCAGAGAACGAGCAACATTGAGTAAGTGTTGATGTTTCCTTTCAACCACACCATTTTGCTGTGGTGTTTCAACACAGCTAAGCTGATGAATGATCCCTTTGGAAAGATAGAATTCTGTCATTTTGAACTCTGGACCATTATCAGATCTGATGGTTTTTATATTGCACTGAAAATGAGTTTGAACAAGGTGATAAAAGGACTGAAGAAGAACTTTGGTCTGAGATTTCTCCCTCATAAGATAAGTCTATGTCAACCTACTATAGTTATCAACAATTGTTAGAAAGAATTTTGAGCCATCTAAGGAAGGGACAGTAGGGTCCCTGGATGTCACAATCAACAATTCCAAACTTGTGCAAAGATTTAGTATTGCTGATAGGAAAAGATGTTCTGTGTTGCTTAGCCAAAGGGCAGACAGTACAAAGTAGATTTTTATTGATTTCAATATGAGGAACAGACTTATGCAAAAGAAAAAGCTTAGAAATTGGCAAATGACCTAAATGACAGTGCCAGATATCTATATCCATTTTGATATCAGTACCAGCAGTGGTATTACAAGTAGGAACATATTTATTATAACCAAAAGAAGAATTAGAATTAGAAACATCATTAGAGACAACAGTAGAATTTCTGAGAATAGCAGGACCAGGTTTGTGTTGACAATGCTGTGAGGTTTGAAATTAAGTTTGAGACTAAGTTTGTTGGAAATGATAAAGTTCATGCTCAAGGCTTCCTGCCCCAATCATCCTCCACGTTGAAAGATCCTGTATAAAACAAGCATCATGAGAAAAGATTAGATTATTATTATGCTCAAGTGTCAACTTGCTGATTGATATTAAGTTGAACTTAAATGATGGCACAACAAGAACATTGCTTAAGTATAAAGTAGAAGACAACTTCACTTTGCCAATGTGAGTGATAGCCACACTTTCACCATTTGGCAACTTCACAAAAGCACCAACAATTGCAGTCACAACAGCTAAAAATTTGACAGAATACACCATATGTTCTGAGGCACCAGTATTAATGATCCACCTATTCGGTACTGACAAAAGACCAGCATGCATTTGATTACCTAACAAGGAAAATAAATCAGGATCTATAGGGAAAGACGAAGGCATGTCATGTGGTGGTTGATATTGAGTGACAGGACTTTGTAACTTGGGCATTAACACAGATAGAATTTGATGGCATTGATTTGGAGTGATAGAAAGCTGTGAGAGTGGATTCAACATTCCTGGTGTATCAAACATGGAAGTCTGGCCATGATAGACTTGACCAACAACATTAACCACAGGAGGTCTTCCATTACCAAATCTATGATTAGGAGGGTAACCAATCAGCTTATAACATTTGCTTTTGATATGATCAGGCATGCCATAATAACTACACACAGATCTCTCTCTTCTTTGAGTAGGACTGACAAAGTTAGATCTCTGACTAAACGATTTCTGCACAGCTCTGCCAGCAAATGCAGCAGCATCATGTGTAGCTTATTTATTGGTAGTGACTTCCTTTTGTCTTTCATCTTGCAAGACAAGTGCGAAAACCTTAATCAACTGAGGCAGAGGGTCCATTAACAGAATTTGACCTCTAACACCAACAAATTGCTCATCCAATCCCATAAGGAACTGCATAATTTGATCCTCATGTTTATAATCGGCATTATCAGTACTCGGTCTATAATTCTCCAATTCCTCCCACAATCCTTTGAGCCTATTAAAATAGGAATTAACTGAGTTATTTGACTGAGAAATTGAAGCTATTTGTTTCTCCAATTCATAGATCTGAGGACCATTCCCCCGATCGCACCTATCTCTCAATTCGATCCAGATTTCTCTAGCTGAATCCTTATGCATTACACTTGGATAAAGCTCCTTAGGTATGGAATTGATTATCCAAGAGGATACCACATGATTACATCTTCTCCAAGCCGTGTACAAAGGATCATTATGCGAAGGTTTAATGATAGATCTATCAGCGAAACCTTCCTTATTTTTAACACTAAGTGCCATGGTTGCTGCTTGACTCTAAGTCTCATAATTCTCTTCAGTAAGAATCATAGAAATCAACTGCATTCCAGTGTTATCTCTACAATGAAGAAAATAGGGACTACTAGGATCGCTCATCAAGCGATTAATCATCGAGATCACATTTGCTCCAGTTGAATCTTTAGCTGATGAATCAGTAAAAGTATTCGTCTATTCGAACTTACTTTGAACTTCAGCTTGAACGCTAGAATCGTTCGCCATTACAATTGGAACAAATAAAAAAAATCAGATCTGATCGACAGAAGCAATAAAACCTAATTGGTGAGTTCTTCACTCTCTGATACCATGATAAAATGTAAAAGGAAGATCTAGATTTACTAGAGAATATGAGGCGGGAAGAATTGGATTCAATTGATACAAATATGAATTCTACATCCAAGGGAAATCAGATTGGCGCCTATTTATACAAAGCTTAACTAACAAAACAGAATAGAACGGGTGAAATGACATAAATAACCTTCCACTATTTTTAATATTCCAACAGTAACTCCAAGTTAATGTAAGGATGAAAAAAAAAATACTTGGTTAATAATTGCAGGCCAGTTATTTTTGGGAGAAATCCATCATCTGCTTGTTGTCAGAACGTAAGGGATGCTCATATTGAATGTGTTTGTCCTTATCTTGGCCCTAAAGCAGCAGCAACCATTAAAGGCATTGGAGCATCAAGTGTTGTGAAACTGATTGAAGGATGTGGTATGCCTATTCCTCGCAACTACAGATGTGGAAGTAGGTTCCTCACTTTCTCACACACACACACACACACACAAACACTATTTTAAATATGATGTGTATGGTTTTTAATCATGATGAATTATTAATGGTTATTGCTAAATTTAACATATTTTTCACGTGCTGCAAATATTTATTCTTGCAGGTATTACCACTCCACCATGAAGTGTCCCTAAAAATCAAGGCCCTTACAATATTACTATAATTACTAATGTTCTAGTGTAGTAGAATAAGTCAAGCTCCATTGGGGTAGTTCGCCACTTTATTTGAGCTTAATTTTTTATGTATTTGGTGTCACTTTCTTGTGTTTAATTTAATGCATTGTCAGAAATAAAATTATGCTGTTATGCTCAATATTCCCTGTGTTTTTGTTGATTCTTGTTTTTGATAATTTATGAATTCTCGCAAATGATATAGATGTTCATTTTATCATTCTTTACTAGAATTCTTTGAGCTTATTATTATATCACATATATAAAGAAATTTATAAATCAAAAGCAGAAAACATAAATCAAATTGATCATTTTTGTTAGGTTTTTAGTGTTGGCAATTATATGGACAAATGACTAATTTGTAATGCGTTGTAAAAGTCAAGTACCTAAGCTGAAATTTGTATAAATTAGGTAAGTTAGTGTTTGAGTCCTTGAAGGAGTCCAAAATATCCAAGAAGATCGCATATGATAAAGGGAATACAATTAGAAGTCTAAAAAGTATCAAAGAGTCGCACAAATTATGTTCCAAATTCTCTGTTGTCATTTTCAACGCATTTTTCACATAGAAAACATTAGAATTTGGATAAGGCTATTTGTAGAAGAATTTTAGCCATTTGAGTTAGCTTTCCAATGAAATTTGAATCATTACAATCAAACATCAGTAGAGGAAGGTATGATGAATATACTAATGACTGCTCAACTGTCGCGGGATCTCGCTCGAGCGACCAATGCAGTAACTTTTCGTCCGAGTTTCTCCGACAGCTCGGTCGAGCGACCTACCTGTGCGATCAACCCTAATTCGTAATTTTGGAGAGTTTTACACGGCCCATACTACTCAAACACCTCGAACTATAAATACAAAGGCTTTAGAAGACTTTTGTAAGGTTGCTACATTGTGCCTCTCTTACATATCATATTCTCTTCATCTTTGAGAGATCCAAGAAGCTATTCTTTGATTGATTCATCCATATTCATTCTTGAGATCCAGCAACCCGATTTTGAAAAAATCAAAGGTTCCATAATAAAAAACATATGGCATCCTTAATTGTTTAAGGAACTGACTCTTTCATTGGGATTTGGAAGATGGGGACTGCAAGAACAGGAATAACACAAGAACAGGAGGTTTTTGGAATTCCACTTGGAAGAGACAATAGAAGAAGATCAGGAAGTTGGAAGGAGACTGCAGATTAGGAGGCTACAGGAGGTAGAACGGGAAGTCTAGCAGGGTGGCTAGATAGTGTCTACGGTATCAGATCGTGAAATTGGAAAGTAGAGCAGATCTTGGAGAGTGCAGGAATTACAACAGCGGGAAAGAGTGAAGTTTGCTAGCTGGAAACATACTGTAATCCATATTATCTATAATGGAGGTAAGTGGCTTGGTCCCGGAGTTTTTACCCAGTTGGGTTTCTCCGTCATCATATAGGTGTTGATTTACTGCTTTCATTATTTATTGTTTATTGGTCATATAAGTTGCAGTATTCAAAGATAGGTTTAAACTGACTTGCATGACTAATCACCTAAACATAATTAACTTGTGACTTGTTACTAGTTAATTAGATTGATAATTCCACATTTACGCCTAATCACCCTCCTCTAGGTGTAGTAGGGTCGAATCTTTCATTTCTCAATTTTCTTGTCAAAATTATGAATTTTTTTTTATAACAAAAAAATGTAATCTAAAACTCTACACGAATATGTCATACTTTGCGTATGTGTAGTACTAACTAAAGGGAAACTAACTGCAGAATCTATACAAAGGAAAACAAGTATTGCCTACCAATATTATATGAATGTGCACTGTGGGCTCTAAAATGAGCCTCGGCTCATCTCTCTTAATTACAAATATTCAAACCTATTGACACCCAAACGTAATAAAAAATCTTAATCTCATTGGTCATTGTACTTGAGGTAACAAAATTCTTGTAATTGTAATCAGGTAATACTCTTTTCAATTCGACATCCATATTTGAGTCCATTGTAGATCTCATACACCTAAACTCAAACATGTTTGATTAATTATAAAAATAAGTAAACATTACTTTATTTTTACAAAAAAATAAGCTTAATTATGATAAATGGTGGCGAACAAAAGAGGAAAAGAATGTAAATGAAGAATCAAATAACTTTCAAGTCTAGGTATTGGGCCACTCTGCCTTCATAGATGAGTCCACTAGGATAGAACCTCTTATTTTCCTCAATAAACTACATATTATTGCTTTCTACACCATCAAAGTAAAAATTACTTTTAATTTCAAGAATAATTAACTTTTAGGCTTAATTTATATAGTTCCATTTCATGTTGGCCACCAACTTCAACTTGTTTAGATATGTTCACTTCACTTGTAGTGACCCCTGAAGAGTTTAGGATAATGTCTATGTGTGAGGTAGCCAAAGAAGTTTGGGATATTTTACAGACCACACATGAGGGAACTCAGGCTGTTAAGAACTCTAAGTTACAGATGTTGACACCTAGGTTTGAGGAGAATAGAATGAGAAAAGATGAGATGTTTGATGCCTTCTATGCGAGCTTAAACGACATAGTGAATTCTAGTTTCAACCTAGGTGAGAGAATCATGGAGTCTAAAATTGTTAGAAAAATTCTTAGATCCTTATCTAAAAGGTTTAGGTCTAAAATCACTGCTATTGAGGAGAGTAAGGATATAGACTCTATTAAGGTAGAGGAATTAGTTGGATCCCTCCAGACGTATGAGTTGACCTTAGATAAATTTGTTACAGACAAATCTCTTACCTTGAAATTCGTGAGAAACACCCGGACAGAATCCTCTGATTCTAATTCACCAGATGATGAGGAGTTAGCTGACTTGGCTAATAAATTCAGAAAAATGTTTAGGAAGAAAAAGAACCCTCAAGAGAGATACAAGGTGGCCGAGTGAATCTAGAAGAAAATCTAAATATGTGAGGTGCCATAATTGTCGAGAGTTTGGACATACTAGGAGTCAATGCCCTAGCAGTAGGAGAAATTCGAATAAGGCTATGAATGCTACTCTTACCGATGACGAGTCTAACTCAGACAATCAGAGTGAGAAGTCCACTCGTGATGAAAGTGGAAAATATATTGCCTTTGCTGCTAGAATTAGGAATGAATCTGACCAGGGGAGTGAAAAAGAGGACTTAGATAGTGATAAGGATTCTGATGAAGAGTCTGAGAGTGAGGAAGATATCCAAGAGGCTTATGATAAGATGTATGAGGAGAGTCTTAAGATTCTTACTAAAAACAACGCATTGAGTGCGAGGAATAAGGAACTTGAGTTGGAAAATGAGAAGTTAGTAACACACATTAAGGAATCTACCTCGATCCTGAGTGAAGTAAAATCCATGAATGAATCTTTAGATACTTAGGTTAGGAATCTCACTAGTGAACTTGAGAAGACCTCTAGGAGAGTCAGAGAGTTGACCATTGAGAGAAAGAGAGACCTTAGAAATCTAGGTTAAGAACCTTTTGAGCGATCTAGAATATTCTAAGTCTCAACTGCTTGTCTTCTCTAGTGGTTCTGAAAAGTTAGACAACATTTTAGGAATGGACAAGTCGACTGAAAATAAGGGAAGTCTAGGTTTTAAGGATAACATTGCTACCCAATAGGCAAGTGTAGGTGAAGAAGAGCGATTTGAAAAATTTTGAAATAGATCACGGTGCTCTTAAAGGTAAGAGCATTGGCGTACCTAATTGATTAGGTATTTTCTGGTGCATGCTCGTTCTTTATCTTGTGACATGGATATATGCATACATCATGTTTGTTTATTTATTTATTTGTTCTCTTGCATTTTTGTTGATGCTCTTGTGGTTTGTTTGATTTTTTTTTTTTGTTTTGTTTTGTGTGCTTAATGCATTCATATTTTTATACGAAAAACAAACAAAAATATTTTTTTTTTTTTTGCTTTGGTTTGAAGTTTTTTTTAAAAAAAAGAAGGGGGGGGGGGGAAGAAAAAGTGAACAAAAAGATTTTGAATTGGAAAGTGTTTTACAGTATAAAATACATTACACTTGATTTTGTTGGTTATAATCAAGAATGAGTTTATTTAGTAAGATTTTGAAGTGGAAAGTGTTTTACAGCATGAAATACATTACACTTGATTTTGTTGGTTATAATCAAGAATGAGTTTATTTAGTGAGCTGTAACATAATTTCCATTGCTAGTTTAGGATGCTTATGGAGTATTTAATATAGGTCTCTTCATATACCATCTGCACTGCACACACTACGATCTTTACAGTGGGACTCTACCGCATGTGTGAGATTTGAGATGTCAGTCACATGTTAGTAGGGTAACTTTGAACATGAATTGACCATTTTAATTAGACCTGAGCTCGATATTATCCTTGCATGATTCAATATATGCTTGAAAGAAAAATTAAAGGGGCTTTATATCTTAATGCTACTTTTTGAAGCCTACTTGACTTGAGTTATTAAGCCTGCAGGGTTTCTCATAACCTGATACTTATGGTCATCTGACTTGAGATAACCAGCCTAAAGCTCGTTACATGGGTCAGGTTAATCGCTTAATGGAAAGAAGCCTGCACTTAAAATGAGAAAAAAAATTATATGAGCATTCATATTTAAAGTGTAATAAACGAAAAATTCTTTGTGTTGTAAGAAAAAAATTGATTTGAAGAGAGCTTTCATATGTAGGTTCTAATGTGCTTTAAAGTTTGACTTTCATAAGTAGAAGAATATATTTATTAGCAGGGATGTTTAGCATGTTATTTCTCACAAAATTAAGGTTGAAGTCCTACTGCCGATGATTAGTGACATTTTACACGTATGAGTCACTTACATGATTTACTCCATCGTTATTTTAAGTTGGAATTGTGGGAAAGTTTACTGTTCACTGTATATACTTGTGATTGCTTATACCGACATTGTTGAGTAATGATTTTTGCTTTGACCTTTCGACATTTATGATAAAAGGGGAGAGAGATTTTTATTGTAAGGGGGAGATATTGTAAGGGGGAGCTATATCATTTGCATTTATTGTTTGAGTAGCTACATATGTCTTTAGGGGTCGATGGGATGAGACAAATATACATTTGCCTACTGCATAAAAAATTGAGAGTTTACAATAAGGGGGAGCTTGTGCATTGCATATCATATGCATAGCTGTTTGAGTTTTGATGTTTTGTGATGTTAATGTTTTCAATTGGTGTTTTGATTGACATTAATGTCACGTCTCAAACTAGCATGCTTATTTGTGTTGATGAGTTTTTTCATTTCCTGTATGACGTGCTTTTACACTGGGTATTGAGTTTTTTATTTCAGGAAACAGATACACCAAGAAATGCAAGAAGTAGAAGACTTTGAGTAACTTGGGTAGTGTAGTTTGATATTTTTCTATTTTCTTGACTTATTATGTAGTTTTGTCACAGAATGCCAAAGGGGGAGCTTGTTAGGTTTTTAGTGTTGGCAATTCTGTGGACAAATGACTAATTTGTAATGCGTTGTAAAAGTTAAGGACCTAGGGTGAAATTTGTATAAATTAGGTAAGTTAGGTTTAAGTCCTTAAAGGAGTCCGAGATGTCCGAGAAGATCGCATATGATAAAGGGAATGCAATTAGAAGTCTAAAGATTATCAAAAAGCCGTACAAGTTATGTTCCAAATTCTCTGTTGTCACTTTCAACGTATTTTCAAATAGAAAACATTGGAATTTGTATAAGGCTAATTCTATAAGAATTGTACCCCTTCGAGTTAGATTTCCAATGAAATTTGAATCATTTCAGTCGGATATCAGTAGAGAAAGTTATAATGAATATACTGATGACTGCTCAACTGTCGCGGGATCTCGCTCGAGCGACCAATGCAGTAACTTTTCGTTCGAGTATCGCAGACGCTCGCTCGAGTGACCTACCTGTACCATCTACCCTAATTCGCGATTTTGGACAGTTTTACACGGCCCATTCAACTCAAACACCTCCAACTATAAATACAAAGGCTTTGGAAAACTTTTGTAAGGTTGCTATATTGTGCTTCTTTTGTATATCATATTCTCTACATTTTTGAGAGATCCAAGAAGCTATTCTTTGATTGATTCATCCATATTCATTCTTGAGATCTAGCAACCAAATTTTGAAAAACATCAAAGGTTCCATAATCAAAAACACATGGCGTCCTTAATCTTTTAAGGAACCGACTCTTTCATTGGGATTTGGAAGATGTGGACTACAAGCACAGGAATAGCACAAGAACAGGAGGTTCTTGGAATTCCACTTGGAAGAGACAATAGAAGAAGATCAGGAAGCTGGAAGGAGACAGCAGATCAGGAGGCTACATGAGGTAGAACGGGAAGTCTAGCTAGGTGGCTAGATAGTGTTTACAGTAGCAGATCGTGAGACTGGAAAGTATAGCAGATCTTGGAGATTGCAGGAATTACAACAGTGAGACTGGAAAGTACAGCAGATCTTGTACCCCAAAAATAATTTACATTACGATCCCCTCCATTGGAATCTTCATGTTTGTCTTTGGGGACATTCTTCCTCAATAAGTTACGGAAATAGGAGTCGACTTGTGACCTGGCTCAATTTAATTACCAACTTCATTTGCACTTCAGAAATAACTTTCACAGGTGGAATCGAAATGGTTGAACGCATCTTAAATAAAAATTTCAATTCCATATCGTACTGAGAGGGATCGACGTTAAGCATGTTTTGTATAGCATGATATATTTTTGTAGACGATGCAGTCGATGTTCATCTTCTTCATTTGTCCATTTCCATTCCCATATACCAATTTCATTCTTTTGAAATTCTCCAAAGTAAAAAATCAGGACACATGCTGATGCCATTGCTACATTACGAATCAAAATATCAGAAAAAAATTAGATTAAACATAAGGAATTAGTCAATAAGGGTAGAAAAAACTCGATCGACTCGGTTAACGGACGGACCGAATTGTTCAGCCTGATCGTAACGGATTGCCTGGGTGTCCGGCATTGCTGTTTGGCCCTAACATTATTTTTTTCCTATTTTTTTTATAAACTTATTTTTGTATGCTACAACATTTCCACCTTCATAGCTAAATGTTGCATGTCTTCAAACTATCATCGCAATCTCCATTTCCTTGTGATAATCCTCCACACTCTTAGAACCTTGGTAGAGGTTTTACAATTTTTGATGAAACTCCCGATAATAATGATTAGACACAAACCTCTTTGTCATGATAGCCTTCAATTCTTTCCAAGTATTAATAGGCCTCTCATGGTTCCTTCTCCTAGATGTTTCTACTTGATCCCACCAAATAATATCATAATCAGTAAATTCAAGCACCGCGATTTTTACCTTCTTTTCCTCCGAGTAGTTGTGGCAATTAAATATCAACTCCACTTTCTTTTCCCACTCCAAGTATGCGTCCGGATACTCCTTCATTTGAATGAAGGAATTGTTATCTTGATGTTGCCCATACTTCTATCAATACCATCTCCAACAAGATCTCTATCCCTCATTTCATGCCTAACTCATCTATCCCTCATTCTTCCTAACTCGATATCCATCAATGCATCCTCATTAGTATCACTATCGGCTTCTTAATCACTAGCATATTCCGCTCTATGGTCCCGCCTTCCTTTTCTCCATGCGTTAGGAATTTCTCTAGTATTGTTCCCAAAGTAAATTAGCAAGCAATATATCTTGCCTATCCAATCTGTCTCTCACATCCTCAAACAACCTTTCAAACTGCTGTATCACCTCATCCGACATGTTGACTTGATTATCTTCCCGTTTGAAGTAGAACTATCCCAGTCTGACATCCTAAATCTATTTTGATATTTGACTCACATGTATACGCTCGTGTATCACTCAAATTGGTTTTTTCCTCTATTAGTCTCACCATTCTACATTTTTTCACTTAATGCCTTCTTGCAAGTACTTCAAAGAATTAATTCGATCTCAATCAAGATTTTAACCCTTGTGGAGCACAAATAAAGAATTAAGGAAAGTGATCTAGAATGACTCAAGAAGTAGGAATTTAACTTTGAATGAAACGCTATAGATGAATTCAAAAAAGGGTATTTCTTGAATTTGGATATGACACTTTTGAGTTTGGGATTTTTTTTACTCAAAAATGAACTTGTATGCTACTGGCAATTTTTTTCTAAATTTTTTTTACTTGAAAATTCAACTAGATACTAGTAAAAGAACCATAAACTGATTTGGATGCTAGATTTGCACACAAACAAGTTTTGAATTTATTTTTTTTTGGTATTTTATGGATTGGAGACACGAAAAATAAGAAGAATGGAAAACAAAAGACTCACAAAAAAAAGGAAAATAAATAGGATATAACCTTGATTTTTGGAGCCAATATCTGATACCAACTGATGTGAACTCACGCAGCAATTGTAGCTACGGAACCCACGACAAATTAGAACAACCCAAGAAAGCCAAGAATCAACGTTTGAAAAGCTCGACCCAATACATTATTGAAACAAGACAACTGCTAACAATATCTTGACCTGTGATCACAAAACTTATGAACCTTACTTTGAATTTATAGAACGCCATAATAATTTAATTCTTGATAAGTTCAAAATTAAAACAATGAAGAACGAGAAGGAAAAAAAAATTAGGTGGTGTTCTCTTTGTGTTTCAGTTTTGTATTTTGAGTTTTGAATTCATTTTGTGTTTCGTGTTTTGAGTGTCTGTTTTGAAGTTGTTGAAAATGCGTTCTTTTTGTCATTCTGAAAAACTGTTTCTCAAAATATAAAAATGGAAAACGCGTTTATTGTGAAATTTTGAAAATATTTTCTTATAATATTTTATTCAAAAAATCTGATTATTCAATAAATTTTAATAATCATTTGAATGCTTATTATTTCACTTTTTATAACCATTTGATTGCTTAAAGACATGTGAGTATAGTCATTTTGACAAATTCCCCATCTCGGTTAGGATTATAGTTTTCAATCTTTTTTTCTAGTTAAAAATTGCAAACACAAGCTTGTTAGTAGTGATTGAGGTGCTATGCCTTCAACTTAAGTTACAAAGTTCTAACCAAATTTGATCAGTTCCATTGCACCTTGGTTTAAAAAATAAAATTGGATAACATGACACCCTAAGTCCTGCATTTATTCAAATACAAACTAACAAAACCACCGATAACTTGACGTGATTCGATTGGCACGACCATACCGACCCGACTTGACCCATTACTATAACATTAGCCATCCAAGATCTAAGATAAAAACAAACATATGATGTCACCAAATTTCAAAACCTAAAGGCCAGCATAACGGCAAAGAGGTGCCACTTCTTGGCCCTCGGCTCAATTGTTCGTTCATAAGAGGGCATCCAAAGAATATAGATTGACCTGTGTACGTAAGCTCAGCTGAAGTAGCCTGAGACGATGAACCAGCATTCCTGGTGGCAGCAGAAACAAAGCGCCCAGCTTCTGGATCCCAAAATACTGATGATTTCACGTTTTCTGCAATACCCAAATTGTTTTTTCTCATGGGCGCCCCAACTTTGTCATCGCTAATAGAAGCTTCAATCTTGCCAGTTTCCATGCACTGATTCTAACTGGACGCTGGGGGTCCTCGTATCTCCTTGTCAGCTTGTACTGCATCTGGATCAATTGTGGAAGGTAAACGGCCAGGCTCAAGGTGGGGAATAATTTCATCCTGTGTAGGAGATGCCAAAAAACAAAGAACATATTACTACTCAGAAAGAAACATTTGCAGTAAAAGATAAATGAGGTTAAAAATGTTCCACTTTAAAGTGGTATAATTGAACCAATATAGATGCACTTTGACTTCCCATGTTCCAGTTGAAATTTAAAAATCAAGTACTTCTAATAGCAACAAATGTTAAAAATAATAAAAAGATATCAGATAAATGGAAAACTTGCTTTATTAATGAATAAACCAACAGGATTAAAAGTACCATCAGTTCATCATATATTTTTCATGATCCAACTCCATTCGAATTGATGACACAAACATCTCCGTGGCAATGGAGTTGCCTCCAAAATATATTAGATTTCGATAACTTGGAAAGTGAGAAACCAAAATTCTTCATTCGTAAAGCTGTTGATTGAGTGAGCATAGACACAAGTTCGTCACTCGAAGGGCGATCAGCAGGGGAGTCAGAGAAGCATACAACAGCAATTTTAATAGCCATTAACATCTCATCTTCTTCAATTTCTTCCCCGAGGATACTTTTATCTAGCGCTTCAGAAGCCTCCCCTGCTTGCTGCAGATGACCAAGCCATAGTCCCAAACTTCCTCCACTACTTGCTTCCCCAAAAAAATGATCTAATGGGTCTTTACCAGTTAATAGAACACCCAAGATTACCCCAAAGCTAAACACGTCACTCTTATCTGTATACCTAGTGTAAATTATTAGAAAGACAAACAAATCAAATCGAAGACTGCAGTGAAAATGAATACGCCACACAACAAAGGAATCGAAAAGGGTATACAGAGTTCTATCCAATATCATTTACAACTTCTAGATTATGATATAGGATAATGGAATGTAAGCAAGCTCTTTAATGGATTAATTGATTTGACTAATAATTTCTACTCCAACGTGCGATTATAAAAGCCTTATCTTCTAGAATCAAGATGAAATTAAATTTTATCTATTTAATCTTTTCCCTAGTGCTTAAAGCACTTTTAGTTTCCAGTAGAATTTTAAGCGTTCTCAACCAGAAAAGAAATGGAGAAAAAGAAAAAGATTTTGCATAACCATCCAGGTTTTTAAAAATCAAGCTATCAATTAATATTCATCTGCATACATATACTTACAGGTCAAGATAATAACTGTTAAGCAAGTGCAGGCAATGCAGACTAATGGGAAACTAGCAAAAAAAAAAAAAAAGGAAAAGTAGGGGAATTAAGATTATCAATTTATATTCAGTTTTAACTAAATCCTTTCATTAATTTATAAAGTATAGCCATTATCTCAAACCAAGCTAGATAACCAAGTACGAAGAAGGCCATAATTGACCTAACAAGTGAAACTAACAAACATGAATATTATGTAAAATGAATACAGATTAACAAATAATCATCAACTAGCTTTTGCAAGATCTTAAGAGAATAGATCTCTCCAGGTGATAACATCTCTCAACAAGCAAATTAGATCCAATGACTTCCTTCCGTCTCCACTCCCTCATAAAGAGATCCAAAACTCAGTGCACCACCAATTATGAACAGAAAATAAATATATCGTAAGCAAAACATAACAGATATCAAGCAAAAAAAAAAAGCAAGAATTCATTGAAAGAAAAAGTTGCTAAAGCCAGATAATTTTTAGTAAAATTCCGGTTGTCTCCAAACACGAACACACAGCCTTCAGGTACAAGCTATATTGAAACAACAACAATGAGCATGATTTATATATGCAACTTTTCTGTAAGCACTAAAAAGTTCCTACAGCAAGTCAGCAAGTATGCACATGAAACAAAATCAAAGAACACTTCACAGAATAGAAAAAACATACAATCGAAAATGATATCATAGCCAGAGAATTTTTCTGTGACCACTGTCTTTGGCTTCTAGTCTATAACAAGAACCAAGTGAACAATAGAAATCAATATTTAGGGCAATTTATCCACATTACAAAATCAACACAAGAAGTGAAACCTTTATGTAAAATTGGCCTTGACCCATGGTTGGTCAAGGTACACCAGGTGGAGAGGAGGCTAACCCATGTGGTCCGTGATCGTGGGACGGCCAGACGGCGCTGGAATTTGCAAAACTCGAGGCGAGGTTGCTTTTGCTGATTGGCTGATGAATGGTTGGAGGTGATAGAGAGAAGTGAGACGAGGTTGTTGGTGGTGGAGTCCGGCGGTGAGACGAGGTTGCTTTTGCTGATTCTTCCAATTGGTGGTGGAAGGATGGGAGGTGATAGAGGGGAGTGAGGCGAGTTGTCTGTAGATTATCCCAATTTCAGTTTTCATCCAACGTTTTCCGCATTTTCAAATTTTTGAGGTTTTGGCTAGAAAACACTCAAAACAACCAAACGGTCGTTTTGAGTTTTGTGTACAAATTTTTTTTAGTTTTTAAAAACGCATTTTCAAAAATAGAAAAGAGAACGCGTTTTCACTGTTTTGAAAAATCGAAAACAGAAAACGACCCAAAACGGCCAAAGAGAACAGCCCCTTAGCCTCGCTATAATATCTCAATAATTGCCTGTTTACAATGAATATAATGAGTCCTATATATAGGGAACCCATAAAACCTAGTTAAAAACGGAATTTAAGTCTTAAAGATATAAAAAAGATACCATACAAGACTCTTAACTAAAATAGAAAATTACGTGAAAACTTGAAAAATTCGCTGCCGAAAATACACTATGCGGTCGCATAGAGTAATTCTATATGGTCGCATAGATCAATAGAGCCCTCACCTTTGGGCTCGGTAAAGTGGCATGCGACCATGCCTTGAACAATTATGCGGTCTCATAGTTGTTCCTTTCAGCCTTTCTGTCCATTGCTTGAATCAAGTTACTCCACTTCGTTTTATCTCTCATGCCCAACATAAAACTTGTCTCTTTGCTTGCCGTAATCATTGTTTCGTCCACCGTTGAGCAAGTAATCTCATTGCTTCATTGACCTGTTTCGTCCGTGACCTAGTCATTGGTCCTTTCTTAATGATCAACGGATCTTTGCCCGGATTTACCCTCGTATCATGGATCACATTAGGTTAGGTTTGCAATATTTTAAATCTATTTTAAATAATTTAGCCCCTTAAGTTTCAAACTTTAATAATTAAGCCCCTTAAGTTTAAAACTTTAATAATTCAACTCCTCAATGTTAAAATTCATCCAAACTGGGCATTTAAAGTTCCGGGTTTAATAATCCAGTCCCTGAAGTTTGAAAATTAATTAATTTTGGCCATTGAAGTTCTGAATTTTATAATTCAACCCCTAAAGTTTATAATTTGTTTAAATTGGTCCCTAAACTTTTGGATAATTAATTTTTGATCCCTAAAGTTTTGGATTGTTAACCCTTAGGCCCCTAAAGTTTCAAAATAAATTAAATATGGAAATTCAATGATTTTCTTTTTCAAATTTTGGTATAAATGACTCTTTTGAGAGGTATAATATTCGAAAGTGAATTAATTGAAGCAACATGTTACCAAAGTAATCTCTCTTGTGAAAATTAATTAACTTAGAATATTAAAAGGTGTTTATATGTGTGTTATTCATGCGAATATTTGATCGGTCCAAAAGGAAATCATTATTTAGCCGAATTACACATACACTTGTGGTGATAAACATGTGACGATTATTTGGTTTAACATGTGATCAATAAATCGATCCAAAGAAAGATTTATTGTTTGACACATTTATTTATTGTCAGTGTTTGATCACTACACCAAGATACCACTTACAAGTCAATATTTCTGTTCAAAAACTAAATATTGATGTTGTGTCGGTATTTTGTGATGGGTCTTACCATTATTTGAAATTATTATTTGCCTATTATGGATTGTCAATTCTTCAAATCAATCATCGCTAATTTACTTTCAGGCTCTACTGCTAATATCTCTGCTAGCATCAATTCAATTTCAATGCTTAATGGCACGAACTTCAATGCATGGCAAGAGAACGTGACGATTGTTCTCGGAGTTATGGATTTGGACCTTACTTTACGGGTTGATCAACCTGCTGCACTTACTGATAAGAGTACCTCTGATTATAAGAGGGAGACAGAAAAGTGGGAATGAACGAATTGCATAAGTTTGACGGTCATAAAGTGTGCCATTCCAGAAGCATTTCGAGGCACTATGTCCGATAGGATAACTATGGCTAAGGGTTTCCTTGAAAACCTTGAGAAGAGGTTTGCTAAGAATGAAAAGGCTGAAACTAGTACACTTTTGGCAAACCTTATCTTAATGAGGTACAAAGGGAAAGAAAACATACGGGAATACATTATGGAAATGTCTCACATTGCTTCAAAACTAAAGGCACTCAAGTTGGATTTATCTGAAGACTTGTTAGTGCACTTGGTTTTGATATCTCTACTGACATATTTCAGTCAATTCAAGGCAAGCTACAATTGTCATAAGGACTCATGGTCCCTTCATAAGCTCATCTCACACTATGTCCAAGAAGAGGAAAGATTGAAGCATGACAAGATAGAAAATGCTCATTTAGCCACCACATCCAAGGACAAAAGGAACAAGAAAATGAAAAATGATAAGAAAGCTACTAGTACAGCATCACAAAAGAAATAGCATAAGGAACAAACTGAGGGTGGCTGTTTCTTCCGTGGAGCTGTATGTCATAAGGAGAAGAATTGCACCAACTATCATGCACGGCGTGCCAAGAAAGGTATTCTTCTTCATTTTGTTTGTTTTGAGGTTAATTTAACTTCGATAACTAACACACATGGTGGATAAATTCTGGTTCAACAACTCACATAAGTGTATCTATGCATGGTTGCCTGAGTTGCCGAAAACCAAGTGATGATGTAAGATACATCTATGTTGGCGACGGTGAAAGTAGAGGCAATAGCAAAATTTAGATATTGTTAAAAACTGTATTTTATTTGGATTTTAATGAAACATTTATTGTACCGTCTTTTAGACAAAATTTGATTCATATTTCTACTTTGGATAAATCTGGTTATTCTTGTTTATTTGGGAATGTAAAATTTAGTTTGTTTCATGATACAAAATTGGTTGGTTCTGGTTATTTATCAGGTTACGATAATCTTTATTTAATTGATACGATTGTTTCTTTTAATGAATCCTTGCATGTAAGTAATCGAAGTGTAAAATAAAAATTAATCGACGAGAATTCTGCCTTGTTGTGGAACAAGAGATTAGGTCACATCTTCAAAAGGAGAATTGAGAGACTTGTGTCTAACGAAATTCTCGATCCCCTTGACTTTACAGATTATGACATGTGTGTTAACTGTATAAAAGGAAAACAAATCAATAAAAGGAGATTTCAAGCTAACAGGACTTTGGATGTCTTAGAACTTATACATACGGATATTTGTGGACAATTCCCTACGATTTCTTAGAATGGTCAACAATATTTATAACGTTCATAGAAATTTTTCCAAGATATGGCTATATATATCTCATTCATGAAAAATTACAGTCGCGGATGTGTTCAAAAACTATAAAGTTGAAGTTGAGAACCAACTCGAAGGATTAAAAACGTCAGATCTGACCATGATGGTGAATACTATGGCAGATGTGACGGTTCAAGTGAACAACATCTGGGATAGTTTGTTAAATTTCTAGAGGAATGCGGTATTGTCCCACAGTACACTATGTCGGGTTCGCCCACTATGAATGGCATTGCTGAAAGACAAATTAGAACGCTTAAGGACATGGTGAAGAGTATGATTATATATTCTAACTTACCAGAATCACTCTAGGGTGAAGTAATAAAGACCGCATCGTATATATTCAATAGAGTTCTAACTAAGGCCACGATAAAATTCATTATGAGCTTTGGACAGGCAATATGCATAGTTTGAAGTACGTACACATTTGAGGATGTCCAATTGAGGCAAGGCCTTATAGGCCAAATGAAAAAAAAAAAAAAAAAAACTAGACGCAAGGACTATGAGTTGCTATTTTATTGGATATTCTAAGAGGTTTAGGGGTTACAAGTTTTATGATTCCACAACTAAGGCAATTTTTGAGGCAGAAAATGTTTAGTTCTTCGAGGATGTTAAGTTTGCGGGGGGAGAAAAGGTTACATACTTTGTCTTTGAGGAGGAATATTTTGAAATTCTTCTAATTACCATTGACAACGATTAGGATCAGGTTTCTATCCCTGACATTGTTTAAGAAACAATTTCGAATCAAGAAAATATGGTTGTATCTCCCTCTGAAGGTCAACAACCTGTTCCAGAAGAACGAACTCTATACCCTCAAGAAGTAATGCCATTAAGAAGATCCATTAGAGAGAGATAGAGGAAAAAAACGGTTTCAGATGATTACATCGTATTTCTCCAAGAACATGAAGTTGACGTTGTAGTGGTGGAAGATGATCTAATCAACTTCCGTCAAGCAATGAAAAGTTCTAACTCTCAAAAGTGGCTCAATGCCATGAATGAAGAGATAAGTCCTTGAAGGACAACGACGTATGGGACCTCGTTCCATTGCTTGAAGGTGCGAAACCATTGGTTGCAAGTGGATATTTAAGACCAATAGAGATTCGAAGGGTGATATAGAAAGGTATAAGACTCGTCTTGTCGCAAAGGGTTTTACATAGAAAAAAGGCATCGATTATAAAGAGTCTTTCTCTTCGATTTTTTCGAAAGACTCTTTCAGGATTATAATGGCATTGGTAAAACATTTCAATCTTGAGTTACATCAGATTGATGTTAAGACAACGTTTCTTAATGATGACATTGATTAAACAATTTATATGGTGCAACCGGAAAACTTTGTGTCGGATGATGCAAAGTAAATGGTTTTTAAACTAAAGAAATCCATTTATGGACTCAAACGGACCTCTCGTTAATGGTATTACAAGTTTCATCAAGTGATCATCTCATATGGTTTTAAGATGAATTTGGTCAATGAATGTATATACCACAAGTTTAGTGGGAGTAATTATATTTTTCTGATTTTATATGTCGATAACATATTGCTTGCCGCAACGATATAGGCTTATTGCACGAAACTAAGAAATTTATAGCAATGAATTTTGTGATGAAAGATTTTGGTGACGCCTCTTTTGTATTAGGAATTCAGATACACCGGGATCATTATTGGGGTATTCTTGGATTATAACAAAAGAGCTATATCGAAAATGTACTTAAAAGATATGTCATGTAAGATTATAAATCAGGTGACACCCCTTAGCTAAAGGAGACAAGTTCAGTTTAAGTCAATGCCCCAAAAATAACTTAGAAATTAAAGAAATACAGAAGATTCCTTATTCTTCAGCTATAGGGAGTTTGATATATGCTCAACTTTGTATGCGTTTTGATATAGTGTACATTGTTGGGATGCTAGGAAGATATTTAAGTAACCCGGGAATAGATCATTGGAAAGTAGCCAAACGGGTCATACGATAATTATAGAGTACAAAAGACTACATGCTCACATACAGGAGATTAGATCAGTTGGAGATCATCGATTATTCCGATTCCGATTCCGATTTCGTGGGATGCCAAGATAGTAGGAGATCCACTTCAGGCTATATCTACCTGCTTGCTAGAGCTGCTATTTCCTGGAAGAGTGCTAAGTAGACATTCATAGCTATTTTCACCATGGTAGCGGAGTTTATAGCATGTTATGAGACATCGAACCATGGAATATGGTTGCGAAATTTTGTCACTGGGCTGCGCATTGTGGACAATATAGAAAGACCGCTCAAGTTAATTTGTGACAATAAATCAGCAGTGCTATATTCAAATAATAACAGGAGCTCGAAAAAGTCAAAACATATAGAGATCAAGTTCCGACTGTTAAAGAAAAAGTTCAGATTAGACAAGTGTCAATAGAGCATATCGGGACAAACTTCATGATTGTGGATCTGCTTACTAATGGATTGATACTCAAGGTCTTTCATGAGCACACTGCTCATATGTGTGTAATATCTCTTAAAGATATCCAGTTTCAGTGGGAGTTTGTATTTCTGTGTTTTTCATATTAGACAAATGTACTGTCATTTTTTATATGAATGATGGTTAAAGTTATTTTTTGGTTATAAAGTTTATTTTTGGTTTATTATCTCTGAACTTGTTTGAAAATGATCCCACCAAGGTATTAAGGAGGACCAGTTGGAAATATGCATGTTATGATCATATCACATGTAATTTCCATGCTAGACATCCATGCTCGATCCATATCATTCAGTTATGTTGATATACATGGCCATTGATAGATTTAGTTACGATACAAGTAGCAAAAGTCGCTTCGATCCTATGTTGATATGATTGATGGACATGATTGTTAGGTGCTAAAGGATAGAAGCGTTTAATTCCCTCAGTAACCTACTTAGCATCGCTTTCCACACTGTCAAAGCAAAAGTTACTTTTAAGTTTTTTATTTGTAAAATAAAAATAATTTTTCGAGTGGAACTTATTTTTCGAGAATGTAAGTCTTCAATTTAAGTTCTAGATCAATAACTTTTAGGTTAACTTATAGAGTTCCGATTGTTTCAATTTGATTACTTAACATCCATTTTTATTTTAGTTTGCCAATTCCTTATGTAACCTTTGCCAAAATTAATTAAATAAGAAAAAAAAAAAGTCTTTATTCAATATGTGTACTCCAACTTTACCCTTCATTCTACAATGGGTCAAATTAGAAACAAATTAAGTCAGGTTCATTTAACTAGTGGGTTTGAAAAGATGTTAGGAAAAATAATGATTTCTATGGTGGGTGGCTCTAGTGCCGTACGGCTGCTTGACGCTACAAAGAAGAAAGATGGCTTACTATAAAATAAGTGGAAATTGCAAGAAATGTCCACTTTTTTCTAGCCACTTGCAAAAATGGCAACTTTCATAAATCCTTGCAAAAATGGCCATTTTGGTATATTTTAGACCAAAATACCCATGGTCAACAATTTATGATTTCATTCAAGGACAATAAAATGGACAATTTTGCAAAAAAAAATATGGGCTAATGAAATCTTGACACATAACCTGCTCCATTTGTTGCAAATGACAAGATGTCAAATCACAATTAATGCTATTTTTTGCATTAACACAGAAATGTCGAGAACGACATTTCAAGTGTAGAGAAATGTCATGTTTGAAATGAAATGTCCTTCTAGACATTTAATATGTCGAGAATGATGTTTTGAAATGTCGAGAACATTTAATATTGTGATTTGACGTGTGTACTATTGAAATATAAAACGAGATTCAAATGTCGAGAATGACATTTCAAATGTCGAGAATACGTAGAGATTCAAATGTCTTTGTTTTTTCATTAAGGGCATAATAGACACTTTAGTATTAAATTTGAAAATTGGACACTTTTCAACTCACACCCTTAATTTTGGCACTCTAATTATTAAAATATAATTTTTATAACAAAAATAACCATTTTGAATGGAAATTTACTAATATACTTGAAACCCTAAATGCGAAAGGCCTCCAAACCATTTTATAAAATCTTGGAGAGGAAGTCCTAAATCCAATTGGATTCTTGGCGATGTCACAAGAAGTAAAAATAAATGGTCATGTAATTAAAATAAGTGTGATCTTGTCATAAACACCCAATTGAGTAATATTTTATGAACATGTCAATTTCAATTGTAAGGAGCGGGTCTTCGCCTTGTCTTGGTCTTTCCCTTGGTTTCACACTATGATTCAGACCTCTAGACAATTAATCAGTTAGATTTCAATAAATAAAAAATGTAATGGAAATTTCATGGTATCTATTCGTACATTCTCATGAACAAAATTTCACAAAAACTCTGGTGATATTTTCATTCATTAATTTCATAATATATTGATTATCTCTGCTTATGCAATTATTTGCAATCCTATTAATCCAAAAAATGAAAAATAAATAGATCAATAAATTTTTTAGGTAAATATATTCACATTTCCAATTTTGAGAAATTCTTTTATTATATTTTATTCCATAAAATTTGATTATTTAGTAAAACAAAACATTTTATGCTAATATATTATTTAGTAATATATACACTTTAAAATTAATAATGTTAAAGTATTTTTTTTTCATTACAAAAGTAAATAAGAATAAATAATAAATTTAGTTGGACAATCATAAGAATTGAAAATAAAAATTAATGACGTGAACTGAGAATATTTATGTGTTCATTTAAATATATTATTTTATAATTTTTTTATCTTTTTTGAATTTTGATTATTATTATTTTAGTAAAATTTCGATTGTTTCTTTTTCAAATTTTTATTTTTATTTTGTTAGATTTTATCAAAAAATTTATGTATATAAAATTTTATTTAACTACCTATTTTTCATGTTTGAGTGTTTTAAGAGTTTTCAATAAAAACATTTGAAAACGTGTAAAAAAAATTATGTAACTGTAACTAGTGTTCTAAAAACGAAATGTCACGTCTCAAAAGTAAGCACAAAATTAAGAGGTGAATTGCCAAGTTGACCGTTTAATGCGTACTTAGTAGTTGACAGTTTAATGCGTGACTAGTCGTTTTATTAATTGTTTTTTTAATTTTCCTTTTTTTAAAGTCTTTTATTTGACTTTAATTTATTAATTTTTTATTTCACTTCAATTTCAAGTTTTTAAATGATTTTATTTATACAAAAGTCAAAAATGACTTTATCAGATAAAGTTAGATAGTGCTATCTACATTTTATAATTATGATTTTGAGATTTAATATTTTGTTGAAAACTTCAAAAGTATGTATCAAATTTTTATAAATTTATTAAGTAGGACTTTTCTAGTAGAAAACTAAGACTACAAAAAATGATCTAGCTTTTGCAGTTCAAAAACTATAAAATTATATAATTGACTAATTATAGAAATATTATGTAAATATTGAATTTTATAATATTATATATTTGGTATATATTATTTTTATTTATAAAATAATTTTTAGAATGATTAAAAACTAAAAGAATTTTAAAAATAAGAAAACATTTTTTTATATCCAGGCCTCAACTATGCTCCTAAAACTTGAAGTTTGGTCTCCACTCTTAGACATGCTTTATGCCTTTTAGAAAAATAACTTTAACCTTGTTTCAAAAATATATTTTTCGAAAATATCAGTCAAAACAAGTAAAAATACTCTCAAATCAATTTCAAACAAGTTTAAAAGTTTAGATAAACGTGCATCATCTTACACACATTACATGGCATGTGCTAACTTAATGAAATAAAGTTTTCATCCATGTGGAGATCAAGATGCCTCTTGTTGCAAATTTTCCAAGTGCAATAGATTGTCCTAAAGTGCCTACCCGTCTTTGCGACTTGCATAGGTAGAGTTGGTGCATCACCCTACGATCCAGAGTCTTCCCCTGAGAGTTTCACTATTGAAAAGACTATAATTCAACAAGATATTTTTTTCATTTTCATACGTATGTCTTGCTCTTTCGTAGAAAAGACAAATGTTGAATAGTGTGACCCAAATTTCATTGGAAAGTGATGTTTTAGTTGAAGGTGTGAAAGAGGTCAAAAGTGATGTTTAACCCGAAACTCAATGCCTGAGTGCCATTGGAGGCGCTTGAGCTACCTCCCGCTTGCCTGGTGATCTAGTGACGTTGTGGCGCTTGCCTCTCGCGAGGTTGCCGCTCGAGCAGCGTATATATTCGGGAAATTATTATCTCCTTGTTTGTAGCTCGTTGTTTTATCTTCTTTCCAATAATAATGCATTCTCTTTGGTTCTATATATATACTCTATGAAGACTTTCATATGACTTTGAGAGAGTTGGAATTGTATTAGATACATAATATTCTTTGTATTTTCTCTTCATTATTAATAAAATCTTCATTTCTCTGCCATATTGTTTTCTTCTTTTAGTGTTGTGATTGTTATTTTATACCGTGTCATATAATCTAGTCTTCAATTCCTAACAATAATCATCATAAAAAGTTCATAAGGCAACTTTTGATATTTCAATTCACATGGTTATATTTCTAGTTATTTAAAAATACTACGATAATTATGTCATCGAGGAATCTTATATTAATCTCATAAAATCAAAATTTAAATACATCAAATGTGAAAATTTGACCAATATTAATGAAAAATAACTATAAATTGTCAAAACAAACAATTTGAAAATACTTCCAAACTTGAACATTTGTTTATTCTCAAGTGCTACAAGGACTTTGCATATTGTTGTCCGGAAGTACCCAAACGTCTTTTACGACATGAAAGGGCATGGTGGGTCCATTACCCTACGACTAGCCTAGAGTCTAGTCTTAGATGTTCATTAAATATAATTGAAAAGACTGCAATTAAATAATTTTTTTTCCTCTCTCTCTTCCTGCGTGGACTCTCTCTTTAGGGCCTGTTTGTTTCTGATTTTGAAATCAATTCTCAAATCAATTCTCATTTTCAACCACACATTCTTCAATAAAATAATATTTTCCATCACATCAATCATTTTTTTCTTCTTTTTCAACCACACATTTCCCATCATATCACTATTCAAAATCAATTCTTCCCCCAAAAATCCCTACCAAACAGGCTTTTAGTAGAGAAGCAATATATTTAACTTAAAAAGTCTCACGTGATATTGTAGACATATTTTTTTTCAATTTACTAAAATATATTTCTAGTTACTTAATGATATAATATTAATCACCATGTGTCATCCACAAATCGCACTAATGAATTTGTATTCAAGTAAGGTCCAAATTAAAATGCCACAAATATGAAAACATTGCCTAAATCAATGGAAAGGTCCTTAAACAACTTGTCACAAACACCCAATTGAATAATATTCAAATAACATGTCAATTTCAATTAAAAGGGTCAAGTCTTTGCCGTGCCTTGATCTTTCCCTCGGTTTCACATCCAAGGAGCCTCTGATTCAGACCCCATATCTACTAATAAGTTAATTTTCCATAGATAATAAATGTTATGAAAATTTCATGGCATCTATTTGGACATTCCCGTCAACTTTTTCTTAGCTGACAAATTAACGACTATATGTTCAATCTTTGCATATTCCTTTGGTTTCCACAAAATTTCACAAAAACTCTGGCTATATTTTCATCGAATATATTTCTAATATATTGATTATCTATCCTTATAAATAAAGTCTTTTTTGTCATAACCATAAACTGGAAAGTTAAACAAATCACATATTTGTGTCTCAACTACATTCAGTTTTCATTTCCAAAAGAAATCTTCCACTATTTTTTTTTTTAGAAAAGTTAAAAATAATTTAGAGTAAGATAAACGAATAATCTCTCTCTCTCTCTCTCTCTCTCTCTCTCTCTCTCTCTGTCTCTCTAATAGTTAAAAATAATTTAGAGTAAGATACATGAATAATCTCTCTCTCTAGAATAGTTAAAAATAATTTAGAGTAAGATACACGAATAATCCCTCTCCATATTGTTCAGTTTCAGCTCATGCTTCAATAGTTGATGAAATTTCTATTTCGTAAAATCTTTCATTTTCAGTAGTATATGGTCAAAACATAATGTTTTTGCGGAACATAACGGATAAATTCTACTATGAACTTTTTTAGTAATCCCCAAAAAAAAAAAAAAGGCAAATAGAACAATAAATTTTTAGATAAATATATTCACATATCAATTTTTGTTAACTACATAATAATAATAATAATAATAATAATAATAATAATAATAATAATAATAATAATAATAATAATAATAATAATAATAATAATAATAATAAAGATACTAATTTTTTGTCATTTTCACATTTATGTCCCAAACTTTTTCTCTTTTCATCATCTCAACGTTATTTTAGTCGGTACATTTCGTTCTTGATGATGGTCAAATAAATTCATTTGAATGAAGTAAAAAAAGTTATTTGCCCTACGTATTTTTAAATAAGCAAGATAAACAACAAATACACAAGTTTGAAAAAAAAAATTCCCATGTTAACAGAATATTTGGACAAAATTCAATATAAGAGATAGAGTGTATTAAATAACTGAAGGTTAAAAGATAAAATCGTGAGGAAAAAAGTTGAAGATGTTAGTAAAAAAAAATAGCAAAATTGAAGATTTACTTTGCAACTAAAATGTGTTGTACTTCACAAAAATGGTGGTGTTGGGAATAGAATTACCCTACAATTTTTTGCTCCCGAAATAATAAGTCAAATCCGTAGAAAGTATTTTAGAAAACGACTACACAGTGATGCTATATAAATAAAGACAATAAAAGTAAGTATATAACTATATGTCAATTATTTAGGTCGCGGTGGAACATTCAACACGGCAACACCACCTGTGTTATCCTCTATATAAAGGGTCTTGGTTCATTTTACATGTAACAAAAGTAGAAAAAGAAACAAAGAATTCACTGTTACAGGTTTGAAAATGGTGGGGAAATGGGTTGGGATGCTAATTTTGATTGCTATGGTTGCTGGTGGTCAGGTGGTTACAATGGCACAAGGCGTAACTCCGAGTCAATGTAAGGATGAAAAAATACTCTGGTTAATAATTGTAGGCCAGTTATTTTTGGGGGAAATCCATCAGCTGCATGTTGTCAGAACGTAAGGGATGCTCATATTGAATGTGTTTGTCCTTATCTTGGCCCTAAAGCAGCAGCAACAATTAAAGGCATTGGAGTATCTCGTGTTGTGAAACTGATTGAAGGGTGTGGTAGGCCTGTTCCTCGCAACTACAGATGTGGAAGTAGGTTCCTTATTCTTTCTCACACACACAAACACTATTTTAAATATGATGTGTATGGTTAAATCTTCTATCTCAAGCTCGCGAACTTTTCATTTTGAAATCATGATGACTTACTAATGGTTAATATTATTGCTAAATTTAACTTATTTTTCATGTACTACAAATAACTTACAACACATATTTATTCTTGCAGGTATTACCACTCCACCATGAAGTGTCCCTAAAAATCAAGGCCCTTACAATATTACTATAATTACTGATGTTCTAGTGTAGTAGAATAAGTCAAGCTCCATTGGGGTGGTTCACCACTTTATTTGAGCTTAATGTTTTATGTATTTCGTGTCAATTTCTTGTGTTTAATTTAATGCATTGTCAGAAATAAAATTATGCTTTTATGCTCAATATTCCCTGTGTTTTTGTTGATTCTTGTTTTTGATAATTTATGAATTCTCGCAAATGATATAGATGTTCATTTTATCATTGTTTACTAGAATTCTTTGAGCTTATTATTGTATCACATATATAAAGAAATTAATAAATCAAAAGCAGAAAACATAAATCAAATTGATCTTTTTTTTAGGTTTTTAGTGTTGACAATTCTGTGGACAATTGACTAATTTGTATTGTGTTGTAAAAGTCAAGGACTTTGAGTGAAATTTGTATAAATTAGGTAAGTTAGGGTTTGAGTCCTTGAAGGAGTCCAAAATGTCCAAGAAGATCGCATATGATAAAGTGAATGCAATTAGAAGTCTAAAATGTATCAAAGAGCTGCACAAGTTATGTTCCAAATTCTCAGTTTTCACTTTCAACGCATTTTTTCACATAGAAAATATTGGAATTTGGATAAGGTTATTTCTAGAAGAATTGTAGCCCTTCGAGTTAGCTTTCCTTTGAAATTTGCCGAAGTAAAAAATCGGGACACATGCTGATGCCATATCTCCATTACGAATAAAAATATTAGAAAAAAATTAGATTACACATGAGGAATTATTACTCTATTTATTTGAGTATCTCAGCCAAATTAAAATTTTTTAGAAGTTCATTGTATTGGCGCTCCTGCTCCTCGGGAGGTCTCCAAATAAATGACTACTTGAATCAGAGTTTTGATGATAAAGATTCCACCGACCAGTAAAAAGTAGGCCTAACCCTTGGGGGATGCGTAGTCAACAAGGGTAGAAAATCGATCGGCCACCGGTTAACTGGACGGACCGAACTGTTCAAATTTCTATCGTAATCGGATCGTTGTCGGAGTGTCTGGCATTGATGCTTGGCCCCAACATTATTTTTTTCCTATTTTTTTTTTATAAACTTATTTATGTATGATACAACATTTCCACCTTCACAGCTACATGTAGCATGTCTTCAAACTCCACATAATGATGAAAATCTACCACATTAGCTATATCCCTATTCAAACCATTTGAAAATCTGGCCATGTTGGCCTCCTTATCGTCCTCAACATTTGCTCCAATCATCGCAATCTCCATTTCCTTATGATAATCCTCCACACTCCTAGAACATTGGTAGAGGCTTTGCAATTTTTGATGAAACTCCCGATAATAATTATTAGACACAAACCTCTTTGTCATGATAACCTTCAATTCTTCCCAAGTATTAATAGGCCTCTTATGGTTCCTTCTCCTAGATGTTGCTCCTTGATCCAACCAAATAATAGCATAATCGGTAAATTCAAGAACCACGATTTTTACCTTCTTTTCCTCCGAGTAGTTGTGGCAATCAAATATCAACTTCACTTTCTTTTCCCACTCCAAGTATGCCTCCGAATACTCCTTCATTTGAATAAAGGAATTGTTATCTTGATGTTGCCTATACTTCTATTTCATGCCTAATTCATCTATCCCTCATTCTTCCTAACTCGATATCCATCAATGCATCCACATTAGTATCACTATCGGCTTCCCAATCACCAGCATATTCCGCTCTATGGTCCTGCCTTCCTTTTCTCATTGAGTTAGGAATTTCTCTAGATTGTTCCCGAAGTAAATTAGCAAGTAATATATCTTGCCTATCCAATCTGTCTCTCACATCCTCAAACAACCTTTCAAACTGTCGTATCACCTCATCCGATATGTTGACTTGATTATCCTTCCCTTTTGAAGTAGAACTGTCCTCGTCGACATCCTAAATCTATTTTGATATTTCGACTCACGTGTATATGCTCGTGTATCACTCAAATTGGTTTTTTCCTCTATTAGTCTCACAATTCTACATTTTTCTACTCAATACTTTCTTGCAAGTACTTCAAAGAATTAATTCGATCTCAATCAAGATTTTAACCCTTGCGGAGTCCAAATAAAAAATTGAGTAAGGAAAGTGATCTAGAATGACTCGAGAAGTAGGAATCTAACTTTGAATGAAACGCTATAGATGAATTCAAAAAAGGGTATTTCTTGAATTTGGATATGACACTTTTGAGTTTGGGATTTTTTAGACTAAAAAATGAACTTGTATGCTGCTGGAAACTTTTTTTCCGAATTTTTTTTTACTCGAAAATTCAATTAGATACTAGCAAAAGAAACATAAATTGATTTGGAGGCTAGATTAGCACACAAACAAGTTTTGAATTTTTTTTTTTTTTTGGTATTTTATGCATTGGAGACACGACAAACAAGAAGAAGGGAAAACAAAAGACTCAAAAAGAAAGGAAAATAAATAGGATATAACCTTGATTTTTGGAGCCAATATCTGATACCAACTGATGCAAACCCACGTAGCAATTGTAGCTATGGAACCCATAACAAATTAGAACAATCCAAGAAAGTCAAGAATCAAAGTTTGGAAAGCTCGACCCAATAAATTATTGAACTAAGACAACTGCTAACAATATCTTGACTTGTGATCACAAAACTTATGAACCTTACTTTGAATTTATAGAACGCCACAATAATTTAATTTTTGATAAGTTCAAAATTAAAACAATGAAGAACGAGAAGAAAAAAAAAATTAGCCTCGCGATAATATCTCAATAATTGTCTGTTTATAATGAATATAATGAGTCCTATATATAGGGAACCCATGAAACCTAATTAAAAATGAAATTTAAGTCTTAAAGATTTAAAAAAGATACCATACAAGAGTTTTAACTAAAATAGAAAATTACGCGAAAACTTGAAAAATTCGCTACCGAAAATACACTATGCGGTCGCATAGAGTAATTTTATGCGGTCGCATAGATCAATAAATGCCCTCACCTTTGGGCTCGGTAAAGTGGCATGCGACCACATGCCCTGAACAACTATGTGGTCGCATAGTTGTTCCTTTCAGCATTTCCGTCCATTGTTTGAATCAAATTACTCCACTTCATTTCATCTCTCATGCCCAACATAAAACTCGTCTCTTTGCTTGCCGTAATCATTGTTTCGTCCACCCTTGAGTAAGTAGTCTCATCGCTTCTTTGACCCGCTTCGTCCGTGACCTAGTCATTGGTCCTTTCTCAATGATCAACGGATCCTTGGCCGGACTTACCCTCGTATCATGGATCACATCAAAGTTAGGGTTGCATTATTTTAAATCTATTTTTAATAATTTAGCTCCTTAAGTTTCAAAATTTAATAATTCAGCCCCTTAATGTTAAAATTCATCCAAACTGGGTCTTTAAAGTTTCGAGTTTAATAATTCAATCCCCGAAGTTTGAAAATTAATTAATTTAGGCCATTAAAGTTCAATTTTATAATTCAACCCCTAAAGTCTATAATTTGTTTAAATTGATCCTTAAATTTTTGGATAATTAATTTTTGATCTCTAAAATTCTGGATTGTTAACCTTTAGGTCCCTAAAGTTTCAAAATAAATTAAATATGCAAATTCAGTGATTTTTTTTTCAAATTTTGGTACAAATAACTCTTTTGAGAGGTATAATATTCGAAAGTGAATTAATTGAAGCAACATGTTGCCAAAGTAACATCTTTTGTGAAAATTAATTAACTTAGAATATTAAAAGGTGTTTATGTGTGTGTTATTCATGAGAATATTTGATCGGTCCAAAAGAAAAGAGTAATGCTATTCATCCCCACTGAGGATGAAAACACAGTCTACGTGATGTTAATGTGGCATTAAATGATAGGTGAAATTAAATAAGTCATTTAATTTCACCTTTCATTTAACCTATCATTTAAAGTCACCTAAACTGTGTATTCATCCCCACTGGGGATGAATAACATTACTCAAAAGAAAATCATTATTTGTCCGAATTACACATACACCTGTGGTGATAAACATGTGGCGATTATTTGGTTTAATTTATGATCAATAAATCGATCCAAAGAAAGAATTATTGATTGACACGTTTCTTTATTGTCAGTGTTTGATCACTATACCAGATACCACTTACAAGTCAATATTTCTGTTCAAAAACTAAATATTGATATTGTGCCGGTATCTTGTGATGGGTCCTACCATTATTTGAAATTATTATTTGCCTAGTATGGATTGTGAGCTCTTCAAATCAATCATCTCTAATTTAGTTTCAGGTTCTACTGCTAATATCTCTACTAGCATCAATTTAATTTAAATGCTAAATGGCACTAACTTCAATGCATGGCAAGAGAACGTGATGATTGTTCTCGGAGTTTTAGATTTGGACCTTACTTTACGGGTTGATCAACCTACTGCACTTACTGATAAGAGTACCTCTTATGATAAGAGGGAGACAGAAAAGCAGGAATGATCGAATCGCATAAGTTTGACGGTCACAAAGCGTGTTATTCCAGAAGCATTTCAAGGCACCATGTCCGATAGGATAACTACAGCTAAGGGTTTCCTTGAGGACCTTGAGAAGAGGTTTGATAAGAATGAAAAGGCTGAAACTAGTACACTTTTGGCAAACCTTATCTCAACGAGGTACAAAGGGAAAGGAAACATACGGGAATACATTATGGAAATGTCTCACATTGCTTCAAAACTAAAGGCACTCAAGTTGGATTTATTTGAAGACTTGTTAGTGTACTTGGTTCTGATATCTCTTCCGGCATATTTCAGGCAATTCAATGTGAGCTACAATTGTCAAAAGGACTCATGGTCCCTTAATGAGCTCATCTCACACTATATCCAAGAAGAGAAAAAATTGAAGCATGACAGACAGAAAGTGCTCATTTAGCTACCACATCCAAGGACAAAAGGAACATGAAAATGAAAAATAATAAGAAAGCTGCGGGTACAACATCACAAAAGAAACAGCATAAGGAACAAACTGAGGGTGGTTGTTTCTTCTGTGGAGCTGCATGTCATAAGGAGAAGAATTGCACCAACTATCATGCATGGCGTGCCAAGAAAGGTATTCTTCTTCATTTTGTTTGTTTTAAGGTTAATTTAACTTCGATACCTGACATACATGGTGGATAGATTCTGGTTCAACAACTCACATAAGTGTATCTATGCTTGGTTGTCTGAGTTGCTGAAAATCAAGTGATGGTGTAAGATACATCTATGTTGGCGTTGGTGAAAGTAGATTGTTAAAAATTTAGATATTGTTAAAAACTGTATTTTATTTGGATCTTAATGAAACATTTATTGTACCCTCTTTTAGACGAAATTTGATTCACATTTCTACTTTGGATAAATTTGGTTATTTGGGAATGTAAAATTTAGTTTGTTTCATGATACAAAATTGGCTGGTTCTGGTTATTTATCAGGTTACGATAATCTTTATTTAATTGATACGATTGCTTCTTTTAATGAATCCTTGCATGTGAGTACTCGAGGTGTGAAATGAAAATTAACCGATGGGAATTCTGCCTTGTTGTGGAACAAGAGATTATGTCACATCTCCAAGAGGAGAATTGAGAGACTTGTGTCTAACGGAATTCTCGATCCCCTTGACTTGATAGATTATGACATGTGTGTTAATTGTATAAAGGGAAAACAAATCAATAAAAGGAGATTTCAAGCTAACAGGACTTTGGACGTCTTAAAACTTATACATACGGATATTTGTGGACAATTCCCTACGATTTCTTAGAATGGTCAACAATATTTATAACGTTCATAGAAATTTTTTCAAGAGATGACTATATATATCTCATTCATGAAAAATTATAGTCGCGGATGTGTTCAAAAACTATAAAGGTGAAGTTGAAAACCAACTCGATGAAAGGATTAAAAACGTTAGATCTGACCATGGTGGTGAATACTATGGCAGATGGTGACGATTCAGGTGAACAACGTGTAGGATAGTTTGTTAAATTCCTAGAGGAATGCAGTATTGTCCCACAGTACACTATGTCGGGTTTGTCGACTATGAATGGTGTTATTAAAAGACAAAATAGAACGCATAAGGATATGGTGAAGAGTATGATTATATATTCTAATTTACCAGAATCACTCTGGGGTGAAGCAATAAAGACCACATCGTATATATTCAACAGAGTTCTAACTAAGGCCACTGATAAAATTCATTATGAGCTTTGGACGGGCAATATGCATAGTTTGAAGCACGTACACATTTGAGGATGTCCAACCGAGGCTAGGCCTTATAGGCCAAATTTAAAAAAAAAACTAGACGCAATGACTATTAGTTGCTATTTTATTGGATATTCTGAGAAGTTCAGGGGTTACAAGTTTTATTATCCCACAACTAAGGTAATTTTCGAGGCAGAAAATGTTTAGTTCTTTGAGGATGTTAAGTTTTGGGTGGGGTGTGGTGGGGGGGGGGGAGATAAGGTTATATACTTTGTCTTTGAGGAGGAATATGTTGAAATTCCTCTAATTTCCATTGACAATGATCAGGATCGGGTTTCTATCCCTGACATTGTTCAAGAAACAATTTCGAATCAAGACAATTTCGTTGTATCTCCCTCTGAAGGTCAACAACTTTTTCCAGAAGAACGAACTCTATACCCTCAAGAAGCAATGCCATTAAAAAGATCCACTAGAAAGAGGAAAAAAACAGTTTTAGATGATTACATTGTACTTCTCTAAGAACATGAAGTTGACGTTGTAGTGGTGGAAGATGATCCGATCAACTTCCATCAAGCAATGGAAAGTTCTAACTCTCCAAAGTGGCTCGATGCCATGAATGAAGAGATAAAGTCCATGAAGGACAACGACGTGCGGGACCTCGTTCCATTGCTTGAAGGTGCGAAACTCATTGGTTGCAAATGGATATTTAAGATCAAGAGGGATTCGAACGGTGATATAGAAAGGTATAAGACTCGTCTTGTCGCAAAGGGTTTTACATAGACAAAAGGCATGGATTATAAAAGTCTTTCTCTTCGATTTTTTCGAAAGACTCTTTCAGGATTATAATGGCATGGTAGCACATTTCGATCTTGAGTTACATTAGATGGATATTAAGACAAATGCTTTCTCAATAGTAACATTGACTAAAAAATTTATATGGTGCAACCAGAAAACTTTATGTCGGATGATGCAAAGTAAATGGTTTGTAAACTAAAGAAATCCATCTATGGACTCAAACGGACCTCTCGTTATTGGTATCACAAGTTTCATCAAGTGAACATCTCATATGGTATTGAGATGTTTAGTGGGAGTAATTATATTTTTCTGGTTTTATATGTCGATAACATATTGCTTGCCGCAACGATATAGGCTTATTGTACGAAACTAAGAGATTTCTAGCAAGAATTTTGTGGTGAAAGATTTTGGTGACGCCTCTTTTGTATTTGGAATTCAGATACACCGGGATCATTATTGGGGTATTCTTAGATTAAAACAAAAGAGTTATATCGAAAATGTACTTAAAAGATATGTCATGTAAGATTATAAATCAGGTAACACCCCAGTAGCTAAAGGAGACAAGTTCAGTTTAAGTCAATGCCCCAAAAATAACTTAGAAATTGAAGAAATGCAGAAGATTCCTTATTCTTCAGCTATAGGGAGTCTGACATATGCTCAACTTTGTACGCGTCCTAATATAGTGTACATTGTTGGGATGCTAGAAAGATATTTAAGTAACACGGGAATAGATTATTGGAAAGCAAATTAACGAAGTCATACAATAATTATAGAGAACAAAAGACTACATGCTCACATACAGGAGATCAGATCAGTTGGAGATCTTCAGTTATTCCGATTCTGATTTCGCGGGATGCTAAGATAGCAGGAGATCCACTTCAGGCTATATCTACCTGCTTGCTAGAGCTGCTATTTCCTGGAAGAGTGCTAAGCTGCACATTCATAGCTACTTTCACCATGGCAAATGGAGTTTATAGCATGTTATGAGGCATCGAACCATGGAATATGGTTGCGAAATTTTGTCACTGGGCTGCGCATTGTGGACAATATAGAATGACTGCTCAAGTTATTTTGTGACAATAAATCAGCAGTGATATATTCCAATAATAATAGGAGCTCGAAAAAGTCAAAACATATAGAGATCAAGTTCCGACTGTTAAAGAAAGAGTTCAGATTAGACAGGTGTCAATAGAGTATATCGGGACAAATTTCATGGTTGTTGATCTGCTTACTAATGGATTGATACTCAAGGTCTTTCATGAGCACAATGCTCATATGTGTGTAATATCTCTAGAAGATATCTAGTTTCAGTGGGAGTTTGTATTTATGTGCTTTTCATATTAGACAAATGTACTGTAATTTTTTATATGAATTATGGTTGAAGTTATTTTCTGGTTATAAAGTTTATTTTTTGTTTATTATCTCTGAACTTGTTTGAAAATTATCCGACCAATGTATTAAGGAAGACCAGTTGGAAATATACATGTTAAGATCACATCACATGTAATTTCCATGCTAGACATCAATGCTCGATCCATATCATTCAGTTATGTTGATATACATGACCATTGATTGGTTTAGTTACGATATAAGTGGCGAAAGTCGCTTCGATCATATGTTGATATGATTGATGGACATGATTGTTAGGTGCTAAAGGATAGAAGCGCTTAATTCCCTCGGTAACCTACTTAGCATCGCTTTCCACACCCTCAAAGCAAAAGTTACTTTTAAATTTTTTATTTGTAAAATGAAAAATAATTTTTCGAGTGGAACTTATTTTTCAAGAATGTAAGTCTTCAATTTAAGTTCTAGATCAATAACTTTTAGGTTAACTTATAGAGTTCCGATTGTTTCAATTTGATTACTTAACATCCATTTTTATTTTAGTTTGCCAATTCCTTATGTAACCTTTGCCAAAATTAATTAAATAAGAAAAGAAGTCTTTATTCAATATGTCTACTCCAACTTTACCCTTCATTCTACAATGGGTCAAATTAGAAACAAATTCAGTCAGGTTCATTTAACTGGTGGGTTTGAAAAGATGTTTGGAAAAATAATGATTTCTATGGCGGTGGCTCTAGTGCCGTACGGCTGCTTGACGCTACAAAGAAGAAAGATGGCTTACTATAATATAATACTAGTAATATAATAAGTGAAAATTGCAAGAAATGTCCACTTTCTTCTAGCCACTTGCAAAAATGGCAACTTTCAAAAATCCTTGCAAAAATGACCATTTTGGTATATTTTAGACCAAAATACCCATGTTCAACAATTTATGATTCCATTCAAGGACAATAAAATGGACATTTTTGCAAAAAAAAATATGGGCTAATGAAATCTTGACACATAACCTCGCTCCATTTGTTGCAAATGACAAGATGTCAAATCACAATTAATGCTATTTTTTGCATTAACACGAAATGTCGAGAAACGACATTTCAAGTGTAGAGAAATGTCATGTTTGAAATGAAATGTCCTTCTAGACATTTAATATGTCGAGAATGATGTTTTGAAATGTCGAGAACATTTAATATTGTGATTTGACGTGTGTACTATTGAAATATAAAACGAGATTCAAATGTCGAGAATGACATTTCAAATGTCGAGAATACGTAGAGATTCAAATGTCTTTGTTTTTTCATTAAGGGCATAATAGACACTTTAGTATTAAATTTGAAAATTGGACACTTTTCAACTCACACCCTTAATTTTGGCACTCTAATTATTAAAATATAATTTTTATAACAAAAATAACCATTTTGAATGGAAATTTACTAATATACTTGAAACCCTAAATGCGAAAGGCCTCCAAACCATTTTATAAAATCTTGGAGAGGAAGTCCTAAATCCAATTGGATTCTTGGCGATGTCACAAGAAGTAAAAATAAATGGTCATGTAATTAAAATAAGTGTGATCTTGTCATAAACACCCAATTGAGTAATATTTTATGAACATGTCAATTTCAATTGTAAGGAGCGAGTCTTCGCCTTGTCTTGGTCTTTCCCTTGGTTTCACACTATGATTCAGACCTCTAGACAATTAATCAGTTAGATTTCAATAAATAAAAAATGTAATGGAAATTTCATGGTATCTATTCGTACATTCTCATGAACAAAATTTCACAAAAACTCTGGTGATATTTTCATTCATTAATTTCATAATATATTGATTATCTCTGCTTATGCAATTATTTGCAATCCTATTATTCCAAAAAATGAAAAATAAATAGATCAATAAATTTTTTAGGTAAATATATTCACATTTCCAATTTTGAGAAATTCTTTTATTATATTTTATTCCATAAAATTTGATTATTTAGTAAAACAAAACATTTTATGCTAATATATTATTTAGTAATATATACACTTTAAAATTAATAATGTTAAAGTATTTTTTTTTCATTACAAAAGTAAATAAGAATAAATAATAAATTTAGTTGGACAATCATAAGAATTGAAAATAAAAATTAATGACGTGAACTGAGAATATTTATGTGTTCATTTAAATATATTATTTTATAATTTTTTTTATCTTTTTTGAATTTTGATTATTATTATTTTAGTAAAATTTCGATTGTTTCTTTTTCAAATTTTTCTTTTTATTTTGTTAGATTTTATCAAAAAATTTATGTATATAAAATTTTATTTAACTACCTATTTTTCATGTTTGAGTGTTTTAAGAGTTTTCAATAAAAACATTTGAAAACGTGTAAAAAAAATTATGTAACTGTAACTAGTGTTCTAAAAACGAAATGTCACGTCTCAAAAGTAAGCACAAAATTAAGAGGTGAATTGCCAAGTTGACCGTTTAATGCGTACTTAGTAGTTGACAGTTTAATGCGTGACTAGTCGTTTTATTAATTGTTTTTTTAATTTTCCTTTTTTTAAAGTCTTTTATTTGACTTTAATTTATTAATTTTTTATTTCACTTCAATTTCAAGTTTTTAAATGATTTTATTTATACAAAAGTCAAAAATGACTTTATCAGATAAAGAGTTAGATAGTGCTATCTACATTTTATAATTATGATTTTGAGATTTAATATTTTGTTGAAAACTTGAAAAGTATGTATCAAATTTTTATAAATTTATTAAGTAGGACTTTTCTAGTAGAAAACTAAGACTACAAAAAATGATCTAGCTTTTGCAGTTCAAAAACTATAAAATTATATAATTGACTAATTATAGAAATATTATGTAAATATTGAATTTTATAATATTATATATTTGGTATATATTATTTTTATTTATAAAATAATTTTTAGAATGATTAAAAACTAAAATAATTTTAAAAATAAGAAAACATTTTTTTATATCCAGGCCTCAACTATGCTCCTAAAACTTGAAGTTTGGTCTCCACTCTTAGACATGCTTTATGCCTTTTAGAAAAATAACTTTAACCTTGTTTCAAAAATATATTTTTTCAAAAATATCAGTCAAAACAAGTAAAAATACTCTCAAATCAATTTCAAACAAGTTTAAAAGTTTAGATAAACGTGCATCATCTTACACACATTACATGGCATGTGCTAACTTAATGAAATAAAGTTTTCATCCATGTGGAGATCAAGATGCCTCTTGTTGCAAATTTTCCAAGTGCAATAGATTGTCCTAAAGTGCCTACCCGTCTTTGCGACTTGCATAGGTAGAGTTGGTGCATCACCCTACGATCCAGAGTCTTCCCCTGAGAGTTTCACTATTGAAAAGACTATAATTCAACAAGATATTTTTTTCATTTTCATACGTATGTCTTGCTCTTTCGTAGAAAAGACAAATGTTGAATAGTGTGACCCAAATTTCATTGGAAAGTGATGTTTTAGTTGAAGGTGTGAAAGAGGTCAAAAGTGATGTTTAACCCGAAACTCAATGCCTGAGTGCCATTGGAGGCGCTTGAGCTACCTCCCGCTTGCCTGGTGATCTAGTGACGTTGTGGCGCTTGCCTCTCGCGAGGTTGCCGCTCGAGCAGCGTATATATTCGGGAAATTATTATCTCCTTGTTTGTAGCTCGTTGTTTTATCTTCTTTCCAATAATAATGCATTCTCTTTGGTTCTATATATATACTCTATGAAGACTTTCATATGACTTTGAGAGAGTTGGAATTGTATTAGATACATAATATTCTTTGTATTTTCTCTTCATTATTAATAAAATCTTCATTTCTCTGCCATATTGTTTTCTTCTTTTTGTGTTGTGATTGTTATTTTATACCGTGTCATATAATCTAGTCTTCAATTCCTAACAATAATCATCATAAAAAGTTCATAAGGCAACTTTTGATATTTCAATTCACATGGTTATATTTCTAGTTATTTAAAAATACTACGATAATTATGTCATCGAGGAATCTTATATTAATCTCATAAAATCAAAATTTAAATACATCAAATGTGAAAATTTGACCAATATTAATGAAAAATAACTATAAATTGTCAAAACAAACAATTTGAAAATACTTCCAAACTTGAACATTTGTTTATTCTCAAGTGCTACAAGGACTTTGCATATTGTTGTCCGGAAGTACCCAAACGTCTTTTACGACATGAAAGGGCATGGTGGGTCCATTACCCTACGACTAGCCTAGAGTCTAGTCTTAGATGTTCATTAAATATAATTGAAAAGACTGCAATTAAATAATTTTTTTTCCTCTCTCTCTTCCTGCGTGGACTCTCTCTTTAGGGCCTGTTTGTTTCTGATTTTGAAATCAATTCTCAAATCAATTCTCATTTTCAACCACACATTCTTCAATAAAATAATATTTTCCATCACATCAATCATTTTTTCTTCTTTTTCAACCACACATTTCCCATCATATCACTATTCAAAATCAATTCTTCCCCCAAAAATCCCTACCAAACAGGCTTTTAGTAGAGAAGCAATATATTTAACTTAAAAAGTCTCACGTGATATTGTAGACATATTTTTTTTCAATTTACTAAAATATATTTCTAGTTACTTAATGATATAATATTAATCACCATGTGTCATCCACAAATCGCACTAATGAATTTGTATTCAAGTAAGGTCCAAATTAAAATGCCACAAATATGAAAACATTGCCTAAATCAATGGAAAGGTCCTTAAACAACTTGTCACAAACACCCAATTGAATAATATTCAAATAACATGTCAATTTCAATTAAAAGGGTCAAGTCTTTGCCGTGCCTTGATCTTTCCCTCGGTTTCACATCCAAGGAGCCTCTGATTCAGACCCCATATCTACTAATAAGTTAATTTTCCATAGATAATAAATGTTATGAAAATTTCATGGCATCTATTTGGACATTCCCGTCAACTTTTTCTGAGCTGACAAATTAACGACTATATGTTCAATCTTTGCATATTCCTTTGGTTTCCACAAAATTTCACAAAAACTCTGGCTATATTTTCATCGATTATATTTCTAATATATTGATTATCTATCCTTATAAATAAAGTCTTTTTTGTCATAACCATAAACTGGAAAGTTAAACAAATCACATATTTGTGTCTCAACTACATTCAGTTTTCATTTCCAAAAGAAATCTTCCACTATTTTTTTTTTTAGAAAAGTTAAAAATAATTTAGAGTAAGATAAACGAATAATCTCTCTCTCTCTCTCTCTCTCTCTCTCTCTCTCTCTCTCTCTCTGTCTCTCTAATAGTTAAAAATAATTTAGAGTAAGATACATGAATAATCTCTCTCTCTAGAATAGTTAAAAATAATTTAGAGTAAGATACACGAATAATCCCTCTCCATATTGTTCAGTTTCAGCTCATGCTTCAATAGTTGATGAAATTTCTATTTCGTAAAATCTTTCATTTTCAGTAGTATATGGTCAAAACATAATGTTTTTGCGGAACATAACGGATAAATTCTACTATGAACTTTTTTAGTAATCCCCAAAAAAAAAAAAAAGGCAAATAGAACAATAAATTTTTAGATAAATATATTCACATATCAATTTTTGTTAACTACATAATAATAATAATAATAATAATAATAATAATAATAATAATAATAATAATAATAATAATAATAATAATAATAATAATAATAATAATAAAGATACTAATTTTTTGTCATTTTCACATTTATGTCCCCAACTTTTTTCTCTTTTCATCATCTCAACGTTATTTTAGTCGGTACATTTCGTTCTTGATGATGGTCAAATAAATTCATTTGAATGAAGTAAAAAAAGTTATTTGCCCTACGTATTTTTAAATAAGCAAGATAAACAACAAATACACAAGTTTGAAAAAAAAAATTCCCATGTTAACAGAATATTTGGACAAAATTCAATATAAGAGATAGAGTGTATTAAATAACTGAAGGTTAAAAGATAAAATCGTGAGGAAAAAAGTTGAAGATGTTAGTAAAAAAAAATAGCAAAATTGAAGATTTACTTTGCAACTAAAATGTGTTGTACTTCACAAAAATGGTGGTGTTGGGAATAGAATTACCCTACAATTTTTTGCTCCCGAAATAATAAGTCAAATCCGTAGAAAGTATTTTAGAAAACGACTACACAGTGATGCTATATAAATAAAGACAATAAAAGTAAGTATATAACTATATGTCAATTATTTAGGTCGCGGTGGAACATTCAACACGGCAACACCACCTGTGTTATCCTCTATATAAAGGGTCTTGGTTCATTTTACATGTAACAAAAAGTAGAAAAAGAAACAAAGAATTCACTGTTACAGGTTTGAAAATGGTGGGGAAATGGGTTGGGATGCTAATTTTGATTGCTATGGTTGCTGGTGGTCAGGTGGTTACAATGGCACAAGGCGTAACTCCGAGTCAATGTAAGGATGAAAAAAATACTCTGGTTAATAATTGTAGGCCAGTTATTTTTGGGGGAAATCCATCAGCTGCATGTTGTCAGAACGTAAGGGATGCTCATATTGAATGTGTTTGTCCTTATCTTGGCCCTAAAGCAGCAGCAACAATTAAAGGCATTGGAGTATCTCGTGTTGTGAAACTGATTGAAGGGTGTGGTAGGCCTGTTCCTCGCAACTACAGATGTGGAAGTAGGTTCCTTATTCTTTCTCACACACACAAACACTATTTTAAATATGATGTGTATGGTTAAATCTTCTATCTCAAGCTCGCGAACTTTTCATTTTGAAATCATGATGACTTACTAATGGTTAATATTATTGCTAAATTTAACTTATTTTTCATGTACTACAAATAACTTACAACACATATTTATTCTTGCAGGTATTACCACTCCACCATGAAGTGTCCCTAAAAATCAAGGCCCTTACAATATTACTATAATTACTGATGTTCTAGTGTAGTAGAATAAGTCAAGCTCCATTGGGGTGGTTCACCACTTTATTTGAGCTTAATGTTTTATGTATTTCGTGTCAATTTCTTGTGTTTAATTTAATGCATTGTCAGAAATAAAATTATGCTTTTATGCTCAATATTCCCTGTGTTTTTGTTGATTCTTGTTTTTGATAATTTATGAATTCTCGCAAATGATATAGATGTTCATTTTATCATTGTTTACTAGAATTCTTTGAGCTTATTATTGTATCACATATATAAAGAAATTAATAAATCAAAAGCAGAAAACATAAATGAAATTTATCATTTTTTTAGGTTTTTAGTGTTTACAATTAAGTGGACAATTGAATAATTTGTATTGTGTTGTAAAAGTCAAGGACTTTGAGTGAAATTTGTATAAATTAGGTAAGTTAGGGTTTGAGTCCTTGAAGGAGTCCAAAATGTCCAAGAAGATCGCATATGATAAAGTGAATGCAATTAGAAGTCTAAAATGTATCAAAGAGCTGCACAAGTTATGTTCCAAATTCTCGCCACTTTCAACGCATTTTTTCACATAGAAAATATTGGAATTTGGATAAGGTTATTTCTAGAAGAATTGTAGCCCTTCGAGTTAGCTTTCCTTTGAAATTTGCCGAAGTAAAAAATCGGGACACATGCTGATGCCATATCTCCATTACGAATAAAAATATTAGAAAAAAATTAGATTACACATGAGGAATTATTACTCTATTTATTTGAGTATCTCAGCCAAATTAAAATTTTTTAGAAGTTCATTGTATTGGCAGTTCCTGCTCCTTGGGAGGTTCCAAATAAATGACTACTTGAATCGTAGTTTTGATGATAAAGATTCCACTGACCTGTAAAAAGTAGGCCTAACCCTTGGGGATGCGTAGTCAACAAGGGTAGAAAAAAATCGATCGGCCACCGGTTAACGGACGGACCGAACTGTTCAGCCCTATCGTAACGGACTGTCGGAGTGTCTGGCATTGATGCTTGGCCCCAACATTATTTTTTTCCTATTTTTTTTTTTATAAACTTATTTATGTATGATACAACATTTCCACCTTCACAGCTACATGTAGCATGTCTTCAAACTCCACATAATGCTGAAACTCTACCACATTAGCTATATCCCTATTCAAACCATTTGAAAATCTGGCCATGTTGGCCTCCTTATCGTCCTCAACATTTGCTCCAATCATCGCAATCTCCATTTCCTTATGATAATCCTCCACACTCCTAGAACATTGGTAGAGGCTTTGCAATTTTTGATGAAACTCCCGATAATAATTATTAGACACAAACCTCTTTGTCATGATAACCTTCAATTCTTCCCAAGTATTAATAGGCCTCTTATGGTTCCTTCTCCTAGATGTTGCTCCTTGATCCAACCAAATAATAGCATAATCGGTAAATTCAAGAACCACGATTTTTACCTTCTTTTCCTCCGAGTAGTTGTGGCAATCAAATATCAACTTCACTTTCTTTTCCCACTCCAAGTATGCCTCCGGATACTCCTTCATTTGAATAAAGGAATTGTTATCTTGATGTTGCCTATACTTCTATTTCATGCCTAATTCATCTATCCCTCATTCTTCCTAACTCGATATCCATCAATGCATCCACATTAGTATCACTATCGGCTTCCCAATCACCAGCATATTCCGCTCTATGGTCCTGCCTTCCTTTTCTCATTGAGTTAGGAATTTCTCTAGATTGTTCCCGAAGTAAATTAGCAAGTAATATATCTTGCCTATCCAATCTGTCTCTCACATCCTCAAACAACCTTTCAAACTGTCGTATCACCTCATCCGATATGTTGACTTGATTATCCTTCCCTTTTGAAGTAGAACTGTCCCTGTCAGACATCCTAAATCTATTTTGATATTTGACTCACGTGTATATGCTCGTGTATCACTCAAATTGGTTTTTTCCTCTATTAGTCTCACAATTCTACATTTTTCTACTCAATACTTTCTTGCAAGTACTTCAAAGAATTAATTCGATCTCAATCAAGATTTTAACCCTTGCGGAGTCCAAATAAAAAATTGAGTAAGGAAAGTGATCTAGAATGACTCGAGAAGTAGGAATCTAACTTTGAATGAAACGCTATAGATGAATTCAAAAAAGGGTATTTCTTGAATTTGGATATGACACTTTTGAGTTTGGGATTTTTTAGACTAAAAAATGAACTTGTATGTCTTTGAAACTTTTTCCTGTTTTTTTTTTGCTCAAAAATTCACTTAGATACTAGTAAAAGAAACGTAAACTGATTTGGATGCTAGATTAGCACACAAACAAATTTTGAATTTTTTCTTTCTTTTTTTGGGTATTTTATGGATTGGAGACACGACAAACAAGAAGAATGGAAAACAAAAGACCCAAACAAAAAGGAAAATAACTAGGATATAACCTTGATTTCGGAGCATTGTTCTGATACCAACTGATACAAACCCACGTAGCAATTATAGTTACGGAACCCATGACAAATTAGAACAATTCCAAGAAAGCCAAGAATCAACGTTTGAAAGCTCGACCTAATATATTATCGAATTCAAAGAAAACTAAGATAATTGCTAACGATATCTTGACCACATGATCACAAAACTTATGAACCTTACTTGAATTTGTAGAATGCCACAAGAAATTAATTTTTGATAAGTTCAAAATTAAAACAATGAAGAACGAGAAGAAAAAAAAATTAGCCTCGCGATAATATCTCAATAATTGTCTGTTTATAATGAATATAATGAGTCCTATATATAGGGAACCCATGAAACCTAATTAAAAATGAAATTTAAGTCTTAAAGATTTAAAAAAGATACCATACAAGAGTTTTAACTAAAATAGAAAATTACGCGAAAACTTGAAAAATTCGCTACCGAAAATACACTATGCGGTCGCATAGAGTAATTTTATGCGGTCGCATAGATCAATAAAGGCCCTCACCTTTGGGCTCGGTAAAGTGGCATGCGACCACATGCCCTGAACAACTATGTGGTCGCATAGTTGTTCCTTTCAGCATTTCCGTCCATTGTTTGAATCAAATTACTCCACTTCATTTCATCTCTCATGCCCAACATAAAACTCGTCTCTTTGCTTGCCGTAATCATTGTTTCGTCCACCCTTGAGTAAGTAGTCTCATCGCTTCTTTGACCCGCTTCGTCCGTGACCTAGTCATTGGTCCTTTCTCAATGATCAACGGATCCTTGGCCGGACTTACCCTCGTATCATGGATCACATCAGGTTAGGGTTGCATTATTTTAAATCTATTTTTAATAATTTAGCTCCTTAAGTTTCAAAATTTAATAATTCAGCCCCTTAATGTTAAAATTCATCCAAACTGGGTCTTTAAAGTTTCGAGTTTAATAATTCAATCCCCGAAGTTTGAAAATTAATTAATTTAGGCCATTAAAGTTCGAATTTTATAATTCAACCCCTAAAGTCTATAATTTGTTTAAATTGATCCTTAAATTTTTGGATAATTAATTTTTGATCTCTAAAATTCTGGATTGTTAACCTTTAGGTCCCTAAAGTTTCAAAATAAATTAAATATGCAAATTCAGTGATTTTTTTTTCAAATTTTGGTACAAATAACTCTTTTGAGAGGTATAATATTCGAAAGTGAATTAATTGAAGCAATATGTTGCCAAAGTAACATCTTTTGTGAAAATTAATTAACTTAGAATATTAAAAGGTGTTTATGTGTGTGTTATTCATGAGAATATTTGATCGGTCCAAAAGAAAAGAGTACACAGTCTACGTGATGTTAATGTGGCATTAAATGATAGGTGAAATTAAATAAGTCATTTAATTTCACCTTTCATTTAACCTATCATTTAAAGTCACCTAAACTGTGTATTCATCCCCACTGGGGATGAATAACATTACTCAAAAGAAAATCATTATTTGTCCGAATTACACATACACCTGTGGTGATAAACATGTGGCGATTATTTGGTTTAATTTATGATCAATAAATCGATCCAAAGAAAGAATTATTGATTGACACGTTTCTTTATTGTCAGTGTTTGATCACTATACCAGATACCACTTACAAGTCAATATTTCTGTTCAAAAACTAAATATTGATATTGTGCTGATATCTTGTGATGGGTCCTACCATTATTTGAAATTATTATTTGCCTAGTATGGATTGTGAGCTCTTCAAATCAATCATCTCTAATTTAGTTTCAGGTTCTACTGCTAATATCTCTACTAGCATCAATTTAATTTAAATGCTAAATGGCACTAACTTCAATGCATGGCAAGAGAACGTGATGATTGTTCTCGGAGTTTTAGATTTGGACCTTACTTTACGGGTTGATCAACCTACTGCACTTACTGATAAGAGTACCTCTTATGATAAGAGGGAGACAGAAAAGCAGGAATGATCGAATCGCATAAGTTTGACGGTCACAAAGCGTGTTATTCCAGAAGCATTTCAAGGCACCATGTCCGATAGGATAACTACAGCTAAGGGTTTCCTTGAGGACCTTGAGAAGAGGTTTGATAAGAATGAAAAGGCTGAAACTAGTACACTTTTGGCAAACCTTATCTCAACGAGGTACAAAGGGAAAGGAAACATACGGGAATACATTATGGAAATGTCTCACATTGCTTCAAAACTAAAGGCACTCAAGTTGGATTTATTTGAAGACTTGTTAGTGTACTTGGTTCTGATATCTCTTCCGGCATATTTCAGGCAATTCAATGTGAGCTACAATTGTCAAAAGGACTCATGGTCCCTTAATGAGCTCATCTCACACTATATCCAAGAAGAGAAAAAATTGAAGCATGACAGACAGAAAGTGCTCATTTAGCTACCACATCCAAGGACAAAAGGAACATGAAAATGAAAAATAATAAGAAAGCTGCGGGTACAACATCACAAAAGAAACAGCATAAGGAACAAACTGAGGGTGGTTGTTTCTTCTGTGGAGCTGCATGTCATAAGGAGAAGAATTGCACCAACTATCATGCATGGCGTGCCAAGAAAGGTATTCTTCTTCATTTTGTTTGTTTTAAGGTTAATTTAACTTCGATACCTGACATACATGGTGGATAGATTCTGGTTCAACAACTCACATAAGTGTATCTATGCTTGGTTGTCTGAGTTGCTGAAAATCAAGTGATGGTGTAAGATACATCTATGTTGGCGTTGGTGAAAGTAGATTGTTAAAAATTTAGATATTGTTAAAAACTGTATTTTATTTGGATCTTAATGAAACATTTATTGTACCCTCTTTTAGACGAAATTTGATTCACATTTCTACTTTGGATAAATTTGGTTATTTGGGAATGTAAAATTTAGTTTGTTTCATGATACAAAATTGGCTGGTTCTGGTTATTTATCAGGTTACGATAATCTTTATTTAATTGATACGATTGCTTCTTTTAATGAATCCTTGCATGTGAGTACTCGAGGTGTGAAATGAAAATTAACCGATGGGAATTCTGCCTTGTTGTGGAACAAGAGATTATGTCACATCTCCAAGAGGAGAATTGAGAGACTTGTGTCTAACGGAATTCTCGATCCCCTTGACTTGATAGATTATGACATGTGTGTTAATTGTATAAAGGGAAAACAAATCAATAAAAGGAGATTTCAAGCTAACAGGACTTTGGACGTCTTAAAACTTATACATACGGATATTTGTGGACAATTCCCTACGATTTCTTAGAATGGTCAACAATATTTATAACGTTCATAGAAATTTTTTCAAGAGATGACTATATATATCTCATTCATGAAAAATTATAGTCGCGGATGTGTTCAAAAACTATAAAGGTGAAGTTGAAAACCAACTCGATGAAAGGATTAAACGTTAGATCTCGACCATGGTGGTGAATACTATGGCAGATGGTGACGATTCAGTGAACAACGTGTAGGATAGTTTGTTAAATTCCTAGAGGAATGCGTATTGTCCCACAAAGACACTATGTCGGGTTTGTCGACTATGAATGGTGTTATTAAAAGACAAAATAGAACGCATAAGGATATGGTGAAGAGTATGATTATATATTCTAATTCTACCGAGAATCACTCGGGGTGAAGCAATAAAGACCACATCGTATATATTCAACAAGAGTTCTAACTAAGGCCACCGATAAAATTCATTATGAGCTTTGGACGGGCAATATGCATAGTTTGAAGCACGTACACATTTGAGGATGTCCAACGAGGCTAGGCCTTATAGGCCAAATTTAAAAAAACTAGACGCAATGACTATTAGTTGCTATTTTATTGGATATTCTCGAGAAGTTCAGTGGGTTACAAGTTTTATTATCCCACAACTAAGGTAATTTTCGATGCGTAAAATGTTTAGTTCTTTGAGGATGTTAAGTTTTGGGTGGGGTGTGGTGGGGGGAGATAAGGTTATATACTTTGTCTTTGAGGAGGAATATGTTGAAATTCCTCTAATTTCCATTGACAATGATCAGGATCGGGTTTCTATCCCTGACATTGTTCAAGAAACAATTTCGAATCAAGACAATTTCGTTGTATCTCCCTCTGAAGGTCAACAACTTTTTCCAGAAGAACGAACTCTATACCCTCAAGAAGCAATGCCATTAAAAAGATCCACTAGAAAGAGGAAAAAAACAGTTTTAGATGATTACATTGTACTTCTCTAAGAACATGAAGTTGACGTTGTAGTGGTGGAAGATGATCCGATCAACTTCCATCAAGCAATGGAAAGTTCTAACTCTCCAAAGTGGCTCGATGCCATGAATGAAGAGATAAAGTCCATGAAGGACAACGACGTGCGGGACCTCGTTCCATTGCTTGAAGGTGCGAAACTCATTGGTTGCAAATGGATATTTAAGATCAAGAGGGATTCGAACGGTGATATAGAAAGGTATAAGACTCGTCTTGTCGCAAAGGGTTTTACATAGACAAAAGGCATGGATTATAAAAGTCTTTCTCTTCGATTTTTTCGAAAGACTCTTTCAGGATTATAATGGCATGGTAGCACATTTCGATCTTGAGTTACATTAGATGGATATTAAGACAGCGTTTCTCAATAGTAACATTGACTAAAAAATTTATATGGTGCAACCAGAAAACTTTATGTCGGATGATGCAAAGTAAATGGTTTGTAAACTAAAGAAATCCATCTATGGACTCAAACGGACCTCTCGTTATTGGTATCACAAGTTTCATCAAGTGAACATCTCATATGGTATTGAGATGTTTAGTGGGAGTAATTATATTTTTCTGGTTTTATATGTCGATAACATATTGCTTGCCGCAACGATATAGGCTTATTGTACGAAACTAAGAGATTTCTAGCAAGAATTTTGTGGTGAAAGATTTTGGTGACGCCTCTTTTGTATTTGGAATTCAGATACACCGGGATCATTATTGGGGTATTCTTAGATTAAAACAAAAGAGTTATATCGAAAATGTACTTAAAAGATATGTCATGTAAGATTATAAATCAGGTAACACCCCAGTAGCTAAAGGAGACAAGTTCAGTTTAAGTCAATGCCCCAAAAATAACTTAGAAATTGAAGAAATGCAGAAGATTCCTTATTCTTCAGCTATAGGGAGTCTGACATATGCTCAACTTTGTACGCGTCCTAATATAGTGTACATTGTTGGGATGCTAGAAAGATATTTAAGTAACACGGGAATAGATTATTGGAAAGCAGCCGAACGGGTCATACAATAATTATAGAGAACAAAAGACTACATGCTCACATACAGGAGATCAGATCAGTTGGAGATCTTCAGTTATTCCGATTCTGATTTCGCGGGATGCTAAGATAGCAGGAGATCCACTTCAGGCTATATCTACCTGCTTGCTAGAGCTGCTATTTCCTGGAAGAGTGCTAAGCAGACATTCATAGCTACTTTCACCATGGCAGCGGAGTTTATAGCATGTTATGAGGCATCGAACCATGGAATATGGTTGCGAAATTTTGTCACTGGGCTGCGCATTGTGGACAATATAGAATGACTGCTCAAGTTATTTTGTGACAATAAATCAGCAGTGATATATTCCAATAATAATAGGAGCTCGAAAAAGTCAAAACATATAGAGATCAAGTTCCGACTGTTAAAGAAAGAGTTCAGATTAGACAGGTGTCAATAGAGTATATCGGGACAAATTTCATGGTTGTTGATCTGCTTACTAATGGATTGATACTCAAGGTCTTTCATGAGCACAATGCTCATATGTGTGTAATATCTCTAGAAGATATCTAGTTTCAGTGGGAGTTTGTATTTATGTGCTTTTCATATTAGACAAATGTACTGTAATTTTTTATATGAATTATGGTTGAAGTTATTTTCTGGTTATAAAGTTTATTTTTTGTTTATTATCTCTGAACTTGTTTGAAAATTATCCGACCAATGTATTAAGGAAGACCAGTTGGAAATATACATGTTAAGATCACATCACATGTAATTTCCATGCTAGACATCAATGCTCGATCCATATCATTCAGTTATGTTGATATACATGACCATTGATTGGTTTAGTTACGATATAAGTGGCGAAAGTCGCTTCGATCATATGTTGATATGATTGATGGACATGATTGTTAGGTGCTAAAGGATAGAAGCGCTTAATTCCCTCGGTAACCTACTTAGCATCGCTTTCCACACCCTCAAAGCAAAAGTTACTTTTAAATTTTTTATTTGTAAAATGAAAAATAATTTTTCGAGTGGAACTTATTTTTCAAGAATGTAAGTCTTCAATTTAAGTTCTAGATCAATAACTTTTAGGTTAACTTATAGAGTTCCGATTGTTTCAATTTGATTACTTAACATCCATTTTTATTTTAGTTTGCCAATTCCTTATGTAACCTTTGCCAAAATTAATTAAATAAGAAAAAAAAAAGTCTTTATTCAATATGTCTACTCCAACTTTACCCTTCATTCTACAATGGGTCAAATTAGAAACAAATTCAGTCAGGTTCATTTAACTGGTGGGTTTGAAAAGATGTTTGGAAAAATAATGATTTCTATGGCGGTGGCTCTAGTGCCGTACGGCTGCTTGACGCTACAAAGAAGAAAGATGGCTTACTATAATATAATACTAGTAATATAATAAGTGAAAATTGCAAGAAATGTCCACTTTCTTCTAGCCACTTGCAAAAATGGCAACTTTCAAAAATCCTTGCAAAAATGACCATTTTGGTATATTTTAGACCAAAATACCCATGTTCAACAATTTATGATTCCATTCAAGGACAATAAAATGGACATTTTTGCAAAAAAAAATATGGGCTAATGAAATCTTGACACATAACCTGCTCCATTTGTTGCAAATGACAAGATGTCAAATCACAATTAATGCTATTTTTTGCATTAACACAGAAATGTCGAGAACGACATTTCAAGTGTAGAGAAATGTCATGTTTGAAATGAAATGTCCTTCTAGACATTTAATATGTCGAGAATGATGTTTTGAAATGTCGAGAACATTTAATATTGTGATTTGACGTGTGTACTATTGAAATATAAAACGAGATTCAAATGTCGAGAATGACATTTCAAATGTCGAGAATACGTAGAGATTCAAATGTCTTTGTTTTTTCATTAAGGGCATAATAGACGCTTTAGTATTAAATTTGAAAATTGGACACTTTTCAACTCACACCCTTAATTTTGGCACTCTAATTATTAAAATATAATTTTTATAACAAAAATAACCATTTTGAATGGAAATTTACTAATATACTTGAAACCCTAAATGCGAAAGGCCTCCAAACCATTTTATAAAATCTTGGAGAGGAAGTCCTAAATCCAATTGGATTCTTGGCGATGTCACAAGAAGTAAAAATAAATGGTCATGTAATTAAAATAAGTGTGATCTTGTCATAAACACCCAATTGAGTAATATTTTATGAACATGTCAATTTCAATTGTAAGGAGCGAGTCTTCGCCTTGTCTTGGTCTTTCCCTTGGTTTCACACTATGATTCAGACCTCTAGACAATTAATCAGTTAGATTTCAATAAATAAAAAATGTAATGGAAATTTCATGGTATCTATTCGTACATTCTCATGAACAAAATTTCACAAAAACTCTGGTGATATTTTCATTCATTAATTTCATAATATATTGATTATCTCTGCTTATGCAATTATTTGCAATCCTATTATTCCAAAAAATGAAAAATAAATAGATCAATAAATTTTTTAGGTAAATATATTCACATTTCCAATTTTGAGAAATTCTTTTATTATATTTTATTCCATAAAATTTGATTATTTAGTAAAACAAAACATTTTATGCTAATATATTATTTAGTAATATATACACTTTAAAATTAATAATGTTAAAGTATTTTTTTTTCATTACAAAAGTAAATAAGAATAAATAATAAATTTAGTTGGACAATCATAAGAATTGAAAATAAAAATTAATGACGTGAACTGAGAATATTTATGTGTTCATTTAAATATATTATTTTATAATTTTTTTATATTTTTTGAATTTTGATTATTATTATTTTAGTAAAATTTCGATTGTTTCTTTTTCAAATTTTTCTTTTTATTTTGTTAGATTTTATCAAAAAATTTATGTATATAAAATTTTATTTAACTACCTATTTTTCATGTTTGAGTGTTTTAAGAGTTTTCAATAAAAACATTTGAAAACGTGTAAAAAAAATTATGTAACTGTAACTAGTGTTCTAAAAACGAAATGTCACGTCTCAAAAGTAAGCACAAAATTAAGAGGTGAATTGCCAAGTTGACCGTTTAATGCGTACTTAGTAGTTGACGAGCTTAATGCGTGACTAGTCGTTTTATTAATTGTTTTTTTAATTTTCCTTTTTTTAAAGTCTTTTATTTGACTTTAATTTATTAATTTTTTATTTCACTTCAATTTCAAGTTTTTAAATGATTTTATTTATACAAAAGTCAAAAATGACTTTATCAGATAAAGAGTTAGATAGTGCTATCTACATTTTATAATTATGATTTTGAGATTTAATATTTTGTTGAAAACTTCAAAAGTATGTATCAAATTTTTATAAATTTATTAAGTAGGACTTTTCTAGTAGAAAACTAAGACTACAAAAAATGATCTAGCTTTTGCAGTTCAAAAACTATAAAATTATATAATTGACTAATTATAGAAATATTATGTAAATATTGAATTTTATAATATTATATATTTGGTATATATTATTTTTATTTATAAAATAATTTTTAGAATGATTAAAAACTAAAATAATTTTAAAAATAAGAAAACATTTTTTTATATCCAGGCCTCAACTATGCTCCTAAAACTTGAAGTTTGGTCTCCACTCTTAGACATGCTTTATGCCTTTTAGAAAAATAACTTTAACCTTGTTTCAAAAATATATTTTTTCAAAAATATCAGTCAAAACAAGTAAAAATACTCTCAAATCAATTTCAAACAAGTTTAAAAGTTTAGATAAACGTGCATCATCTTACACACATTACATGGCATGTGCTAACTTAATGAAATAAAGTTTTCATCCATGTGGAGATCAAGATGCCTCTTGTTGCAAATTTTCCAAGTGCAATAGATTGTCCTAAAGTGCCTACCCGTCTTTGCGACTTGCATAGGTAGAGTTGGTGCATCACCCTACGATCCAGAGTCTTCCCTGAGATTTTCACTATTGTAAAGACTATAATTCAACAAGATATTTTTTTCATTTTCATACGTATGTCTTGCTCTTTCGTAGAAAAGACAAATGTTGAATAGTGTGACCCAAATTTCATTGGAAAGTGATGTTTTAGTTGAAGGTGTGAAAGAGGTCAAAAGTGATGTTTAACCCGAAACTCAATGCCTGAGTGCCATTGGAGGCGCTTGAGCTACCTCCCGCTTGCCTGGTGATCTAGTGACGTTGTGGCGCTTGCCTCTCGCGAGGTTGCCGCTCGAGCAGCGTATATATTCGGGAAATTATTATCTCCTTGTTTGTAGCTCGTTGTTTTATCTTCTTTCCAATAATAATGCATTCTCTTTGGTTCTATATATATACTCTATGAAGACTTTCATATGACTTTGAGAGAGTTGGAATTGTATTAGATACATAATATTCTTTGTATTTTCTCTTCATTATTAATAAAATCTTCATTTCTCTGCCATATTGTTTTCTTCTTTTAGTGTTGTGATTGTTATTTTATACCGTGTCATATAATCTAGTCTTCAATTCCTAACAATAATCATCATAAAAAGTTCATAAGGCAACTTTTGATATTTCAATTCACATGGTTATATTTCTAGTTATTTAAAAATACTACGATAATTATGTCATCGAGGAATCTTATATTAATCTCATAAAATCAAAATTTAAATACATCAAATGTGAAAATTTGACCAATATTAATGAAAAATAACTATAAATTGTCAAAACAAACAATTTGAAAATACTTCCAAACTTGAACATTTGTTTATTCTCAAGTGCTACAAGGACTTTGCATATTGTTGTCCGGAAGTACCCAAACGTCTTTTACGACATGAAAGGGCATGGTGGGTCCATTACCCTACGACTAGCCTAGAGTCTAGTCTTAGATGTTCATTAAATATAATTGAAAAGACTGCAATTAAATAATTTTTTTTCCTCTCTCTCTTCCTGCGTGGACTCTCTCTTTAGGGCCTGTTTGTTTCTGATTTTGAAATCAATTCTCAAATCAATTCTCATTTTCAACCACACATTCTTCAATAAAATAATATTTTCCATCACATCAATCATTTTTTCTTCTTTTTCAACCACACATTTCCCATCATATCACTATTCAAAATCAATTCTTCCCCCAAAAATCCCTACCAAACAGGCTTTTAGTAGAGAAGCAATATATTTAACTTAAAAAGTCTCACGTGATATTGTAGACATATTTTTTTTCAATTTACTAAAATATATTTCTAGTTACTTAATGATATAATATTAATCACCATGTGTCATCCACAAATCGCACTAATGAATTTGTATTCAAGTAAGGTCCAAATTAAAATGCCACAAATATGAAAACATTGCCTAAATCAATGGAAAGGTCCTTAAACAACTTGTCACAAACACCCAATTGAATAATATTCAAATAACATGTCAATTTCAATTAAAAGGGTCAAGTCTTTGCCGTGCCTTGATCTTTCCCTCGGTTTCACATCCAAGGAGCCTCTGATTCAGACCCCATATCTACTAATAAGTTAATTTTCCATAGATAATAAATGTTATGAAAATTTCATGGCATCTATTTGGACATTCCCGTCAACTTTTTCTGAGCTGACAAATTAACGACTATATGTTCAATCTTTGCATATTCCTTTGGTTTCCACAAAATTTCACAAAAACTCTGGCTATATTTTCATCGATTATATTTCTAATATATTGATTATCTATCCTTATAAATAAAGTCTTTTTTGTCATAACCATAAACTGGAAAGTTAAACAAATCACATATTTGTGTCTCAACTACATTCAGTTTTCATTTCCAAAAGAAATCTTCCACTATTTTTTTTTTTAGAAAAGTTAAAAATAATTTAGAGTAAGATAAACGAATAATCTCTCTCTCTCTCTCTCTCTCTCTCTCTCTCTCTCTCTCTCTCTCTGTCTCTCTAATAGTTAAAAATAATTTAGAGTAAGATACATGAATAATCTCTCTCTCTAGAATAGTTAAAAATAATTTAGAGTAAGATACACGAATAATCCCTCTCCATATTGTTCAGTTTCAGCTCATGCTTCAATAGTTGATGAAATTTCTATTTCGTAAAATCTTTCATTTTCAGTAGTATATGGTCAAAACATAATGTTTTTGCGGAACATAACGGATAAATTCTACTATGAACTTTTTTAGTAATCCCCAAAAAAAAAAAAAAGGCAAATAGAACAATAAATTTTTAGATAAATATATTCACATATCAATTTTTGTTAACTACATAATAATAATAATAATAATAATAATAATAATAATAATAATAATAATAATAATAATAATAATAATAATAATAATAATAAAGATACTAATTTTTTGTCATTTTCACATTTATGTCCCCAACTTTTTTCTCTTTTCATCATCTCAACGTTATTTTAGTCGGTACATTTCGTTCTTGATGATGGTCAAATAAATTCATTTGAATGAAGTAAAAAAAGTTATTTGCCCTACGTATTTTTAAATAAGCAAGATAAACAACAAATACACAAGTTTGAAAAAAAAAATTCCCATGTTAACAGAATATTTGGACAAAATTCAATATAAGAGATAGAGTGTATTAAATAACTGAAGGTTAAAAGATAAAATCGTGAGGAAAAAAGTTGAAGATGTTAGTAAAAAAAAATAGCAAAATTGAAGATTTACTTTGCAACTAAAATGTGTTGTACTTCACAAAAATGGTGGTGTTGGGAATAGAATTACCCTACAATTTTTTGCTCCCGAAATAATAAGTCAAATCCGTAGAAAGTATTTTAGAAAACGACTACACAGTGATGCTATATAAATAAAGACAATAAAAGTAAGTATATAACTATATGTCAATTATTTAGGTCGCGGTGGAACATTCAACACGGCAACACCACCTGTGTTATCCTCTATATAAAGGGTCTTGGTTCATTTTACATGTAACAAAAGTAGAAAAAGAAACAAAGAATTCACTGTTACAGGTTTGAAAATGGTGGGGAAATGGGTTGGGATGCTAATTTTGATTGCTATGGTTGCTGGTGGTCAGGTGGTTACAATGGCACAAGGCGTAACTCCGAGTCAATGTAAGGATGAAAAAAATACTCTGGTTAATAATTGTAGGCCAGTTATTTTTGGGGGAAATCCATCAGCTGCATGTTGTCAGAACGTAAGGGATGCTCATATTGAATGTGTTTGTCCTTATCTTGGCCCTAAAGCAGCAGCAACAATTAAAGGCATTGGAGTATCTCGTGTTGTGAAACTGATTGAAGGGTGTGGTAGGCCTGTTCCTCGCAACTACAGATGTGGAAGTAGGTTCCTTATTCTTTCTCACACACACAAACACTATTTTAAATATGATGTGTATGGTTAAATCTTCTATCTCAAGCTCGCGAACTTTTTCATTTTGAAATCATGATGACTTACTAATGGTTAATATTATTGCTAAATTTAACTTATTTTTCATGTACTACAAATAACTTACAACACATATTTATTCTTGCAGGTATTACCACTCCACCATGAAGTGTCCCTAAAAATCAAGGCCCTTACAATATTACTATAATTACTGATGTTCTAGTGTAGTAGAATAAGTCAAGCTCCATTGGGGTGGTTCACCACTTTATTTGAGCTTAATGTTTTATGTATTTCGTGTCAATTTCTTGTGTTTAATTTAATGCATTGTCAGAAATAAAATTATGCTTTTATGCTCAATATTCCCTGTGTTTTTGTTGATTCTTGTTTTTGATAATTTATGAATTCTCGCAAATGATATAGATGTTCATTTTATCATTGTTTACTAGAATTCTTTGAGCTTATTATTGTATCACATATATAAAGAAATTAATAAATCAAAAGCAGAAAACATAAATCAAATTGATCTTTTTTTTAGGTTTTTAGTGTTGACAATTCTGTGGACAATTGACTAATTTGTATTGTGTTGTAAAAGTCAAGGACTTTGAGTGAAATTTGTATAAATTAGGTAAGTTAGGGTTTGAGTCCTTGAAGGAGTCCAAAATGTCCAAGAAGATCGCATATGATAAAGTGAATGCAATTAGAAGTCTAAAATGTATCAAAGAGCTGCACAAGTTATGTTCCAAATTCTCAGTTTTCACTTTCAACGCATTTTTTCACATAGAAAATATTGGAATTTGGATAAGGTTATTTCTAGAAGAATTGTAGCCCTTCGAGTTAGCTTTCCTTTGAAATTTGCCGAAGTAAAAAATCGGGACACATGCTGATGCCATATCTCCATTACGAATAAAAATATTAGAAAAAAATTAGATTACACATGAGGAATTATTACTCTATTTATTTGAGTATCTCAGCCAAATTAAAATTTTTTAGAAGTTCATTGTATTGGCAGTTCCTGCTCCTTGGGAGGTTCCAAATAAATGACTACTTGAATCAGAGTTTTGATGATAAAGATTCCACTGACCTGTAAAAAGTAGGCCTAACCCTTGGGGATGCGTAGTCAACAAGGGTAGAAAAAAATCGATCGGCCACCGGTTAACGGACGGACCGAACTGTTCAGCCCTATCGTAACGGACTGTCGGAGTGTCTGGCATTGATGCTTGGCCCCAACATTATTTTTTTCCTATTTTTTTTTTATAAACTTATTTATGTATGATACAACATTTCCACCTTCACAGCTACATGTAGCATGTCTTCAAACTCCACATAATGCTGAAACTCTACCACATTAGCTATATCCCTATTCAAACCATTTGAAAATCTGGCCATGTTGGCCTCCTTATCGTCCTCAACATTTGCTCCAATCATCGCAATCTCCATTTCCTTATGATAATCCTCCACACTCCTAGAACATTGGTAGAGGCTTTGCAATTTTTGATGAAACTCCCGATAATAATTATTAGACACAAACCTCTTTGTCATGATAACCTTCAATTCTTCCCAAGTATTAATAGGCCTCTTATGGTTCCTTCTCCTAGATGTTGCTCCTTGATCCAACCAAATAATAGCATAATCGGTAAATTCAAGAACCACGATTTTTACCTTCTTTTCCTCCGAGTAGTTGTGGCAATCAAATATCAACTTCACTTTCTTTTCCCACTCCAAGTATGCCTCCGGATACTCCTTCATTTGAATAAAGGAATTGTTATCTTGATGTTGCCTATACTTCTATTTCATGCCTAACTCCTCTAGCTCTCATTCTTCCTAACTCGACATTCATCAATGCATCCTCATTAATATCATTATCTACTTCCCAATAACCAGCATATTTCGCTCTATGGTCCCGTTTTCCATGCCTCATTGCGTTAAGAATTTCTCTAGGTCATTCCCGATGTAAATTAGCAAGCAATATATCTTGCCTATCCAATCTTTCTCTCACATCCTCAAACAACCTCTGTATCACATCATCCGACATGTTGACTTGATTATCCTTCCCGTTTGAAGTAGAACCGTCCCTGTCAGACATCCTAAATCTATTTTGATATTTGCCTCACGTGTATACGCTTGTGTATCACTCAAATTGGCCTTTTTTTCTCTATTAGTCTCTCCACTCTGCCTTTTTCCACTCAATGCTTTCTTGCAAATACTTCAAATAATTAATTCGAACTCAATCAAGATTTTAACCCTTGCGGAGTCCAAATAAAAAATTGAGTAAGGAAAGTGATCTAGAATGACTCGAGAAGTAGGAATCTAACTTTGAATGAAACGCTATAGATGAATTCAAAAAAGGGTATTTCTTGAATTTGGATATGACACTTTTGAGTTTGGGATTTTTTAGACTAAAAAATGAACTTGTATGCTGCTGGAAACTTTTTTCCGAATTTTTTTTTACTCGAAAATTCAATTAGATACTAGCAAAAGAAACATAAATTGATTTGGAGGCTAGATTAGCACACAAACAAGTTTTGAATTTTTTTTTTTTTTTGGTATTTTATGCATTGGAGACACGACAAACAAGAAGAAGGGAAAACAAAAGACTCAAAAAGAAAGGAAAATAAATAGGATATAACCTTGATTTTTGGAGCCAATATCTGATACCAACTGATGCAAACCCACGTAGCAATTGTAGCTATGGAACCCATAACAAATTAGAACAATCCAAGAAAGTCAAGAATCAAAGTTTGGAAAGCTCGACCCAATAAATTATTGAACTAAGACAACTGCTAACAATATCTTGACTTGTGATCACAAAACTTATGAACCTTACTTTGAATTTATAGAACGCCACAATAATTTAATTTTTGATAAGTTCAAAATTAAAACAATGAAGAACGAGAAGAAAAAAAAAATTAGCCTCGCGATAATATCTCAATAATTGTCTGTTTATAATGAATATAATGAGTCCTATATATAGGGAACCCATGAAACCTAATTAAAAATGAAATTTAAGTCTTAAAGATTTAAAAAAGATACCATACAAGAGTTTTAACTAAAATAGAAAATTACGCGAAAACTTGAAAAATTCGCTACCGAAAATACACTATGCGGTCGCATAGAGTAATTTTATGCGGTCGCATAGATCAATAAAGGCCCTCACCTTTGGGCTCGGTAAAGTGGCATGCGACCACATGCCCTGAACAACTATGTGGTCGCATAGTTGTTCCTTTCAGCATTTCCGTCCATTGTTTGAATCAAATTACTCCACTTCATTTCATCTCTCATGCCCAACATAAAACTCGTCTCTTTGCTTGCCGTAATCATTGTTTCGTCCACCCTTGAGTAAGTAGTCTCATCGCTTCTTTGACCCGCTTCGTCCGTGACCTAGTCATTGGTCCTTTCTCAATGATCAACGGATCCTTGGCCGGACTTACCCTCGTATCATGGATCACATCAGGTTAGGGTTGCATTATTTTAAATCTATTTTTAATAATTTAGCTCCTTAAGTTTCAAAATTTAATAATTCAGCCCCTTAATGTTAAAATTCATCCAAACTGGGTCTTTAAAGTTTCGAGTTTAATAATTCAATCCCCGAAGTTTGAAAATTAATTAATTTAGGCCATTAAAGTTCTGAATTTTATAATTCAACCCCTAAAGTCTATAATTTGTTTAAATTGATCCTTAAATTTTTGGATAATTAATTTTTGATCTCTAAAATTCTGGATTGTTAACCTTTAGGTCCCTAAAGTTTCAAAATAAATTAAATATGCAAATTCAGTGATTTTTTTTTCAAATTTTGGTACAAATAACTCTTTTGAGAGGTATAATATTCGAAAGTGAATTAATTGAAGCAACATGTTGCCAAAGTAACATCTTTTGTGAAAATTAATTAACTTAGAATATTAAAAGGTGTTTATGTGTGTGTTATTCATGAGAATATTTGATCGGTCCAAAAGAAAAGAGTAATGCTATTCATCCCCACTGAGGATGAAAACACAGTCTACGTGATGTTAATGTGGCATTAAATGATAGGTGAAATTAAATAAGTCATTTAATTTCACCTTTCATTTAACCTATCATTTAAAGTCACCTAATTGTATTCATCCCCACTGGGGATGAATAACATTACTCAAAAGAAAATCATTATTTGTCCGAATTACACATACACCTGTGGTGATAAACATGTGGCGATTATTTGGTTTAATTTATGATCAATAAATCGATCCAAAGAAAGAATTATTGATTGACACGTTTCTTTATTGTCAGTGTTTGATCACTATACCAGATACCACTTACAAGTCAATATTTCTGTTCAAAAACTAAATATTGATATTGTGCCGGTATCTTGTGATGGGTCCTACCATTATTTGAAATTATTATTTGCCTAGTATGGATTGTGAGCTCTTCAAATCAATCATCTCTAATTTAGTTTCAGGTTCTACTGCTAATATCTCTACTAGCATCAATTTAATTTAAATGCTAAATGGCACTAACTTCAATGCATGGCAAGAGAACGTGATGATTGTTCTCGGAGTTTTAGATTTGGACCTTACTTTACGGGTTGATCAACCTACTGCACTTACTGATAAGAGTACCTCTTATGATAAGAGGGAGACAGAAAAGCAGGAATGATCGAATCGCATAAGTTTGACGGTCACAAAGCGTGTTATTCCAGAAGCATTTCAAGGCACCATGTCCGATAGGATAACTACAGCTAAGGGTTTCCTTGAGAACCTTGAGAAGATGTCTACCAAGAATGAAAAGACTAAAACTAGTACACTTTTGACAAACCTTATCTCAATGAGGTACAAAGGGAAGGAAACATACGAGAGTACATCATGGAAATGTCTCATATTGCTTCAAAACTAAAGGTACTTAAGTTGGATTTATCTGAAGACTTGTTGGTGCACTTGGTTCTTATATCCCTTTCAGCACAATTCAGTCAATTCAAAGTGAACAACAATTGTCAAAAGCACTCATGGTCCCTTAATGAGCTCATCTCACACTGTGTCCAAAAAGAGAAAAAATTGAAGCATGACAAACAGAAAGTACTCATTTAGCTACCAACTCTAAGGACAAAAATATCAAGAAAATGAAAAATGATAAGAAAGTTGCGGGTACAACATCGAAAAAGAAACAGCATAAGGAACAAATCGAGGGTGGTTGTTTCTTACGTGGAGCCGCATGTCATAAGGAGAAGAAATTGCACCAACTATCATGCATGGCGTGCCAAGAAAGGTATTCTTCTTCATTTTGTTTGTTTTAAGGTTAATTTAACTTCGATACCTGACATACATGGTGGATAGATTCTGGTTCAACAACTCACATAAGTGTATCTATGCTTGGTTGTACGAGGTTGCTTGAAAATCAAGTGATGGTGTAAGATACATCTATGTTGGCGTTGGTGAAAGTAGATTGTTAAAAATTTAGATATTGTTAAAAGCGTATTTTATTTGGATCTTAATGAAACATTTATTGTACCCTCTTTTTAGACGAAATTTGATTCACATTTCTACTTTGGATAAATTTGGTTATTTGGGAATGTAAAATTTAGTTTGTTTCATGATACAAAATTGGCTGGTTCTGGTTATTTATCAGGTTACGATAATCTTTATTTAATTGATACGATTGCTTCTTTTAATGAATCCTTGCATGTGAGTACTCGAGGTGTGAAATGAAAATTAACCGATGGGAATTCTGCCTTGTTGTGGAACAAGAGATTATGTCACATCTCCAAGAGGAGAATTGAGAGACTTGTGTCTAACGGAATTCTCGATCCCCTTGACTTGATAGATTATGACATGTGTGTTAATTGTATAAAGGGAAAACAAATCAATAAAAGGAGATTTCAAGCTAACAGGACTTTGGACGTCTTAAAACTTATACATACGGATATTTGTGGACAATTCCCTACGATTTCTTAGAATGGTCAACAATATTTATAACGTTCATAGAAATTTTTTCAAGAGATGACTATATATATCTCATTCATGAAAAATTATAGTCGCGGATGTGTTCAAAAACTATAAAGGTGAAGTTGAAAACCAACTCGATGAAAGGATTAAAAACGTTAGATCTGACCATGGTGGTGAATACTATGGCAGATGGTGACGATTCAGGTGAACAACGTGTAGGATAGTTTGTTAAATTCCTAGAGGAATGCAGTATTGTCCCACAGTACACTATGTCGGGTTTGTCGACTATGAATGGTGTTATTAAAAGACAAAATAGAACGCATAAGGATATGGTGAAGAGTATGATTATATATTCTAATTTACCAGAATCACTCTGGGGTGAAGCAATAAAGACCACATCGTATATATTCAACAGAGTTCTAACTAAGGCCACTGATAAAATTCATTATGAGCTTTGGACGGGCAATATGCATAGTTTGAAGCACGTACACATTTGAGGATGTCCAACCGAGGCTAGGCCTTATAGGCCAAATTTAAAAAAAAACTAGACGCAATGACTATTAGTTGCTATTTTATTGGATATTCTGAGAAGTTCAGGGGTTACAAGTTTTATTACCCCACAACTAAGGTAATTTTCGAGGCAGAAAATGTTTAGTTCTTTGAGGATGTTAAGTTTTGGGTGGGGTGTGGTGGGGGGGGGGAATAAGGTTATATACTTTGTCTTTGAGGATGAATATGTTGAAATTCCTCTAATTTCCATTGACAATGATCAGGATCGGGTTTCTATCCCTGACATTGTTCAAGAAACAATTTCGAATCAAGACAATTTCGTTGTATCTCCCTCTGAAGGTCAACAACTTTTTCCAGAAGAACGAACTCTATACCCTCAAGAAGCAATGCCATTAAAAAGATCCACTAGAAAGAGGAAAAAAACAGTTTTAGATGATTACATTGTACTTCTCTAAGAACATGAAGTTGACGTTGTAGTGGTGGAAGATGATCCGATCAACTTCCATCAAGCAATGGAAAGTTCTAACTCTCCAAAGTGGCTCGATGCCATGAATGAAGAGATAAAGTCCATGAAGGACAACGACGTGCGGGACCTCGTTCCATTGCTTGAAGGTGCGAAACTCATTGGTTGCAAATGGATATTTAAGATCAAGAGGGATTCGAACGGTGATATAGAAAGGTATAAGACTCGTCTTGTCGCAAAGAGTTTTACATAGACAAAAGGCATGGATTATAAAAGTCTTTCTCTTCGATTTTTTCGAAAGACTCTTTCAGGATTATAATGGCATGGTAGCACATTTCGATCTTGAGTTACATTAGATGGATGTTAAGACAGCGTTTCTCAATAGTAACATTGACTAAAAAATTTATATGGTGCAACCAGAAAACTTTATGTCGGATGATGCAAAGTAAATGGTTTGTAAACTAAAGAAATCCATCTATGGACTCAAACGGACCTCTCGTTATTGGTATTACAAGTTTCATCAAGTGAACATCTCATATGGTATTGAGATGTTTAGTGGGAGTAATTATATTTTTCTGGTTTTATATGTCGATAACATATTGCTTGCCGCAACGATATAGACTTATTGTACGAAACTAAGAGATTTCTAGCAAGAATTTTGTGGTGAAAGATTTTGGTGACGCCTCTTTTGTATTTGGAATTCAGATACACCGGGATCATTATTGGGCTATTCTTAGATTAAAACAAAAGAGTTATATCGAAAATGTACTTAAAAGATATGTCATGTAAGATTATAAATCAGGTAACACCCCAGTAGCTAAAGGAGACAAGTTCAGTTTAAGTCAATGCCCCAAAAATAACTTAGAAATTGAAGAAATGCAGAAGATTCCTTATTCTTCAGCTATAGGGAGTCTGACATATGCTCAACTTTGTACGCGTCCTAATATAGTGTACATTGTTGGGATGCTAGGAAGATATTTAAGTAACACGGGAATAGATTATTGGAAAGCAGCCGAACGGGTCATACAATAATTATAGAGAACAAAAGACTACATGCTCACATACAGGAGATCAGATCAGTTGGAGATCTTCAGTTATTCCGATTCTGATTTCGCGGGATGCTAAGATAGCAGGAGATCCACTTCAGGCTATATCTACCTGCTTGCTAGAGCTGCTATTTCCTGGAAGAGTGCTAAGCAGACATTCATAGCTACTTTCACCATGGCAGCGGAGTTTATAGCATGTTATGAGGCATCGAACCATGGAATATGGTTGCGAAATTTTGTCACTGGGCTGCGCATTGTGGACAATATAGAATGACTGCTCAAGTAATTTTGTGACAATAAATCAGCAGTGATATATTCCAATAATAATAGGAGCTCGAAAAAGTCAAAACATACAGAGATCAAGTTCCGACTGTTAAAGAAAGAGTTCAGATTAGACTGGTGTCAATAGAGTATATCGGGACAAATTTCATGGTTGTTGATCTGCTTACTAATGGATTGATACTCAAGGTCTTTCATGAGCACAATGCTCATATGTGTGTAATATCTCTAGAAGATATCTAGTTTCAGTGGGAGTTTGTATTTATGTGCTTTTCATATTAGACAAATGTACTGTAATTTTTTATATGAATTATGGTTGAAGTTATTTTCTGGTTATAAAGTTTATTTTTTGTTTATTATCTCTGAACTTGTTTGAAAATTATCCGACCAATGTATTAAGGAAGACCAGTTGGAAATATACATGTTAAGATCACATCACATGTAATTTCCATGCTAGACATCAATGCTCGATCCATATCATTCAGTTATGTTGATATACATGACCATTGATTGGTTTAGTTACGATATAAGTGGCGAAAGTCGCTTCGATCATATGTTGATATGATTGATGGACATGATTGTTAGGTGCTAAAGGATAGAAGCGCTTAATTCCCTCGGTAACCTACTTAGCATCGCTTTCCACACCCTCAAAGCAAAAGTTACTTTTAAATTTTTTATTTGTAAAATGAAAAATAATTTTTCGAGTGGAACTTATTTTTCGAGAATGTAAGTCTTCAATTTAAGTTCTAGATCAATAACTTTTAGGTTAACTTATAGAGTTCCGATTGTTTCAATTTGATTACTTAACATCCATTTTTATTTTAGTTTGCCAATTCCTTATGTAACCTTTGCCAAAATTAATTAAATAAGAAAAAAAAAGTCTTTATTCAATATATCTACTCCAACTTTACCCTTCATTCTACAATGGGTCAAATTAGAAACAAATACAGTCTTTATTCATTTAACTAGTGGGTTTGAAAAGATGTTTGGAAAAATAATGATTTCTATGGCGGGTGGCTCTAGTGCCGTACGGCTGCTTGACGCTACAAAGAAGAAAGATGGCTTACTATAATATAATACTAGTAATATAATAAGTGAAAATTGCAAGAAATGTCCATTTTCTTCTAGCCACTTGCAAAAATGGCAACTTTCAAAAATCCTTGCAAAAATGACCATTTTGGTATATTTTAGACCAAAATACCCATGTTCAACAATTTATGATTCCATTCAAGGACAATAAAATGGACATTTTTGCAAAAAAAAATATGGGCTAATGAAATCTTGACACATAACCTGCTCCATTTATTGCAAATGACAAGATGTCAAATCACAATTAATGCTATTTTTTGCATTAACACAAAAATGTCGAGAACGACATTTCAAATGTAGAGAAATGTCATATTTGAAATGAAATGTCCTTCTAGACATTTAATATGTCGAGAATGACGTTTTGAAATGTCGAGAATATTTAATATTATGATTTGAATGTGTACTATTGAAATATAAAACGAGATTCAAATGTCGAGAATGACATTTTAAATGTCGAGAATACGTAGAGATTCAAATGTCTTTTTTTTTTCTTCATTAAGGGCATAATAGACACTTTAGTATTAAATTTGAAAATTGGACACTTTTCAACTCACACCCTTAATTGTGGACATTCTTAAAAATTCCCCATACTAATAATTTTGGCAATCTAATTTTTATAACAAAAATAACCATTTTGAATGGAAATTTACTAATATACTTGAAACCCTAAATGCGAAAGGCCTCCAAACCATTTTATAAAATCTTGGAGAGGAAGTCGTAAATCCAATTGGATTCTTGGCGATGTCACAAGAAGTAAAAATAAATGGTCATGTAATTAAAATAAGTGTGATCTTGTCATAAACACCCAATTGAGTAATATTTTATGAACATGTCAATTTCAATTGTAAGGAGCGAGTCTTCGCCTTGTCTTGGTCTTTCCCTTGGTTTCACACTATGATTCAGACCTCTAGACAATTAATCAGTTAGATTTCAATAAATAAAAAATGTAATGGAAATTTCATGGTATCTATTCGTACATTCTCATGAACAAAATTTCACAAAAACTCTGGTGATATTTTCATTCATTAATTTCATAATATATTGATTATCTCTGCTTATGCAATTATTTGCAATCCTATTAATCCAAAAAATGAAAAATAAATAGATCAATAAATTTTTTAGGTAAATATATTCACATTTCCAATTTTGAGAAATTCTTTTATTATATTTTATTCCATAAAATTTGATTATTTAGTAAAACAAAACATTTTATGCTAATATATTATTTAGTAATATATACACTTTAAAATTAATAATGTTAAAAGTATTTTTTTCATTACAAAAGTAAATAAGAATAAATAATAAATTTAGTTGGACAATCATAAGAATTGAAAATAAAAATTAATGACGTGAACTGAGAATATTTATGTGTTCATTTAAATATATTATTTTATAATTTTTTTATCTTTTTTGAATTTTGATTATTATTATTTTAGTAAAATTTCGATTGTTTCTTTTTCAAATTTTTATTTTTATTTTGTTAGATTTTATCAAAAAATTTATGTATATAAAATTTTATTTAACTACCTATTTTTCATGTTTGAGTGTTTTAAGAGTTTTCAATAAAAACATTTGAAAACGTGTAAAAAAAATTATGTAATCAGAACTAGTGTTCTAAAAACGAAATGTCACGTCTCAAAAGTAAGCACAAAATTAAGAGGTGAATTGCCAAGTTGACCGTTTAATGCGTACTTAGTAGTTGACAGTTTAATGCGTGACTAGTCGTTTTATTAATTGTTTTTTTAATTTTACATTTTTTAAAATATTTTAATTTAATTTAATTTATTAATTTTTTATTTCACTTCAATTTCAAGTTTTTAAATGATTTTATTTATACAAAAGTCAAAAATGACTTTATCAGATAAAGAGTTAGATAGTGCTATCTACATTTTATAATTATGATTTTGAGATTTAATATTTTGTTGAAAACTTCAAAAGTATGTATCAATTTTTTATAAATTTATTAAGTAGGACTTTTCTAGTAGAAAACTAAGACTACAAAAAATGATCTAGCTTTTGCAGTTCAAAAACTATAAAATTATATAATTGACTAATTATAGAAATATTATGTAAATATTGAATTTTATAATATTATATATTTGGTATATATTATTTTTATTTATAAAATAATTTTTAGAATGATTAAAAACTAAAATAATTTTAAAAATAAGAAAACATTTTTTTATATCCAGGCCTCAACTATGCTCCTAAAACTTGAAGTTTGGTCTCCACTCTTAGACATGCTTTATGCCTTTTAGAAAAATAACTTTAACCTTGTTTCAAAAATATATTTTTCGAAAATATCAGTCAAAACAAGTAAAAATACTCTCAAATCAATTTCAAACAAGTTTAAAAGTTTAGATAAACGTGCATCATCTTACACACATTACATGGCATGTGCTAACTTAATGAAATAAAGTTTTCATCCATGTGGAGATCAAGATGCCTCCTGTTGCAAATTTTCCAAGTGCAATAGATTGTCCTAAAGTGCCTACCCGTCTTTGCGACTTGCATAGGTAGAGTTGGTGCATCACCCTACGATCCAGAGTCTTCCCCTGAGAGTTTCACTATTGAAAAGACTATAATTCAACAAGATATTTTTTTCATTTTCATACGTATGTCTTGCTCTTTCGTAGAAAAGACAAATGTTGAATAGTGTGACCCAAATTTCATTGGAAAGTGATGTTTTAGTTGAAGGTGTGAAAGAGGTCAAAAGTGATGTTTAACCCGAAACTCAATGCCTGAGTGCCATTGGAGGCGCTTGAGCTACCTCCCGCTTGCCTGGTGATCTAGTGACGTTGTGGCGCTTGCCTCTCGCGAGGTTGCCGCTCGAGCAGCGTATATATTCGGGAAATTATTATCTCCTTGTTTGTAGCTCGTTGTTTTATCTTCTTTCCAATAATAATGCATTCTCTTTGGTTCTATATATATACTCTATGAAGACTTTCATATGACTTTGAGAGAGTTGGAATTGTATTAGATACATAATATTCTTTGTATTTTCTCTTCATTATTAATAAAATCTTCATTTCTCTGCCATATTGTTTTCTTCTTTTAGTGTTGTGATTGTTATTTTATACCGTGTCATATAATCTAGTCTTCAATTCCTAACAATAATCATCATAAAAAGTTCATAAGGCAACTTTTGATATTTCAATTCACATGGTTATATTTCTAGTTATTTAAAAATACTACGATAATTATGTCATCGAGGAATCTTATATTATTCTCATAAAATCAAAATTTAAATACATCAAATGTGAAAATTTGACCAATATTAATGAAAAATAACTATAAATTGTCAAAACAAACAATTTGAAAATACTTTCAAACTTGAACATTTGTTTATTCTCAAGTGCTACAAGGACTTTGCATATTGTTGTCTGGAAGTACCCAAACGTCTTTTACGACATGAAAGGGCATGGTGGGTCCATTACCCTACGACTAGCCTAGAGTCTAGTCTTAGATGTTCATTAAATATAATTGAAAAGATTGCAATTAAATAATTTTTTTTCCTCTCTCTCTTCCTGCGTGGACTCTCTCTTTAGTAGATAAGCAATATATTTAACTTAAAAAGTCTCACGTGATATTGTAGACATATTTCAATTTACTAAAATATATTTCTAGTTACTTAATGATATAATATTAATCACCATGTGTCATCCACAAATCGCACTAATGAATTTGTATTCAAGTAAGGTCCAAATTAAAATGCCACAAATATGAAAACATTGCCTAAATCAATGGAAAGGTCCTTAAACAACTTGTCACAAACACCCAATTGAATAATATTCAAATAACATGTCAATTTCAATTAAAAGGGTCAAGTCTTTGCCGTGTCTTGATCTTTCCCTCGGTTTCACATCCAAGGAGTCTCTGATTCAGACCCCATATCTACTAATAAGTTAATTTTCCATAGATAATAAATGTTATGAAAATTTCATGGCATCTATTTGGGTATTCCCGTCAACTTTTTCTTAGCTGACAAATTAACGACTATATGTTCAATCTTTGCATATTCCTTTGGTTTCCACAAAATTTCACAAAAACTCTGGCGATATTTTCATCGATTATATTTCTAATATATTGATTATCTATCCTTATAAATAAAGTCTCAACTACATTCAGTTTTCATTTCCAAAAGAAATCTTCCACTATTTTTTTTTTAGAAAAGTTAAAAATAATTTAGAGTAAGATACACGAATAATCTCTCTCTCTCTCTCTCTCTCTCTCTCTCTCTCTCTCTCTCTCTCTTTCTCTCTCTCGAATAGTTAAAAATAATTTAGAGTAAGATACATGAATAATCTCTCTCTCTAGAATAGTTAAAAATAATTTAGAGTAAGATACACGAATAATCCCTCTCCATATTGTTCAGTTTCAGCTCATGCTTCAATAGTTGATGAAATTTCTATTTCGTAAAATCTTTCATTTTCAGTAGTATATGGTCAAAACATAATGTTTTTGCGGAACATAACGGATAAATTCTACTATGAACTTTTTTAGTAATCCCCAAAAAAAAAAAAAGGCAAATAGAACAATAAATTTTTAGATAAATATATTCACATATCAATTTTTGTTAACTACATAATAATAATAATAATAATAATAATAATAATAATAATAATAATAATAATAATAATAAAGATACTAATTTTTTGTCATTTTCACATTTATGTCCCCAACTTTTTTCTCTTTTCATCATCTCAACGTTATTTTAGTCGGTACATTTCGTTCTTGATGATGGTCAAATAAATTCATTTGAATGAAGTAAAAAAAGTTATTTGCCCTACGTATTTTTAAATAAGCAAGATAAACAACAAATACACAAGTTTGAAAAAAAAAATTCCCATGTTAACAGAATATTTGGACAAAATTCAATATAAGAGATAGAGTGTATTAAATAACTGAAGGTTAAAAGATAAAATCGTGAGGAAAAAAGTTGAAGATGTTAGTAAAAAAAATAGCAAAATTGAAGATTTACTTTGCAACTAAAATGTGTTGTACTTCACAAAAATGGTGGTGTTGGGAATAGAATTACCCTACAATTTTTTGCTCCCGAAATAATAAGTCAAATCCGTAGAAAGTATTTTAGAAAACGACTACACAGTGATGCTATATAAATAAAGACAATAAAAGTAAGTATATAACTATATGTCAATTATTTAGGTCGCGGTGGAACATTCAACACGGCAACACCACCTGTGTTATCCTCTATATAAAGGGTCTTGGTTCATTTTACATGTAACAAAAGTAGAAAAAGAAACAAAGAATTCACTGTTACAGGTTTGAAAATGGTGGGGAAATGGGTTGGGATGCTAATTTTGATTGCTATGGTTGCTGGTGGTCAGGTGGTTACAATGGCACAAGGCGTAACTCCGAGTCAATGTAAGGATGAAAAAAATACTCTGGTTAATAATTGTAGGCCAGTTATTTTTGGGAGAAATCCATCAGCTACATGTTGTCAAAACGTAAGGGATGCTCATATTGAATGTGTTTGTCCTTATCTTGGCCCTAAAGCAGCAGCAACAATTAAAGGCATTGGAGTATCTCGTGTTGTGAAACTGATTGAAGGGTGTGGTAGGCCTGTTCCTCGCAACTACAGATGTGGAAGTAGGTTCCTTATTCTTTCTCACACACACAAACACTATTTTAAATATGATGTGTATGGTTAAATCTTCTATCTCAAGCTCGCCTAGCCATACACGAGCTCGCGCACTCTTCATTTTTAAATCTTGATGACTTATTAATGGTTAATATTATTGCTAAATTTAACTTATTTTTCACGTTCTACAAATAACTTACAACACATTTATTCTTGCAGGTATTACCACTCCACCATGAAGTGTCCCTAAAAATCAAGACCCTTACAATATTACTATAATTACTGATGTTCTGGTGTAGTAGAATAAGTTAAGCTCCATTGGGGTAGTTCACCACTTTATTTGAGCTTACTTTGTTATGTATTTGGTGTCACTTTCTTGTGTTTAATTTAATGCATTGTTGGAAATAAAATTATGCTTTTATGCTCAATATTCCTTGTGTTTTTGTTGATTCTTGCTTTTGAGAATTTATGAATTTACTGATGTTCATTTTATCATTCTTTACTAGAATTCTTTGAGCTTATTATTGTATCACATATATAAAGAAATTTATAAATCAAAAGCAGAAAACATAAATAAAATTGATCATTTTCTTGTCAAAATTATGAATTTTTTTTATAACAAAATCATGTAATCTAAAACTCTACACGAATATGGCATACTTTGCCTTTGTGCAGTACTAACCAGTCTAACCAAAGGGAAATTTGTATATTAATTACAAAAAGGAAATCAAAATATTTCCCTACGACATATCTTAAACGAATACATTTGGAATGATCACATATAATTAATCTGCAAATTATTAGAGGCAAAATCATATTACACTTATTTGTCTTTCTTCAGTAAGTGAGACATGTCTCAAGGTTCATCCATTTTTAAATCATTATAGTACATTGCATTTATTAGACATGTATGACAATTTGTAAATCAAATCCCAAAGCTGCTTTATGTTTAACTCTCCAATTTAATGTATTTATTTATGCAGAAAAAGTAAATAGCAAGATAAACACCAAATACCATAAACAAGTTAAAATTTTCAAGTCATCATACGAAATTACACTTCCAAATAAATTTGTTCCAGATTTCAAATAAAATGAACGATTTCAAAAAAAAGTTCATAAACTAAGGAACTGTTAAAATTTAGAATTCAAGGCACGTTACACCGGATTCGATTTATTAATTCCAAATGTCTGGCACAACGACTGCACTTCATCGCCTGCCAACCAACAACCCGTTCTAACCTGTGAGGAGTAGGGAAAATGATGAGTATATGAGAATACTCAGTAGGACAAAAAAATATGGTGCAATCCCGAATAAAATATTTAAGTCATGTGTCAAGAAAAATCATACCATCATCATATCTTTGGAAACCGGTAAGAGCTCATATCATATCATTTGTAACGGAATGATCATATCATCATATCATATCATATCTTTAACTTTCATAAGTATAAAATTTCATCATCATGAAAAAAATAATTTAAATGGGATAAATCAACTGCACCTCATTTCTTACTTGTTAGATTAAATTCTAGAAAGATGAAATTTCCAATATCACGTTCCAAACATTTTTTTTCCTTTGCCTCTGCTGTGTTTACCGTGCATGAATATAGTTTGTGTGTGTGTCGTCCATTATACATGTATTTATATACACCAGCAATAATAACATGATCTTCAAGAGTTGGCATGTAGTGGGAAACGTGTGGGATAGAGTAGTTGGATAAAGGTGGGGGGAAACAGAATATCAAACAAAATATTTGACTAAGTCTTGTCAATCAACATATTTTCATACACGTGGCAGTACTTACATTGAAATGAGATTAGTTCTCTACCCACTAGTCACGTAGCCTCCCATAAACCTCTACTTCTTCTTTTTTTTTTTTTTTTTTTGTGATTAAAAGTTTGTTTAATCAATTAATGTCCCTATCCAAAAGTTGCTATGTATCATCCTTAAAATATTTAAATTCATTAAATAACATAACTAAAATATAACTAAAGGATAATGTCTTTCGACCTCGATAACTTGAGCTCCGCTAATACAAATTAACTTTTTCTCGAGCCTAAAATGCATAATTAATTACGAGCTATCCAACGAGCCCAAAATTCATATACTTATCATTGCTCCGGCAATATTCAAATATTTGACACAATTAAAATTGAAACTTCCACTTTAGTCCCTAACTCCAAAATATTAAAAATATAGCATGTGAAATAATTAATTCTATTTTATAAAAATAAATTCATGACTTTACATAAAGTGTGGTGACACTTGAAAGAACACGTTGATGTTTTGTTATAAAACAAAACATTGGAGACCCGCTGGGAGATTCCACATGGATAACTATCTGAGTGTTAGTGGTTAATTTCTAATGTTAGGTAGTGAAATTGGTCTTTTGACTTGAGTTCATTATAGTTCCTTATATGAGGACAGACATACTTTGGTGATCTTGGATGTTGCTCTGCCAATGGTGGCTAATACAATATCGTTCGGGTAATTCAAGATTCATATGAAGGTTGTGAAGGATCGATAGAGGATTCGCCAATCTTAGATAGCAAGAGATTATGATCTACATTTTATCTGTTAAGTTGATAATAAAATCTTTGGCCAATGTGAACTCATAAGTCGAAAATGTGTTTTCGACTTACATTGACTTAACAATAGGATAAAAGATATGATTGATAATTGAGATTGACTCATATCCATATCTCGTAATTGATCGGATCATATTGACGAAAGGATTATAATTTCACAGTAAACGAACAAATTTTGTTTTGTTATACCACGTGAAATTTCCCATCACATGTATTGCCCTAACACATTGCTAGATGTCATCTGGGACGACGAATGTGAATTAGTGATAAATTAAAAGGGGTATTTTAATTTATCGATTTTGATTAGATCAAAATAATAATTCACATCATTAGGTATCGTTATCGAGAACCTAATGGGTCACACACAAAAGAGAACCAGAAGAATAAGATTTATCGATTAATTAATTGACAAACATTGGATAATTAATTAATTTGGTTGCTTATTAATAAACCCGAATTAATTAATTGGATTAATTAATTCATGGACTAGTTGATTAATTAAATATTGGATCGGGTTAAGTTTAAGAGACGGGCCAAACCTGCTTGGCCTTTTATTAATAGGCTGCCAGGATTTGAAAACTGAATGGAATAATTCATTATTCTTGCTAGCACAAGAAAAGAAAATTTTAGCCGTCATTCTTGTTCTATATGTGGATCATCATTGGAGGCTGGATAATTGGACAACTTTGATTGCAGATCGTGATCATTCGAGTTCGAGAATCAGTAAAGGAGTTTGCAGAATTCATCAAAGGTATTATTCTAAACATAGTTTCTATCTAAATACAAAGCAGATCCGTGACGAAAATAGAAATTTGATTTATTTTCCGCTGTTTATAATTAAGTAAATTCTCAACAAAACTGCACTGCGGAATCTATACAAAGAAAAACAAGTATTGCCTACCATTATTATATGAATGTGCATTGTAGGCTCTAAAATGGGCCTCAGCTCAGCTCTTCTAATTTTAAATATTTAAACCTAGTGACACCCGAAGTTAATAAAAAATCTTAATCTCCTCGGTAATTGAACTTGAGGTAACAAAATTCTTGTAATTGTAATCAGGTAATTCTCTTTTCAATTCGACATCCATATTTGCGTCCATTGTAGATCTCATACACCTAAACTCAAACATGCACTACAACAAAACTGTGATTTCGCGACAAGATTTTTCGCGACATACAAAAAGTTGTTGCAATAAGTGACTTAACGCGACACATTTTTTGAGTTTGTCGCGAAGTTTGTGATGAGAAAAATAAGTACCAAAAAACCTTTGGCGACATAAAAAGTTGTCGTGAAATGTGAGAAGTTGCGACAAATAATAAAGAATGTCGCCAAAAATATGAGGGAAGCAAGATGTCAAAATATTTTTGGTGGGAAACTTAGGGCGACAAACCTTTATTTCTTGCAACAAAATGCTTGTGATGCAATAGGGTCTACTTTTCGCGATAAAAAATATTTGTTGCTAAAAATTCAAATTGTGATTTCGCGATAAGATTTTTCGCAACATACAAAAAGTTGTTGCAATAAGTGACTTAACGCGACACATTTTTTTAGTTTGTCGCGAAGTTTGTGATGAGAAAAATAATTACCAAAAAACCTTTGGCGACATAAAAAGTTGTCGTGAAATGTGAGAAGTTGCTAGAAATAATAAAGAATGTCGCCAAAGCCAAAATATTTTTGGTGGGAAACTTAGGGCGACAAACCTTTATTTCTTGCAACAAAATGCTTGTGATGCAATAAGGTCAACTTTTCGTGAATTAAATACGACTTCTGGGACACATCTTCCTCAGTCTGTTCATTTATAATTCGAAATGTGCCACCAGAATTTTTAGCAGTTTCCAAGGAAGATTTCTTCTCCACCACTCTCAACCTACTAGGTGAACTCAGGATGGTCAAAGATTTAGTGTATTTATCATGTCCATTGATGTTTGTGTTATCTTCTAGTGAAGAAGAAACTTGCTCCTCTACTGCATCCTGTTTGGAATTAGAGGTTGAAACATGATACAAAGCTCAGCCTCATCAAGTATGAACCATTTCTTTTTAAGCTGCATAGGAGAATGGATGTTGCGTAAATTTAATTTGACAAAAAAACATAAGCATATATCCTCCCATCCTTTCTGCTGTAATAACCATAGATGATTGATCATTAGACACACAAACAATACTTTAGCAGTCTATAAAACAAATATTGTAATATGGAAACTCTAGCATTTTAGAAAAATTGCCTTCCATTCTAAATAAAGCTAATCAAAATCAAACACTTATCATGTGAAATGCTAACTGAAAAAACTCGTTCCTCTTATGGAATAGAAGAGGGACTCTCCATGTGAGAATATATTGTTACTGAAATTCAATAATTGGGCTTACACCCTGAACGGGGAGAAACAAAAGTAGAAAGTAAAAACCACAAACTGTTTGAGTTGATGTTTTAGGACATTTGTTTAGGACTGTTAGGCTGAAGTTATTGGGAACCTGCTCCAGAAAAAAGTTTTGCATAGTGAAGAAAAAAAAAAAAAGCCACAATGGAACAAGTTTTCCTACTGTGAAAGTTGGAAAAACAAAACAAAAAGACTAATATTAATAATAATGATCTGTATTAATGTTCTTGCATAAGGAAAGGAGAAAGATGAGACATTTAAAATGATGAAAGCATAATGTTCTTATATTCAATAGTGTACTTGTTCGTTGGCTTATTATTTTCAAAAACTTTTCATGTAAATTTTGATGACAGAATATTAGGTCGATATAAGAGTTATGTTAAGAATAAAGCTCGACCCGAAGGATCAATTGCTGAAGCATATATTGTTAATGAGTCTTTAACTTTTTGCTCGATGTATCTCAACGACATTGAAACAAGATTTAATCGACCTGAGCGCAATGACGATGGTGGGACTCCATCTACAAGCTTGTTCGTTTTCTCTCAAAATACTAGACTATTAGGTCACGTAGAACCAAAGTTACTTTCGAAACAGGAAATTGATAAAGCCCATTGGTATGTCCTAAATAATTGTGATGAAGTTCGGCAATATTTAGAGTGAGTTCTTAATCAACTTTTAAATTTTTTTGCTATTAATTACTAATGTATTGTAGTATTTAATTGAATGTTCCTTTTGTAGTGAACATATGGAGCTATTGCAACAACAAAATCATAACAATTTGGAACAAAAACAAGAAGAATTGTTTCCTGGATGGTTTGCTTCACGTGTAAGTTATAATGCATGTATTATTTATTTATTAATGCAACGTATTATTCCTGGATGGTTGAAGATATATTGATTAATATTTTTTGTTAGCACAGATAACGAGATTATATAATCAAACAGATTCAGTTGTGAGCAAAGAATTGTATGCATTAGCATGTAAACCGGATTTTAGAATATTTTCCTATTCGGGTTGTATTGCTAATGGGGTACGATTCCTTGTTAAAGTTCGAGATGATTGTCGTACAACACAAAATAGTGGAGTGATGGCGTCGGGAGATGACATCAATTTTTTTGGTATATTATGTGACGTTATTGAGTTGGTATACATTTTTGACTACCGCGTCACTTTGTTCCAGTGTAATTGGTACGATAATAATCCAAAACAAAAACGAACAGTTGTAGATTACCATCTTACTTCTATCAATGTGAATCGCAAATGGTACATGGATGATTCCTACATACTTGGCATCCAAGCACAACAGGTATTTTATATGGATGATCTAGTGTTGGGTCCACAATGGAAGGTAGTGGAAAAGGTACAACATAGAGGCATATGGGACATTCCTGAAAAAAAGGATGAGGGTAGTGAGCAAGTAATATTTCAGGAAAATGAATCATCAGATATTGTCTTGGCAATACAACAGGAAGATCTTGATACTCAAGTATGCCATAGAGGAGATGTAGATCCAGATATTATTGAAAATGAAGCACTAAATAAAAATATGAATAATGTTATATATGATAATTCGGAAGAGGAAGATGATACATTGAATGAATATTACAGTGAAGATGAGAAATCTCTAGATGGTGAAGATGATAATGCTGATAGTGATATTGGTAAGTATAATGAATCATGCTCTTTTTTTGCATAATGTTTTTCTATTATATTTTATAATGACTATCTACATTTTTCCTTTCCTATGTAGATTCGAGTACTGACGACGCATCTATCGAGAGTTGATAAGATTTCTTTATTGACATTTAAGGTTAGAGCAACTGACTATTGAGATATATTTGATTGCTTATTGTGATGATTGTTGATCTTGTCCTATAGCAATTACTCAAATATTATTGTGGAGTTTGGGTGTCCCGTGAGGTTTTTGTTATTTCTTCCATATTTATAGTTCTATTTTCTACTTTTCAAGTTTGGTGAACTATTCTAAGTAGTTTGGCCTTTGAAATTTGTATTTGTTTTGATCTTGGAGGTAATCAAGTTGTGTAGTGGATTTTCTTTTTCCTTTTTATGTTGTCTTAGATTGCAATTGAAATATTTGAGCTCTAGAAGCAGTTGGTTTTAAATTGCAACTTTTATAAAGCTTAGTCTTACTTTGGATCAACTGAACAATTAATTGTTTAGAATTATGTAATTGGTGGCACATTTTCTGTATTATTAGGATATTCGTTTTATTTGTTGTGTATACAATGCAAGTTTCCATTTTGTTTTTTATAAAATTGAATTGCAGATTGTAGATTGTGTTAAATTTTGGATTGTGAACTATGCAAAATTTAGCCTTCGATTTGATCCTTGATAGTCATTAATTAGTTGGTGATGGCTATGATTGATCTGTGATTTATCTTTGTAATGTTTATTGGTAAGTAGTAGGAATCTTGTTTAGCTAATGATTGAGACATTTCTTAGGTGATTTGTTTCTATCTGGATGGTCTTTAGTTGTTAGTATTTGGAAGGAGTTCTAAGGAACTTTCGGGTTGCTTATGGTTCGAAGGTCCGGATTGCATACCAGGTAGATGATATTTTTGTTATTCTAAAAAGACTTGCCTAGTTTTTTTGGTAACAATTTGTTAATAATTCATTTGTTTTCCCTACATTAGGGGGTTCCAGGTACTTATTATGAGACCGTTGCAGTAAAATCTTATTCGGAGTGCGAAAATGTCCCATGTCATTAGTTTGAGACTGCGTTCAAGGTGTAATAATTTTTTCACAAATGCCCATTTAGATTTTCTCAATCATCTTAACTACAATTTGCTGCTCCGTCATAAATTGATCTATATTTATTTCGTTGACAGTATGATTTTTTTTTTCATTTCATAAAGTCGCGAGTTATTTCTAATAAGGTAAGTTACATTTTCATATAAATGTGCACCACAGTAATGATTCCATTGCAACGAAATAAATCTAAAATTATGTGTTTAAAATAAAATTATTTGTTTAGAATTATGTGTTTAGAATTATGTGTTTAAAATAAAATTATTTGTTTAAAATTATGTGTTTAAATTGAATCAATTAGGCGATAATTGTACATCGTTGAAGCGATAATAAATGTTTATTGTCACAAAATACTTTACTTGTGATAATTTTATATGTTGTAAAATAAAATATGTGACGTATATAAATAATCACGAAATAAATTAGGCAACAACTATACTCGTTGCACAAACGATGGCACGATAGACTCTTTGTGTTAATTCATATTTTATGCGGCAAATAAATAGTGTTGCTATGTTGTTAATGCGATGAATGGTTGAAAGTTATCACAAAATACGTATGGCGACTCAACATTCGAAACAAACATATTTGTCGTAAAAACTTTATTGGAACATTAGTTGCGACAACCCTTTAAATTTTTCACGACATATATACATTGTGACGACATTATGGCTACAGATATTGTGTTGCCATTTCATATTTTCCGCGTCAAACAAATAGTGTTGCAATTTTGTTACTGCGATGAATGGTCGAAAGTTGTCGCAAAATACGTTCGGTGACTCAACATTCGAAACAAACACACTTGTCGCCCTTTAATTTTTTCGCGACATATATACATTGCGACGACATTATGGCTACAAAAATTGTGTTGCCATTTCATATTTTTTGCGTCAAACAAATAGTGTCGCAATTTTGTTACTGCGATGAATGGTCGAAAGTTGTTGCAAAATACTTTCGGTGACTCAACATTCGAAACAAACAAACTTGTCGCCCTTTAATTTTTTCGCTACATATATACATTGCGACGACATTATGGCTACAAAAATTGTGTTGCCATTTCATATTTTTCGCGTCAAACAAATAGTATCGCAATTTTGTTACTGCGATGAATGGTCGAAAGTTGTCGCAAAATACGTTCGGTGACTCAACATTCGAAACAAACACACTTATCGCCCTTTAATTTTTTCGCGACATATATACATTGCGACGACATTATGGCTACAAGTATTGTGTTGCCATTTCATATTTTTCGCGTCAAACAAATAGTGTCCCGATTTTGTTACTGCAATGAATGGTCGAAAGTTGTCGCAAAATATGTTCGTAACTCAACATTCGAAATGAACATATTTGTCGTAAAAACTTTATTGGAACATTAGTTGCGACAAACACACTTGTCGTCCTTTAAATTTTTTGCGACATATATACATTGCGACGACATTATGGCTACAGATATTGTGTTGCCATTTCGTATTTTCTGCGTCAAACAAATAGTGTCGCGATTTTGATACTGTGACGAATGTACGAAAGTCGTCACAAAACACATTCTGTGACTCATATAGAGCGACAATACCCGCAACAAACGTATTGTTGTCACTAAATTACTTTTGCAACAAAAACTCAATTTTTGCGACAATATTTGTTTGTCGCGAAATCGGTTTTTTTTGTAGTGATGTTTGATTAATTATAAAAATAAGTAAAATTCACTTTATTTTTACAAACAAATAAGCTTAATTATGATAAATCATGATGAACAAAAGAGGAAAAGAATGTAAATGAAGAATCAAATAACTTTCAAGTCTAGGTATTGGGCCACTCTTCCTTCATAGATGAGTCCACTAGGATATAACCTCTTATTTTTCTCAATAAACTACATATTATTGCTTTATACTCCATCAAAGTAAAAGTTACTTTTAATTTCAAGAATAATTAACTTTTAGGCTTAATCTATATATTTCATACTGGTCACCAACTTCAACTTGTTTAGAGTTGTTCACTTCACTTGCATTTTTATTTGAGTCTTCCGATTCCATCCGCAACCTTTACCAAAATTAGAGTTTCCGAAGGAAAGCTTAACCTCATGTTTTCTTGACATTAAATTCATAATTTTCGCCATTCAGGAAAACTCATGAGTTAGATAAGTAAAAATAAGACAACAAAAGTCTTCATTCGATATGTCTACTCCAACTTTGCTCTCCACTCTATAATGGGTCAAATTAGCAACAAGGCCAGGTTCAGTTAATTACTAGAGGGTATTGAAAAATGTTTGAAAATAGAATGATAACGAAAGATGGTTTGGAACATGCTATTCAATAGTAGACATATGTTACCACTGACAACGAATTTCTTGTTAAATAACTTAACTAATAAATTAAGGAATCATTACCATTTAACCAATGATGTATCTCTACTAATGATAAATGGCTTTATTCGTTAGATTAAGGACAGTAGGCTAGTTATTCTTGAAAAGAATCCGATGGCGGTTCTTTCGTTTGCACCGAAACACACACTTTGATAAATGTTGTGTACTCCGTGTAAGGACTGCAAATGAAGCGAGACATTATACAATTGGTCTCTTGCTGTTGATATTTTCTTTAATTAAAAACTGAGGAAGATGAAGATATATTTCACTACCTTTTGATCATTACAAACATACCATTTTATAAACAGTTATTTGGTAGTGAGAATATTCTAGAATTGAGCTAAACTAACTCTAACTAATTGCAAGAAAGCTGGCTAACAGAATTGATTCTAATTCCTAAAAATCAGGATGTGGCATGTACTAATGTCTGCTGAAACCATGTCATGCACCAGCATCTAGTGAATTCTAACTCCCCCCCTCAAGGTGGAGTATGTTCAAGTACTCCAAGCTTGTCTCTGAGCAGGTAGAATCTTGAAGGTAATATTGGCTTAGTCAGCATGTTTGTCGTTTGATCTGATGAGGGAATGTAGTGTATTTTCAGCTAATTTTCAAGTACCTTATCCCTTACAAAGTGTGCATCTAACTCTATATGTTTTGTACGTACGTGGTACATAGGATTAGAGGCTAGGGCACTTGCACTTAGATTATCACACCAAATAACAGGAACTAAATGTTGTGGAATTCCCAATTCATTCAACAATGACTGGATCCAAGTTATCTCTGCGGTGCATTGGGCTTATGCTCTGTACTCAGTCTCTGTGCTGGACCTGGATACCACATGTTGTTTCTTGGAGCACCATGATACCAAGTTTCACCAATATACAGACAATATCCGCCAGTAGATCTCGTATCATCTGGACAATAAGCCCAGTCAGACTCTGTGAAGGCTGTGATGTCTAAGCTGTCATTTCTTTGAATGGTTAGTCCAAATTTTAATGTGCCTTGTAGGTATCTGAATACCTTCTTGAGAGCAGTCCAGTGAAAATCTGTTGGGGTCTGAAGATATTGGCTTAACCTATTTACAGCATAGGTTAAATCTGGCCTGGTGTGGATTAGATATTGTAGACCACCTATAGCACTTCTATATAGAGTAGGATCTTCCATACCTTCCCCACAGCTTTGGAAATATGTCTCCCTATAGCCATAGTTGTTAGGCTAGGCTTCAAGTTCTCATAACCAAACCTGTTTAGCAGATCAATGGCATATCTAGTTTGCCTAAAAATGTAGTCCAGCCTTATTTCTTTTAACCTCTATTCCCAGAAATTGTTTCAGATTCCCCAAATCCTTAAGCACAAAGCTGAAGTTTATCTTGCCTATGAATTCTTGTAACTGCTGATTATTGCTCCCTCAATCACTATATCATCTACATATATCAAGGCAAATAATATATCAGCATCTGTAGTCAGGAAGAATAGGAGTTATTAGCCTTTGACTGTCTGAAGTTCCATTGCAGTAAGGTCTATTTTAGCTTGTCATTCCAGGCCCTAGGTGCTTGTCTTAAGCCATATAAGGCCGTCTTGAGTTTGTAGACATAACCAGATGATTTTTACTAACAAAACCCTGTAGCTGGCTCATATAGACAACCTCATTCAGACTACCATTTAGAAAAGCATTGTTTATATCAACTTGCTTGATTTACCAGTTTCTTGACACAGCAACAGTCAAAACTATTTTAAGGGTTGCAGCCTTGATCACTGGGCTAAATGTCTCACTAGAATCAACTCCAGAGGTTTGAAGAAAACCTTTGGCCACAAGCCCGACCTTGTGCCTTACAACCTTTCCATTTGCATCATGCTTCAATTTAAACACCCACTTATTGCCAATGATCTTCATTCCAGCCTTAGGTGAAACCAAACTCCATGTCTCATTCTTCATAAGAGCATTGTACTCTTCCTGTATAGCTTGTTTCCAGCTACAGCTTGTTAGTGTTTCATCAGCATTAGTTGGCTCAATTTCAATCAATTCATCTACTGCCATACTGGTATAGACTTTAAGCTTGAAAATTCCATCCTTGCTCTTGGTAACCATCTGATGTTCTGCATTTTGAGGTGTATTTCTAACTTGCAAACTTGCTTTATTTATCATATTTTGAGCATCGGGTCTACCTTGTTGAGTTTCTGACGTTCCTGTATCTGTTACTATCTCTTGATTTACCTCAACATCGTGAGCCTCTACCATTACAACTCCTTCAGCCTCAGTTCCAGCATCTCCATCAACAAGGTCTGTTGCAGCGGAGACCTCAAGTTGTATTATAGAAGCTGCAATTGCACCTTGGGACATGGAATTATAGTTGGGATCAATGAAAGAGAGATAGCTTATTTCACTATCACAGGTTTGAGACTGGGTTTGCTTATTTAGGAATCCTATCATGAAGGGGAAGTCTTGCTCATTAAAGACAACACGCCTTGATATATAAATCCTACCACTAGAACTTAGACACTTATAACCTTTGTGAGTATCACCAAATCCAAGATAAACACATTTTTGTGAGTGAAAGCCAAATTTATGCTTCTGATAAGGTCAGAGACATGGAAAGCAAGCACAGCTAAATGTTTTAAGCTGTTTGTAGTTGAAGTCTTTGTTAAATAAAGTTATCAAGTAAGTAGCAGCCTTGAAGGACTCCCATCCATAATAGAGTGGCATTTTAGCCTGAGCTAAGAGGGTTAGCCCAGTCTCTATGATGTGTCTGTGCTAGCGTTCAGCTCTTCCATTTTTAATTGAAGTATAAGGACAAGAATGCATAAGTTCCATGCCAAGTTCTAGGGCTAGTTTGTTGAAATTTCTGAATTCTCCACCCCAATTGGATTCCAGGGATTCGATCTTCCTATCAAACTTGTTTTCTACAAGGTTTTTGAATTGAACAAATGTAGTTAAGGCTTCTGATTTCTATTTCATAAGGTAGATCCATGTATACTGACTATGGTCATACCATAAATATTATATAGTATCTAAATACTGTAGTTGAATTTAAAGGGGATGGTCCCCAAACATCAGTGTGGATAAGTTCTAATGGTTTAGCAGCATGTGAAAGTGAGTATTGAATGGGAGAGCATGAGCTTTTCCAAATTTGCAAGCATCACAGAAATTTGAGATTTCATTAGCTTTAATAACTTTATTACAAGACTTAAAAACTTGACTCATCACAAGGTTCGAAGGGTGTGCTAGCCTTCTATGCCAAAGGTCAAATTCAGATTCTAAAATTTGTTTGGCTGAGGCCAATTTATTATTACTAGGTTTGACTACAAAACACTGGTGGTTATTTTGGAGGTCTGACTCGAAGGGGGTTCTTTCTGGCTTGTCTGGCAACTGCAGCTGGTACAATCCATCCTTAAGTATTCCTTGCAGCAGCGTCCTCTTCGTTTGGAGATCCTTAACAACACAACAATTAGCATAGAATTCCATGAATATACTATTATCATTAGTGAGTTGTGAAACTCTGATCAAGTTTCGTTTGATTGAAGGAACATGTAACAGCTTATTTAAATCAAGTGATTTATTATTGTGTAGAAATTTTACCACTTCTAATATGAGCAATTTTTACCATATCTCCATTACCAACAAGTAATCTCCCTTTACCTTCATATCTCTTCACAATATTGAGGTTACATTTGTCTGATGTCACATGGTTACTAGCTCTAGAATCAACAAACCACGCTGGATCTTCAAGAACTCTGGGTGATGCCACATAGGCTGATGGTGCTGAGTTGAAATTTTGCTGCACTGAATTGAAGTTTTGCCGTCTAGAGTTAGCTGTTTTGCTCCCAATGTACCTCTCATCAAACCTGTTGTAGCACTAGCTTGCTGAGTGGTTACTCAGACCACAAATTTGGCATGGCCCTCTTGCTTCAGTTAGCCTACCAATTGTAGTTGTACCTCTACCTCTCCCTCTTATTCTGCCTCTATAGCTTTGTGATCTATCTCTAAAGCCTCTTCCAAAACTTGAGCCAGTTCGATGTGCTAATTGAACATTGGACTGATTAACATTAAGTGATGTGAAGTTGTTCTTCACGTGATTCAAATGTTCAAGTCGACTTTTAAAAGTCATCAGTATTGAAGATAATTCATACCAGGAAATTGTCTCTCTACTACTTATCTGAACCACTATTGAGGTATATTCATCATCTAATCCGGATAATACTTGTGTAATTAAGTCACTTTGATCAATGACCTTACCAGCTATTTCCAGATTGTCAGCCAATTGTTTGATGGTTGTTAAGTACCGAACCATTGCCATGAATCCCTTTCTAGTTCTTTGCAGCTAACTAGTTAGGAACATCACACGAGATCTGTTAAGTATTCCAAAACTTTCCTCCACTGCTACCCAGAGTTTGTTCGAACTAGTGTAGCCCATCAGCTTCATGGGGATTTCTAGAGTCATGGAAGAATACAACCATCCCATAAGGAGCTGATCAGCTGAGTTCCACTTCAGAAACTCTGGGTTTTGGGTCATTTCGACTGCTTCTCTCTAGCCAACTATAGTTTGGGTCGCTAGAAACTCAAGTGGACACTCCTTTGTCCCCAGTATATATCCTTCAAGGTTATGCCCTTTGATTATGGGCATAATCATGTTCTTCCATAGCAGAAACTTATTTTTGTCGAGTTTAACTGAGGGTGCTTAAGTGATATTTATTCCATATGCCAAGTTCTGGCCAGCAGCAGCTTGAGTAGCTGGAGCTGTATTGAATTATGATGGATTGGATTGATTTCCAGATCCGGTGTTAGCCATGTTGGCTCTAATACCAAATTAAAAACCGAGGAAGATGAAGATATAGTTCACAACCTTTTGATCATTACAAACATGCCATTTTATACACAGTTATTTGGTAGTGAGAATATTCTAGAATTGAGCCAAACCAACTCTAACTAATTGCAAGAAAGCTGGCTAACATAATTGATTCTAATTCCTAAAAATCAGGGCGTGGTCTGTACTAATGTCTGCTGAAACCATGCCATGCACCAGCAGCTAGTGAATTCTAACTTCTTCCAAAAGGGTGATATCGTTAACAAGTGATAAATTATTAAGTAGAATATTCTACATGGGGATCAGATATTAATTTCACCATAACTAAAATTAACCAGAACACAAATTAAATTTTGATTTTAAAATTGATTTTTTCCTAATTAACTAAAATTCTCAAATTGATTGTAATGGAGGAAGAAAATATTTAAGTAGAAATCAATTAAGGAAATAGTTAGAAATTCCGATTTCACTAATTAAACCTACTCATATTCAATTCATATTTTGGTTCAATTGTAGTGTTGCCAGTCAACAAATTCAAGATAAAATATTAAGGTTCGTCTCTCGAGTACTAGTTAACATATTCTTAAATATCAAACTTTTTCTTTCTCGATTAATAGTTTGATTAAAATTACGCATGAGAACACAGAAAACAACATGAACAAGTATAACTTTTAACAATAAATTCTTGAAAGTAAGATTTAATATTCTAAAATGCAACAAATATCAAATATTTAATTTTTATTAACAATCATTAAAATGATTCAATCAATCAATCCAATACAGTTTATATAAAGAAAAAACTAAATATTGATTCAAAATATGAGTACAAGTTAATCAGCAATGTCCTAATTAACAAATAACCTACACACAAAAAAATGATGAAGAATCTCTTTAACCTTCAATTCCAAGAGTCCGTTCTGTTCATTCTCTTATTTCCTTTCTTCTTTCTATGATTTCTCCTAAAAGATGATGAAGGTTTTGTATTCTTCAATTAAACGGGAAGATATGATAACTCATGAGGTTTCATGAAGCGTAGAGAATTCAATATCAAAATTTTCTCATTTATATAGACATCGAGAAATATCAAATCGTGCCTTGAAATGCCAAAAACTCTAGAAAATAAGGGTACTTTTGGTTTCTGTTTCAATTTGCAGTTTTGAGTTGAATTCATTTATAGTATTGTGCTTTGAGATCCGTTTTATGATTAGTACTAGAATACATTTGGTTTGCTATTCTGAAAACTTTATTAAAACAGAAAATTAGAAAATACGTTTGATTTAAAATTTTGAGAAATTGTTTTATTATATTTTATTCCATAAAATTTGATTATTTAGTAGAATCGAACATTTTATGCTAATATATTATCATGTAATATATACACTTTAATATTAATAATTTTACAATTTTTTTTTTTTGTTACTGAAGTAAATAAAATAAATAATAAATTTAGTTGGACAAACATAATAATTGAAAATAAAAATTAATGACGTGAATTGAGAATATTTATCTGTTCATTTAAATATATTATTTTATAATTTGTATTGTTTTAATTTTGATTATTATTATTTTTATAAAAATTTTGATCTTTGCATTTTCAAAAATTTATTTTTATTATGTTAGGTTTTATCAAATAATTTATGTATATAAAATTTTATTTAAACATTTATTTTTCACGTTTTGAGTATTTTAAGAGTTTTCAATAAAAATGTTGTAAACGTGTAAAAACAAAATAAAATTAGGTTATAACTTTAACTAGTGCTCTAAAAACGAAATGGCATGCCTTGATAGTAAGCACAAAATTAAGAGGTGAACTGCCAAGTTAACCGTTTAATGCGCACCTAGTAGTTGACCGCGTGATGTGTGAGTAGTCGATTTATTAAGTTTTTTTTTTTTAATTTTCCTCTTTTAATTTTTTGTTTTTTGTTTGTTTGATGACTACTTATTATACATAATAAATCAAAAAACTTCTGGTACATCTCGAAAAACCGAATCCAAGACTATTAAGTAGGATTTCTCTAGTAGAAAATTGAGATTATAAAAAATTGTCTAGCTTTTACGGTTCGAAAATTTGAAAATTATATAATTGACTAATTGTAAAAATGTTATACAAATATTGTATTTTATAATTTTAGATGTTTGGTATATATTACTTTTAATTATTAAATAATTTTTAGAATGATTAAAAATTAAAATAATATTAAAAATAAGAAAACATTTTTTTTACTTCCAAACCTCGCCTATGGTCCTAAAACTTGAAACTTGGCCTTCACTCCTAGACACACATTATGCTTTTTAGAACAATGACTTTAACCTTGATTTAAAAATGCATTTTTCAAAATATCTGACCCAATAAGTTTTGGATGTGTAGCAAAACTTAAAAAAGCAAATCAAATGCACCTTAAGTTTCCAAATTAAAACAAGAAAGTAAGAAATTGAGGTGGCCTAAGCTAAAATCCAAAGCATTGAATAGAGTTTGCAAGCTCTATCTAGTGCCCAGTCGCCACGTATTTTCAGATCAAGCTCTCCATCTTTTCAACGATTTCAATTTTACTCTCAAAACTTTCAATCGATTCAATTTAGGTCTTTCAACTCTCAAATGCGTCCAAATTGGTCCTTCGTCTTTTAAGCTCCTTCGCTTTGGTTCCTCAACTTTTATTTTATTTAAATTGGGTCCTCCAAGTTTCGAGAATATTAAAGTATATCCCCAGAGTTCTTATTTCATTTACTTTTTGTCACGAAACTCTCTGAATATCGAATTTGATTCTAAAACATGTGAATTCATCCAACCCACTATTTCAAGCTGTCAATATAATCTCGCACTTTGTAGATAGCTCTTCAATTCTATCTTTTAAGCTCTAATTAAGCTCAAAATCCCTTCCTTTATACTCAATTTACCTGTAAGTTGCGAATTTTCACCTTCAATAGTAATATGTTCACTAAATTAAGTAAAAATTTGCTCAAATCATCAATTTCAAACAAGTTTAAAAGTTTGGATAAACGTGCATCATCTTACACACATTACATCGCATGTGCTAACTTAATGAAATAAAGTTTTCATCCAAGTGGAGATCAAGATGCCTCAATGTTTAATGGAGACTTAAAAATGCATTATTTCTCAAAGAATGAGTACTCTACTCTTGTTGCAAATTTACCAAGTGGTGTTTTGGTTGAAGAAGGTGTTAAAGACATCAAAAGTGATGTTTATCCCGAAACTTAGCGCCTGAGTGCCATTGGAGGCACTTGAGCTACTGCTCATTTGCTTGACGCTTGAGTGACGTTGTGGCACTCGCTTCCCGCGAAGCTACCGCTCAAGTAGCATTTATATTCTGGAAATTATTACTTCCTTATTTTTAGCTTGTTTTTTATCCTCTTTCCAACTATAATGCATTCTCTTGGATTCTATATATACTCTATGAAATTCTTGACTTTCATATGACTTTGAGAGGGTTAGAATTGTATTAAATACATAATATTCTTTATATTTTCTCTCCATTATTAATAAAATCAATAAACTCGTAGACAGAAAATCTCCAAACATACAGGAATCAAATAAGAAAACTTTGCCTAAATCAATGGAAAAATAACTATGTAACTCGTCACTATCATCAAATTGAATAATTGTTTTCAATAAATTGTCAAGTTCAGTCGCAATGGGCGAGTCTACGCTAAAAAAACGTTGCTAATGTTTTAAAAAAAATAAGTCTCACGCATTTGGTCACGCAACTCTTCTCACATCTTTCATACAATACATTAAACAAAACTAGATAAGATAATTAAATAAAAAAAATAGTACTTATTTTTATTCCTTGATATAATCTCGTCATATTCATCTTACTAGATGCATCACCGCGGTTCAGGCAATTGAATTCAGGAGTGATTATGACTTTGTGGAACAATATAATTTTGAGTAAATATACTTCAGTTTTTGTTATATTTATAATGACGTTCCTTGAATTCTGGTCATTTCTACATTTATGTCCCCAACATCATTTTCTCGGATTTCAATTAGAACATCTTGTTCTTATCACTGTCAAAAATCTGGTAGAATAGAGTAAAGACTTATTTGCCATTCATAATTATAAATAAGCAAGATAAACAAAAAATACATAAGTTATTTTCCCCACGTTAACATAATACTTTTCTTTGTATCAAAGCCGATGTATTTTTTTGTATCAAAGGCGAAACGATAAAATAATATTCTTTAATAAAAAAAAATATATAACTGGAATATCCATAAATTTAAACTAAACATGGAAATTGCAACGTTAAGAAAATAACATAATCACTAATTAAATAGCGAATTAATCGAAAGTTTATCTCTCCTCTTCCTTGATAGCTCAAGCTGTCAAGTAAGTTACAGGATCTTACTCTCTTCAGATTACCTTAGGGGTTCCGAAGGGTAGAACCTCGACAAGTTTATATATATCGATGAATCTGCTTTTGCTTATATTAATCTATCCGCAGTTTCTTGTTAGAATATAAGGAATGCTCATATTGAATGTGTGTGTCCTTATTTTGGCCCTAAAGCAGCAACAACATTTAGAGGCATTGGAGTATCACATGTTGTGAAACTGATTGAAGGATGAGGGAAGTCTGTTCCTCTCAACTACAAGTATGGAAGTTGGTTTCACACTCTCTCTCACTCACGTACACACAAACACTATTTAAACATGATGTGTGGTTAACTCTTCTATCTCGAGCTCCCAGCCTAACCATGTGCAAGTGCTCACTCTCATCGTTTTTAATCATTATGACTTGTTGGTGGTTAAGATTACAGCTAAATTTAATTTAATTTTTATGTACTACAAATAACTTACAACACATATGAAATAGTAGCAAGGTAGACCTCCGTGTTCGCCTTGATGAGTGAGGTAGTCCAGTTGCTCTAGTTGGTGGTTGCTTGAAATAGTAGCAAGGTAGACCTCCGTGTTCGCCTTGATGAGTGCGGTGATCCGGTTGCTCTAGTTGGCGGTTGCTACCTGTAAAATGAGGTTGGGGCTTTCTCCCCCGTTGTACCTCCGGCGTGAGAATTAGTAACGAGTTTTGAGAAGTATGTATGGAATGCAATTAGTTCGGGTTTCAAGAAACCATACCTTTTCTCACATTGGGGTATTTATAGGCACCTGATGGCACGCCCCCTGCTCCGCGATTTACGGTGCCACGTGTCCCACGTATGCCTTCCCACTCCCCCACGTTCTGTAGCGTTAACACCCACTCGCATTGCGGTTGGTCGTGGCCGAGTTTGATGTTGGGTGATTCTTGTCTATCTCATGGCCATTTATTTGGCTAAGTATAGTGGGGGTCGACGTCGCTGGCCTCTTAATGGTAGACGGCCCATGGGGGTCGATGTCACCATGGGGGGGGTGCATTGAGTAGCGGTCTTCGAGGAAAATCGTGAATACCATCCTATATCACTAGCCCCTCTGCCTCTTGTTGAGACTTATCGATAAGAGGTAGCATTTTATGACGCCGAACGGAAGTTTTGAGTTCAAACCAACTGGAAATGGAAAAACGAAAGTATCGCTAAAACTTCAACTGTCCGGTAGAAGGCCTTAGAGTGCGAATTTGGGGTTGGAAACGTCCTCAACTGGGGTGTCCCCGTTGACACGTCGTAGAGCTCTGAGAGACGTTTCCGAAAACATATTATAATAGAAAATCTGATAATGGTGCAAAAAGTTATGACCATTTCTTTAATTCCAATGCCAATCGTCCGTATGTCGCTCCACCATTGGTCCTTGGTTTTGGGGGGAAATTTCCCCCCAAAAATCTCAAAATTTTCAAAGCCTCCTACTATTTAAATGTTAGTGGGGCATTCATTTATCATTTCCTCCTCTAGCTAGAATCTCCATCTCCACTTCCACCCAAGGTAATCTCATTCTCCTTTTCATTTCATCTTGTAATTCTATCATGTACAAGACATTCATATCCTCATCCGACGAAAGCGAAGGCGAGGAGGTGGGGGGGTCGACCGACCCGTTGCTTGATGGGTCGGCCGATGGTGAACCGCCCCCGGCCTCGCCGACCAGCGACGCTGGTCGACGGTCGACCAGCACAGCTGGTCGACATTCGGCCAGCCGTGAGGCTGGCTGAGTGTCGGCCAGCCTTGCGGCCGCTCGGCCGTCGTCCAGCCTCGAGGTTGACCGGCGGTCGACCAGCCCTCGGGGGTCGATTTTTGTCAAAAATTCGCGAGTCCTTTCCGAGTCAAACACTTCAATATATTCGGCTGAACTTCAAGATTTCCAACCGACTTCTCCAAAACGCCATGTTGGGTCCACTAAATCTTTAAATCAAAACGTAGAAATTGGGCGAGATGCCGCGGGTGAGGAGGTGGTTCTTGAGATTCCCAAGTGTCCTAGCTTATACAACTCCCCATTTAAGTTAGAGAAGTCGCTTAAGAAGTATGAGCGGGTAGACAACTATATCTATAGAGCCCCTAGGCCGGACGAAACACTTCCCGGAACCGACCCCCGCGAAGTTGCCGTTTACAAAGACGTCATGGATGGTGGTTTTCGCTTTCCCATACATCCTTTCTTTGTATCGTTATTCAACGAGTTCCACCTTACTCCCAGCCAAATAAATCCCAACGCGTGGAGAAAAGCGCTTTATTTCCTATATGTTTGCCTTCTCAAGGAAATTCCTCTTTCAATGGATCTTTTTAAGTGTGTCTTCGAGATGCACGAGTTAGCCCAAAGCAATGCCTTTGTTTACTTCACCGCCAGGGTCCCGTTGCTCTTCCCGAAATTTAGGAATTCCAACAGCGGGTGGAAATCCCGATTTTTCTTTGTTCGTCCTCATGAGGGCCAATTCCCGTTTAACACCTATTGGAGGCACCCCCTAATTCGTCTTTTCAATAGCGAAGTCGAGATCACCCCCATTCTGAATACACAAATCCAAAAGTTGACCAAAATTCCACCCCTTGCGCCTGATCTGGAGTCGGTTCTGACCATGAGGAACATGTTGCTGGTTGGGATCGGTCGTCCTACTGGTGGGTTTTCATACCCTGCTTATAAGTATTATTTTTTGGACTCTCTTTCGTGTTGTTCTCTACTGGTTGATTTGGACTGACTTGATTGTTTGTGCACAGATATGGATCTTGACTTGGATGAGGTATTGAGGTCTTTGCCCGAACCAGGGAGTGATGAGGGGTTTGCCCCTATTGATGGTAAGATTTTTACATGTCTCATTTTTCTTCTTCTTTGTTGCACTTCTTGACATGTTACTTTGTAAGCTTGATAGTCTTTATTTTGTTGACGTAGGCATGGACTTCAACTTAGGGGTGACCATGGACTCCTTGGTGGAGCGCGGTCATGAGAGCGACGATGATCCACCTCCAGCTTTGTTGAAGAGAAGAAAGGCTCGTGATGGGGGAGCACAGCAGCCTACAGATGAGGAGGCCACTCAAGTTTCGGACGACCCCGCCGATACGGTCCCACCGCCCGTGGACATAGGGGGCAGCCCAGGTCATGTAGCGTCCGAGTGTGAGGGTTCTCCTTTACCAGATTTCAAATTTCCTCCTTCTCGAGGCTATTCGGAGATGAGGGCAGTTAAATCTTTGGTTGCGCCCAGGCGTGTTCAGTCGATCGCTTGTCGGAGTGCCGATGACATCGAACGGGTTCTGTCAGTTCACACCCAGAGGGTAGGGTTTTTATTTATTTATTTATTATTATTATTATTATTATTATTATTATTATTATTATTATTATTATTTTGGCTTTGATTGTATGATTTCTTGTTCGTTTCAGGCTGTGGCTCTTTAGGTTGGGCTCGCCGAGTCCAGCCGTCATTTAGCGTCGGAGTTGAAAGAGTTGAAGATTTTTGCAGAAGAGAAAGAGAGAGAAGCTCACCGTTACAAGAAGAAACTCTCTTCCTCTAGGAAGTCGATCGAAGATTTGGAGTCTCGTTCTATAGAGCAAGAGTCTGAGATAAACAATTTGCGCTCTGCTTTGGCTCGGGCTCCTGAGGAGGCAGTGGCGAAATACAAGGCTTCTGCAGAGTACGCTAAGGATTTGGAGACCTCGATAGAGCGATACAAGTCGTCTACCGACTTTGCTAAGGCTCTGAATTCTTATGGGGGAAAGGTGATGGCAGCGTCCATCAAGTTGACTAAGGAGTGGATATCTGTTGAGCATCCTCCCATCGATCCTGCAGGTTTTGATAAGTTTTTGGCAAAGCGTAAGGGAAAGGAAGGCGGAGCCCCCCAGCCTAAGATATTTGGGCAGACGTCTCGAGCCGGGAGCGAGGATACTTTTCGCTCGAGCTGATCTGATCTTTAGTTGCTTTTGAGCACTTCCCATTATGTTTCTGTCAATTGGTTATTTTGTGCATTCTTCCGGTCCTGGATGTGGACACTTTAGTTATTTTGGACGTTTTCCTGGCTCGGTATGTAGGAATATTTTTGTCACATTCCAAGTATGAGAGCTTGATTATTGATTGTCATTCTGGTTTGCCTTCTTTTCATGATGTGCCTATATATATATATATATATATATATATATATATATATATATATATATATATATATATATATATATATATATGATGTTTTATGCTAGTTGCTGTGTGGTGAGAAGTATTGATTGACGGGCTAGGTGATTTTGAGCCTAGAACCTTTTAAGCTTTGAGAAGTTGGTCATAGCCCCTAGCGATTTTGAGCTAGTCGATTTCTTGACTATTTTGCCCACCACTATACGTCGAGCTGTCTTGCATTGTTGGGGGGGGGGATTTGGTGATTTTGAGCCTTAACCATTTTCGGTCTTGAAAGCTCACCACCAGCCCCTAGTGACTTTGAGCTAGTCAAGTTTCTGACTTTTTTGCTCACCGCTGTGTGTCGAGCAATCCTGGATCGTCGAGGTCGAGGTCGGTTGATTTTGAGCCTTAACCATTTTTGGTTTTGAAGAACATACCACCAGCCCATAGCGATTTTGAGCTAGCCAATTTTTAGGCTTTTTTGCTCACCGCTGTGTGTCGAGCTATCTTGGATCGTCGAGGTCGAGGTCGGGTGATTTTGAGCCTTAACCATTTTTGGTTTTGAAAAACTCACCACCAGCCCCTAGCGATTTTGAGCTAACTAATTTTTAGGCTTTTTTGCTCACCGTTGTGTGTTTTTGCTTCAATTGATTATGAATCAGCATTTCCAGTGGTATTTAGCTTGCCAAGATTTGGGGACTCAGTAGGCGCACCAGGACGTCCCAGCTAGGCTGGCCCTTCCGTAGCACCCTCATCATCTGCCGCCACTTAGCATTTCCATTAAATAAATTTCAATCAGGTGTGCCTATTGCAGGCATTACATCATGAAAAACTCCTAACTACAATATTTACAATCGGTCACTAGATCAAGGACAAACAAAGAAAAAAAAATTCAAAGAAAAAACAATTCTCCTAACAACTGTATCTATGTTGCTCGTACCCCCTTTTGTTTGTCTACTGATAGTACTGCTTGAGGTGCTCAACGTTCCATGGCCTGCTTAAGGATTTTCCGTTCAAGTCTTTCAGGCTGTAAGCTCTCTTCCTGAGATTTCGGATCACCTCGTATGGTCCTTCCCAGTTCGGTCCAAGCTTGGTTGGAGGGTGGCCCGTCGCTGCTGATTCCCGAAGAACGAGGTCTCCTGGCTGGAAGACTCTTGGCTTTACCCTGCGGTTGAAGTACTTAGCTGCCCTTCGCTTATAAGCCATCATTCGCATGGCTGATCTTTCCCTTACTCCATCTAGTAGATCGAGCTCTGCATTGGTGGTTGAGACATCAAGCTGGTTGGCTTTCATCCTGCCAAATTCGTTCAAGACTTCCACCGGAACCACGACTTCCATTCCAAACGATAACTTGAAAGGGGTTTCTCCTGTGGAGTCTTGTGGGGTGGTGTGATATGCCCACAACACATTAGGTAGCTCGTCAGCCCAAATTCCCTTTTCTTTCTCTAATCTCGTTTTGAGGTCCCAGAGGATCGTTCGATTTGTGACTCCTGCTTGCCCGTTTGATTGAGGGTGAGCCACGGAGGTGAGTCTGTGATCTATGTGGTAGCTCGAACAGAAAGCTTTGAAGCTGTGGTTGTCGAACTGCCTGCCGTTGTCGGTAACGAGGACTCTTGGTATATCGAACCTGCATATTATGTTTTTCCATGTGAAGCTTTGTATTTTTGCCGTGGTAATGGTGGCCAAGGGTTCCGCTTCAACCCATTTCGTGAAATAATCAATGGCCACAAGCAAAAACTTCCGCTGCCCTTTAGCCATGGGCAAAGGTCCCAGAATATCCATTCCCCATTGAAAGAAAGGACTCACCCCAAAAATGAATGACTGCTGCTCGGCAGGAACATGAATCAAATTTCCATGACGCTGACACGCGTCACACTTCCTTACCAATGTCTTGGCATCTTCCTTCATTGTGGGCCAGTAGTACCCCTGCCGGAGAGCTTTGAAGGCAAGGGTAGCTGCCCCCGGGTGGTTGCCACAAATCCCCGAGTGTATCTCGAGCAGTACATCCTGAGCTTCTGTTGGATGCAAACACTTCAAGTATGGCATGGTAAAACCTCGTTTGTATAGCCGCCCGTCGATTATGGTAAATGAAGCCGCTCGTATTTTCAGCCTCCTAGACTCAAGTGCATCAATTGGCAATTTGTTTTCCGTCAGGTAGTCTACCAACGGGTCTATCCAGCTCTTTTCTCGCTCTGGGCTTGCGACATCATCTATGAGCAAGATGCTCGACTGTCGTAGGATTTGTACATTAGCAGTGCTAGGTAGATGCTTTGGATTAGTCGATGCCAGTTTGGACAAGGCGTCTGCTCGTTCATTGTCTTTGCGAGGGACCTTGGTTATTTTGAAACTTGTAAACCCCCTTTGCAAATCTCTAACCTTCATCAGATAGGATGCCATTTTTCCATCCTTCGCCTCAAATTCACCTGTCACCTGTCCGACGATCAACTGGGAGTCGCTGCAAATCTCGACTGATGTTATCCCAAGCCTGGCTGCCAGACTCAAGCCCGTTATGACTGCTTCATATTCTGCATCATTATTTGTCGCGGGGAACTCAAAGCGTAACGAATACGCCAGCTCTTCAGATTCTGGCCCCATCATTATGATGCCCGCTCCGGACCCTTCACCATGTGAGGATCCATCCACGAAAATTTTCCAGACTGCTTCTGATTGTTGGGGGTGGTCAGGCAGAGTCGTTAGCTCTGCGATAAAGTCTGCTAATACCTGCGCCTTGATGGCTGTCCTCGGTCTGAACTCGATATCGAACTCACTCAATTCGATCGCCCATTTCAGCATCCTACCCGACGTCTCAGGTCGATGCAAAATTTGCTTGACAGGTTGATCGGTCAGGACTTGTATGGTGTGGGACTGAAAGTACGGCCTTAGTTTTCTGACAGCTACAATTAATGCCAGTACCAACTGTTCTGCAAGGCTGTATCGAGTTTCCGCTCCCCTCAACACTTGGCTGACGTAGTAAACAGGCTTCTGCATCTTAGGAAACTCCTTCACCAGTACTGCACTGACTGCCTGTTTTGACACTGCTAAGTATAGACTCAACACATCCCCTGGGCACGGCCTAGTCAAGACAGGAGGCTGCTGTAACGATTGTTTTAAAGATTCCAGGGACTCCTCACACTCCTTGGTCCATTCAAAATTAGTAGAACCCCCAATCGCCTTGAAAAGTGGTAACATTTATCCGCAGCTCGGCTCATAAAGCGATTCAGTGCTGCTACCCTGCCCGTCAATCTCTGGACCTCCTTCCTGTTTTCTGGGCTCTTCATTTCCAAAATAGCTCGTATTTTATCCGGATTTGCTTCGATGCCCCTTTGCGTGATCATAAAACCCAAGAACTTGCCTCCCGTTGTTCCAAAAACACATTTCTCTGGATTGAACTTCAACTTGTTTTGTCGGGCAGTGTTGAACACTTTCTGCAAGTCACTAACATGGTTGTTGGCCTTCACACTCTTGACGACCATGTCGTCCACATATGCTTCTATGACCCCTCCGAGCAGATCCTTGAAGACCTTGTTCACCATTCTCTGATAGGTTGCCCCGGCATTTTTTAAACCGAACGGCATGGCCGTATAGCAATAAGTCCCCGCGTCAACTATGAAAGAGGTTTTCTCCTGATCTGCTTTCGCCATGGAGATCTGGTGATACCCAGAGAATGCATCTAGGAAGCTTAGCTGTTGATGACCCGATGTGGCATCCACCAGGTGATCTATTCTGGGTAACGGGTATGAGTCTTTTGGACATGCCTTGTTGAGTCCGGTGTAATCTACACACATACGCCATGCCCCGTTCGGCTTTTTCACCAAGACAACATTTGCTAACCATTCGGGATATTGTACCTCCCTGATGAATCCTGCCTGCAGTAGCTTATCGACCTCTGCCTTCGCTGCTGCCTGCCGCTCCGGGGCTAGATTTCTTTTCTTCTGTTTAATCGTTTTAGCACCCGGTAAGATACCTAGGCGATGTTGTGCAACAGACGGGTCAACCCCTTGTATGTCGTTCGGACTCCATGCAAATACATCCAAATTTCTTGCTAGACACTTTACCAACACCTCTTTTTCACCCTGCTCCAGTCCTGTCCCCACACTGAATTCATGTCCTTCTGCCACCATGATTTTTTCTGTAGTGTTGAGGGGTTCAATTCTTCCTTTTGGGGGTTCGAGGTCCAACATCATCACTGGTGGGGATCCCTTAGTTCGTATGCTGTCCACATAACACTTCCTTGAAGATTGTTGATTACCCCTCACACATCCCACACCACGACTGGTTGGAAATTTCATCACCTAGTGGTAAGTAGATGGGATGGCCCCTACTACATTCAACAGGGGTCGACCGTAGATCGCGTTATACGCCATGGGGGTCTTAACAACCAGAAAATTTGCTAGGGTGACCACACTGGCTGGGTAGGTGCCCAACGTTACTGGTAGCTCTACTGCCCCTTCTGGTATCACAGTAGCTCCTCCAAATCCTACAAGGGGGGTTGACACAGCCTTCAACTTTTCCGCCGAAATTTTTAACCCTTGAAATGCTTCCCATGTGAGCACATTCGCTGCGCTCCCACCATCGATTAACACCCTTTTGACATCATAGTTTGCTATGTCGCCGACTATTACCAAGGCATCATCGTGGGGGGGTCGCCATGCCTATCAGGTCCTTTTCACCAAAAGTGATGCTATGATCAAATTCAACCCTTTTCTGAATAGAACAGATTGCCGCTGTTCGCGCATAGCTCTTTCTAGCAGAGTTGGAGTCTCCACCCGAGGCAACTCCTCCAACAATTACATTTATAACTCCAGCCCTGGGCGGTGGTCGATCCTCGACCTTCTGTTTGCCTCGGTCATTTCTCGCATACTTGGTCAAATAGCCCCGCTTCAAGAGGCGCTCGATCTCCTCCTTCAAATGCATACATTCTTCAGTCTCATGCCCATGGTCCTTGAGGAAATGGCAGTACTTGTTTTTATCCCTTTTGCCGGCTGATGCTGCCATCGACCTCGGCCATTCAAGCTCTTTCATGTCTCGAATTTCCATCAGTATCTTATTTCGCTGAGTGTTAAGAGGGGTGAAGGCTTTGTCCTCCTCTAGTCTCTGTCTGACAAAACGATCTTGAGGATACCCCCTGCTTACACGCTCATTTCTCTTCTTATCCTTATCAACGGGCATTCGCAAATCACCAGATTTCCGCTTATGGGCTCCCGTCTCCCATCCCTCTCTAAGATTTTTCGTGACCTTCTCTGCTTCCTCTGCATCAACATACTTGTCACCCTTTTTCAACAAATCATGCATTGACTCTGGAGGATTTTTGGAGAGTGGCATTTTGAAGGCCCTATTTCGTGTCCCGTTCATTAATGCCGTCACTACTGCAGACATTTGAAGATCCCTTATGCCTAGGGTTGCCCGGCTGAACCTAGCCAAGTACTCCTGTAAAGATTCATCCTTCTCCTGTACCACTTGCATCAATCCAATAGCTGTCTTTCGTTTTCTCTTGCTGCTCATGAAGTATGCCACGAAACTCCTGGAGAGCTCATCAAAAGTTTTTATAGACCTGGGTGCCAGTGTGGCCACCCAGTCTCTTGCTTCCCTCCTAAGTGTCGGGGGGAACGACCTAGACATTACTGCGTCTGGGGCTGCATACAGCCTCATTAAATCCACGAAAGTACGCAAGTGGTCCAGCGGGTCCGTGACTCCATCGTATGCCTCTATCATGGGCTGTTTGAAACCCTTCGGTAAAGGGACGACCATTATTTCTGGAGCAAACGGATCCTCCTCTAATACCATTTGCCTGCGTCTGTCCTTCCTTTTAGTCAGTGCATCGTCTATCTTCTGGGTCATCATTTCCTCTATCTTCTTTTCCAATTTCGTCACGGGTTGGGTAACATGTGGAAACACAGAGCCAGAAGCCCCCATGTCTCCTGTTGTTGGTTGGGTAACCGGCGGGGTAACCGTTTGTGCCACCTGGGGTGGTTGCTCGCGTACGGCTTCCGACGAACTCTGCGGTGGGGCTGAAATTCTCTGCGTCTGGCCTTGCAAGAGGGTCATCATGGCCGCCAATTGTGTCTCCAAGGCATTGAATTGACCCTGTGTTACATATTGCGGTGGCGGTGGCGGGACATGACCTCGAGCGACAGACTCTGACTCCGTGTCTGCGGTGTTTCCGACCATGCGTGTTTCGCTCCTAGTTCGTCTCCTTGACATAGCTTTTTTGTTCAGTGGTTTCCCACAGACGGCGCCAATGAAATAGTAGCAAGGTAGACCTCCGTGTTCGCCTTGATGAGTGCGGTGGTCCGGTTGCTCTAGTTGGTGGTTGCTTGAAATAGTAGCAAGGTAGACCTCCGTGTTCGCCTTGATGAGTGCGGTGGTCCGGTTGCTCTAGTTGGTGGTTGCTACCTGCAAAATGAGGTTGGGGCTTTCTCCCCCGTTGTACCTCCGGCGTGAGAATTAGTAACGAGTTTTGAGAAGTATGTATGGAATGCAATTAGTTCGGGTTTCAAGAAACCATACCTTTTCTCACATTGGGGTATTTATAGGCACCTGATGGCACGCCCCCTGCTCCGCGATTTACGGTGCCACGTGTCCCACGTATGCCTTCCCACTCCCCCACGTTCTGTAGCGTTAACACCCACTCGTAGCGGTTGGTCGTGGCCGAGTTTGATGTTGGGTGATTCTTGTCTATCTCATGGCCATTTATTTGGCTAAGTATAGTGGGGGTCGACGTCGCTGGCCTCTTAATGGTAGACGGCCCATGGGGGTCGATGTCACCATGGGGGGGGGTGCATTGAGTAGCGGTCTTCGAGGAAAATCGTGAATACCATCCTATATCAACATATTTATTCTTGCAGGTAGCTCTAGTGTAGTACAATAAGTTAAGCTCCAACGAGGTAGCTCTCAACTTTGTTCGAGCTTACTTCCTTATATAATTTTTGTCACTTTCTTGTGTTTAATTTAATGTGTTGTCACAAAATAAAATTATGTTTTGTTGTTCAATGTTTTCCTTGTGTTTTTGTTGATTCTTATTTTTGAGAATTTGTGAATTCTCGCAAATGATATAGATGTTCATTTTATCCTTCTTTAATATAAAGAAATTTATAAATGAAATTATTATTTAGCCAAAAATATAAGTCGAATGGATATATTTCTTGTCAGAATTTATGAATTTTTTAATATTACAAAAAGTAATCGAAAACTTTGCAAGAATGTGTCATTCTTTGCCTTTGTGTAGTACTAACTAAATGGAAGAGTGCACTTGTGGAATCCATACAAAGGAAAACAAGTATGGCCTACCATTATTATATGAAGTTGTGTTGTGGCCTCTAAAATGGCCCTTGACTTATATCTGTTAGTTATTGTGGGTTATGGTTCTTAAAGCCGTTTTTGGAAGTGAAAATGCGTTTTCATTTGGCTTGTCCACTTGGCGAGATCTTATTGGCTCATTTTACTCCACCCGAATCTGTTTTAGTTTGGGACTTACCTGGGCCATTGGATTAGATCTAAGGCTGAGGTTGAGGTATATTTCATCTAGGGCTATTGTATCGTCACATTATTCATTTTTTGGTTCTCTCGTATGGTTCTTTCAATCTGGTTCTCTCTGTGAGGCGATTATGAGGGTTTCTTCGAGGGTTTCCATTCAAATCTTGAGTTGTATTAATCTGCTAGTTATTTTGTATAGTTTGGTCAGGTCTGAGCCTTGGTTAATGAGTGTTTATAGTGGTTGTGTACACTGTTTTAGGTTATATACCAACAAATTTGCACTTGTTGTTAGGCTGTGATGTTCCTGATTTTATATAGATTAGGCAGATTTGGGAGATCCGATTGTGGATCGATGACCCTGTGATGTGTTTTGGTCTGAGTCTTGGTTGTGTACTAACTATTCACTGTCTCTTGATGGTTGATGCATAGTGATGTGCTTAGTTTACCTCTGAGTCCCCCCAGATTAGGGATTGCCGAACTCGGTAAACAATTCTATGTTGTTATTTTTCGTTTCTGAACTGTGTATATTCTGTCCATTACATTGTTTGGGCGTTATTTGGGTGAATTAAACCCGACAGTTATAAATACTCAAATCTAGTGATATCCAAAGTTAATCAAAAATCCTAATATCGTCATTGAACTTGAGGTAACAAAACTCTTGCAATTGCAATCAGGTAATTCAAATGTAGTGGGTGTTTGGTGATGATTAAAATTAAATTTTTAGTATATTGTGATAAAAGTTTTTGAAATGTGTGGTTGAAAAGTTGTGGGGCCGATGAATGATATGGTTAATATTGATTATTTGACTTTGATTTAGATTAAAATCTAATTTTAGTCCGAAACAAACAGGGTCGTAATCTGCTAGTTATTGTGGGTTGTGGTTCTTAAACCCATTTTTGGAAGTGAAAATGCGTTTCCATTTTGCAAGTCCACTTGGCGAGATCTTATTGGCTCATTTTACTCCACCCGGATATGTTTTAGTTTGGAACTTACCTGGGCCGTTGGGTTAGATCTAAGGCTGAGGTTGAGGTATACATTTCATCTAGGGCTATTGTACCATCACATTATTCATTTTTTGGTTATCTCATACGGTTCTTTCAATCTGGTTTTCCCTATGAAGCGATTATAAGGGTTTCTTCGAGGGTTTCCATTCAAATCTTGAGTTGTATTAATCTGCTGGTTTTTTGTATAGTTTGGTCAGGTTTGAGCCTTGGTTATTACGTGTTTATAGTGGCTATGCACAGTGTCACCAAATATAACCGGTAAATATGCCCTTGTTGTTAGGCTGTGTAGTTTCTGATTTTGTATAGATTAGGCAGATTTGGGAGATCCAATTGTGGATCGATGACCGTGTGATGTGTTTTGGTCTGAGCCTTGGTTGTGTATTGATTATTCACTCTCTCTTAATGGTTCATGCATAGTGATGGGCATAGTTTACCTCTAAGCCCCCCAGATTAGGCATTGCCGAACTGGGTGAACAAGTCCCTGTTGTTATTTTTCATTTCTGCACTGTGTATATTATGTCCATTATATTGTTTGGGTCTTATTTAGGTGAATTAAACCCAACAAATTGGTATCAGAGCCTTGTAAGGCTGTGTGTAAGGTCTTCAAATTGTTTTTTCAGTTTCTTTTCGTATTGATGGATTTTTCAAATGTGCAATTCACTAAAATTATTTTGAACTGAGGTCCTTGGAGGATTGGGTGTTCTTGAATCCAGCTCTGAATCAGATTCAATTCTTATAACGAAACTGAAGATTTAAATACTATTATACACAGTATTCTGGTGAGACCATTCCAATTATTATCTCACCAGAAATAAATTGCATGCTTAAATCTAATCTGTAAATTCGGATATTACTGTGATTTAGTTTATTCAAAAACCTGAATAAATTGACTGATTTTAATAGGAGCATGCTAGGTTTACCTTCAGTTTCAGTAATCTGAGTGTGTGGTACCAATTTTGAAATCTCAATGATTGATTATCTGTTATTGCTTCAGTCTGTGTATATTTTTTATCACTGTTGTTTTTTCATTATGTGTTCAGCTTACTAGTCATATGTTGCTCGAAAAAAATTTCAAAACTTTTTCTGCAACTTAAGTGATCTTCAGATTGAAAATCACTTATGTCCACGAGTAGTAACCACCCTTTTATAGAATCCATGATGGGTTCGAAGGTTAAATTATCACAATTCGATGGAAAGTGGGATTACTCGATTTGGAAGTAGAAAATGAGGGTCATATTGGTTCAACAAAGGGTTGCTAAAGCCCTTGATGATCCTGCAACTTTTTTTGATGCATTGAAAGCTAAGCCCGGCGAAATTTTTGATATGAATGAAATAGCATACAGTTTTATTATATTGCACCTATCTAATGATATAATGAGACGAGTTGAAAATCATACCACCCCTAGGGACTTGTGGACTGCATTAGATGCTTTGTTTCTAATTAAGATATTGCCTAACAAAATCTATTTCTTAGAGAAACTGTTTAGTTTTAAGATGGATAGTGGAAAGAATTTGGAAGCTAATTTGAGTGATTTTAGTATCGTTGTTAGGAGCATTGCTCATAATGGAATGAAATTTGATGATGAAGACCTTGTAGTGATTCTCCTTCATTACCCGATTCCTTTAAGGATATAAAGAATACGATAAAATACTATGGAGATGCTCTAACACAAACTATTGTCACTAATACTTTAAGATCTCGGGAATTGGAGGTCAATAAAGAATCTAAAACAAGTACAAGAGAGAAGAGCATGTTTGTGAGAGAGAGAACTGAGAAGAAAGAAAATAACTTTAACAACAGAAGATTCAAATTCAAATCTAAAACCAAATCTAAATCAAGAGATAAAAGCAATAAGAAGTGTTACCAATGTGACAAATTAGGTTACTTTAAAAGAGATTGATTTGAATGGAAGAAGAAACATAAGGATCACAATAATGATGAGTTGAATAATTCAGCAGTATGTTCGGAATTAGGTAGCCTACTTGTAATGACTGTGCCAGATGAAGAAGTTGTAAGGACTGGATCTTGAATTCAGAGTGTACATTCCATATGTGACCTAATAGGTTATGATTTAATAATTACAAAGAAGTTGAACCCAGGAAAGTGTATATGGGTGATAATAACTCTTAGAGTGTTCTTGGCATTGGTGATATTACCATTAGGATGCATGATGGTATTGTCAGATAATTAAAGAATGTAAGATATGTCCCAAAATCTTAAAAGAAATCTCATCTCATTGGGAATTCTTGAAGATGAGGGACATTCATTCAAGTCAGATAATAACACTTTGAAAGTGATGAAGGGATCTTTCGTAATTCTCAAGGGACCTAAAAGAAATGGATATGGGAGAGACTGTTATTCCTCAATATACAAAATCTTTGACCATAATTGAAAACAAATCTGAATTATGGCATAACAAAATAGGACATATAGGAAATAAGGGTTTGAAGTATCTAAGTAAATAAAAACTACTTGGGAAAGATATGATTGAACCCCTTGAATTTTGTGAAACATGTGTGTTGGGAAAATCACATAGGGTGAGCTTTGAGACTGGGTTACATACCACCTCTAGGCCCATAGATTATGTCCACTCAGATTTATGGGGATCGAAAAGTCACCCTACCTTTGGAGGCAATAAGTACTTCATTTCTATAGTTGATGACTACTCAAGAAAGGTATGGACTTGATAAGAAGTTAAAAACTCTAAGAACTGATAATGGTTTGGAATTTTGTAATGTCGAGTTTGATAACTTCTGTAAATAAAAGGGGATTGTAAGACAGATGACTGTTAAACACACACCTCAATAGAACGGGATCGCTGAAAGAATGAATAGAACTCTAATGAATAAAGTTAGGTGTATGTTGATCAGTTCTGGATTAACTTAAGATTTTTGGGCTGAGGTTGTGACTACAACTACTTATCTTATAAATAGATCTCCATGCAGTTCTCTTGAGTTTAAGACTCCACGGGAACTTTGGACTGGGAAGCCTTCAACCTTTCTCACATTAGGGTGTTTGGATGTGCGGCATATGTACATCAAATTGAGGGAAAGTTAGATCCTAGAGCCACTAAATGTGTTATGCTTAGGTAACCTAAGGGGATAAAAGGGTACATGTTGTGGGTGTTAGGTGTGCGAGGTATTAGGATCATTAATAGCAGAAATGTGGTATTTAATGAGTCTGAAATGCCATGTTTGAACAATAAAATTGATAATTCTAAAGAGCAAATCAAAGAGAATACTTCACAGTTTGATGTGAAGTTAGCTAGACTCAGTCACACTCAACCTAAAAATGTTGAAACTGATGTGGAACAATCTGATGAAAATATTGTTCACACTGATGGAGGTGAAGTAGACGTGCCTCAAGCTGAGGTTGAAATTGAAATTGAGAACACAAATATCCCCACCAATGAAACTAGCATTCAAGATTATCAATTGATCAGAGATAGGGAAAATAGACAAGTCAGACCAAATTCAAGATATGAAATAAATAATTTGACTAACTTTGCTCTTATCTCGGGTGAATCTCTAGAACATTCAGAACCTCCATCTTATGAAGAAGCCATGAATAGTTCTGATTCTAAGAATGGAAAGATGCTGTGAATGAGGAAATGAAATCCTTACTTGAAAATAAAACATGGAAACTTGTAAAGAAACTTGAAACTCAGAGAGTTATTCAATGTAAATGGATTCTCAAAGTCAAGGAAGGGATTAATTCTACTAAGCCTTTGAGATATAAAGCGAGACTTATGGCCAAATGTTTTACTCAAAGGGAAGGTGTTGATTATAATGAAATCCTCTCTCCTGTATTCAAATACAAAACAATAAGATTGATTCAATTGGGAACTTGAACAATTAGATGTCAAAACTGCTTTCTTACACAGGGAGCTAGAAGAGGACATTTATATGAGCCAACCCCAAGGTTTTGAGGAAAAAGGAAAATTTGACTTTGTGTGCAAGTTGCAAAAATCTCTGTATGGACTTAAACAAAGTCCTAGAGAGTGGTACATAAGGTTTGACACATATGTCCTGAAAATAAGTTTTAGGAAAAGTAAATATGAACATTGCTTGTACTATACAACACTAAAGCTGGCAATGAGGTAGATGATATGTTGCTAGCTAGCTCTAGCAAAGTTGAGATATTAAAGCTTAAGAATCTCCTAAAATCTGAATTTGAAATGAAAGACTTAGAGAATGTCAAGAAAATTTTGGGGATGGTTATTAACAGGAACAGGTAAAAAAATATACTGACTATATCTCAAGAAACATGCTTAAATAAAGTTATAACCAAATTTGGCATGAAGGAAGCTAAGTCTGTGAATGTTCCCTTTGCTGCCCACATGAACCTATCTTCAGCCCATTGTCTTAAAACTGAATCTGAATTTAAAGATATGAAGAACATTCCATATGCTAATGCCATAAGGTCTGTCAGGTTTTCTATGGTTACAACTAGGCCTTATTTGGCATATTCTATCAGTTTTCTAAGTAGGTATAGGTCTAATCCGGGGAAGCCTCATTGGGCTGGGTTAAAGTGGTTATTGAGATATATAGTTAGAACACTTAGAGTATGTTTGGTGTTTAAGATGTGATTTGATTAAAGAAAGTCTACTATAGCATATTTCTTTACACTTGTTGATAATTGTATCACTTGGAAGTCACAACTTCAATCTATTATCACATTATCTACTACAGAATTTGAATATGTGGCAATAGCTGAATCTATAAAAGAATATATCTTGTTAAAGGGAATTTTGGAAGAATTGAATTTTTACATGAGACATCTATAATTTTCACTATTAATCAAAGTGCTTTACAATTATACAAAAATCATGTTTATCATGAAAGATCCAATCATATTGAGGTAAAGTACCATTTTATATGTGAAAAACTTTCATGTGGTGAGATTATACTTGTAAAAATTCATACTGATGTAAATCCATTTGATATGGGAACCAAAATTCTACCTTCAATAAGTTTAGAATTTTTTATCTTTACTGCATATTGATACTAGTTAGTCTTTTGCAGGTACCTGAGAGATGATGTAGGGTAAAATACATGTTACATGCATTGTAGCAACTAGAGAGAGTGAGAGGTTTCAGAACCAAGGTGAAGATTGTGGGTTGTGGTTCTTAAACTCGTTTTTGGAAGTGAAAATGCGTTTTCATTTGGCCTGTCCACTTGACGAGATTTTATTGGTTCATTTTACTCCACCGGAATCTATTTTAGTTTGTGACTTACCTGGGTCATTGGATTAGATCTAAGGTTGAAGTTAAGGGTATATATTTCATCTAGGGCTAGTGTACCGTCACATTATTTATTTTTTGGTTCTCTCATACGGTTCTTTTAATCTAGTTCTCACTGTGAGGCGATTATGAGGGTTTCTTTCAAGGGTTTCCATTCAAATCTTGAGTTGTATTAATCTGCTAGTTTTTTGTATAGTTTGGTTAGGTCTGAGCCTTGGTTATTAGGTGTTTATAATGGTTGTGTACATTGTTTTAGGTTATATTTGTTCACCAAATATAACCGGTAAATCTGCACTTGTTGTTAGGCTGTAAAGATCCTGATTTTGTATAGATTAGGCAGATTTAGGAGATCCGGTTGTGGATCAATAACCGTGTGATGCGTTCTGGTCTGAGTCTTAGTTGTGTACTGATTATTCACTCTCTCTTTATGGTTCATGCATAGTGATGGACTTAGTTTACCTCTGAGTCCCCCCAGATTAGGCATTGCTGAACTGGGTCAACAATTCTCTGTTATTATTTTTCGTCTCTACACTGTTTATATTCCATCCATTATATTGTTTGGGCGTCATTTGGGTGAATTAAACCCAACATTTATAAATACTCAAATCTAGTGACATCTAAAGGTAATCAAAAATTTTAATATCTTCATCGAACTTGAGGTAACAAAACTCTTGTAATTCCAATCAGGTAATTCAAATGTAGTGGGTGTTTGGTGGGGATTAAAATTAAATTTTTAATAGATTGTGATAGAAGTTGTTGAGATGTATGGTTGAAAAGTTGTGGGACCCATGAATGATGTGATTAATATTGATTATTTGATTTTGACTTAAATTAAAATCTGATTTTAATCCGAAACAAACAGGGCCGTAATAGATTTTGGATTTGTAAATGCAAAATCGCACTCATCACTCTTTGTGCACCATTCTTGCTCTATCCTTCCGTACTTTCTGATTGATGTGAATGATTTAATTATTCCTGTAAATGATTTTGCCTTTGTGACTAATATTATTCAAAAACTTAGTTACTGGTTATCTCTCAAGGATTCGGGACCTCTCCATTTTTTCCTTGGTATTGAAGTAATCCCCACGACGACTGGGCTGTTTCTCACGCAACATAAATACATCCGTGATTTACTGTCCAAAACTAATTGGATGGTACAAAGGATGTGACAATGCCTCTTTCCACTTCTATGCCATTGAAATTGTGTGATGGTTCATCTACTGTGGACCAAACGGAATATCGCAGAATCATTAGTACTTTGTAATACCTATCATTAACTTAGCATGATATTAGCTTTTCAGTGAATAAGCTCTCCCAATTCATGCATCGTCCAACAACCACACATTAGGCAGCTACCATGCGCTTGTTGCTCTACCTCAAGAACACCATTTTTCATGGATTATGATTCAAGAGACTGCTATTTCCTCTCTTTTCCTCTCTTTTGAGTTACTTTTTGCATATTGGGCGAGTAACTTTGATGATGAAGTTTTACAACGCCATATCTAATTTTGCTTGGGTCAAATCCCGAATCATGGAGCTCAAAGAAACAATTCTCAATTGCTTGATCCTTTGCTGAGGCGAAATATTGAGCCTTTGCTAACAGCTGCTTCTGAGACCATATGGCTATGTTGGGATTTTGTCTTTGATCTAAGACTCTTTTAAGAGAGCCCTTAACATCTTTGATTTTGTGTATGGAGGAGTGTATTGAAAACTTAACAAAACATGAATTATATACCGGTTAATGCATAGCTTACCGGCTTTCTTACCACAGCATAAAACATAAGAAAAACATATGAATTTATGCATATACTCTATTGTCCTTGAAGAACAGATCAGAAGAGAAAGGAGCTTTGAATTTCTACATTTTTGAAGACGATTTTTCTATAACAAATCCTTCATTTATTCCCACATATTTTTCTCTTATAAATTGGCTCTTTATAGCCAAACTTACTAAATATTCTACAAGATATTTAGAGATATTTTCTACCTCTTGACTATCCACTTGCAAGTAATAGCTTTCAACTTTGCTACTAGAACTTACTTTACTTGTAGAATGGTTTACTACTTTGTATTGTACTAGTTATAATTTAGTCTAACTTAACATCAATTTAGTTAGACATTTCAACTAAACTAGCTACAAACTAGATTACAATAAAAATACAATTCTTCATGTGACAACAAAATGTCACAACTCCAACACTCCCCCATGACATTTTGGTTGGAACCTTCAAATCATTTCTTCATACTTCAGCCATGATTGCAATTTGTGATTCTTTGCTTTCCATTTGATTTGACTCTTTTTGTTGCTACTCTTCAACATAGTTATCAACACTTTTAGCCAAAGATCAACCACATACAAAGAAATCCTCCCTTTGCATCATCAGATTTTTTTTGGCACCTTCAACTGCTGTTTTTCTTCAAATTTCTGCCCTTCTGATTTTGTAACTGCAAGTCTTTAGAGTCTTTGTTTTTTATTTGATCCAAGCTCCCATGGTTGCAACTATTCTTTCATAGTTGATCAACTTTCTTTAACCTCACTCAAAGAACTTTCTCTTCGTGCATCTTCTCATCAGATTTTTAATGACAGATGCCGATTCTTTTTCTTCAATCAAACTGGATTGACTACAAGCTTTGAAGTTTTTGTTTTCTATTTGATCAAAGCTTTCTTTGGTTGAAAATCCTACATCATAGGTCTCAACTCTTTCTACCTAAGATCAACCTCATCCAAAAAACTTTCTCTTGCATCATTCCTTTAGTTTGTAATTCTGTGATTTGCAAGTCTTAAGATTCTTTGTTTTCTATCTGATCAAAGGCCTTCTTTGGTTGCAATCCTACATCATAGGTGTCAACTCTTTCTACCTAAGATCAACCTCATCCAAAGATCTTTTTACTTGAATCATCACATCAAATTTTTGGTTGAAGATTTCTGCCGAATCATCTCCTCCTTTATGTACAAGGTTTGCTTTTGCAAAAAACCAAGCATATTTTTGGATGATGATTTATCAGACATTTGACGCCTGTTTATAAGCCATTTCAGACTTTCTTTAGCATCTTTACTTCATCCATATTCCATAGCAACTTAAGGTTTTTCTGGTTTTCTCAGACTTTCAAAGATCGTAATTTTTGCAAACTAGTTCACTCCTTTTCTCAGCCACTTTCATCACCATCTGAGACATTCATTTCCCAGGTTTTGCTGTTGATTTTTGAGCTTTCCAGGTTTGTCTTTCATCATGTTTTCTGGCACCTTTTTGAAGGTTATTTTGAAGCTCCCTCTTCATGGTAATTCTCTTCAGATTTTGTTGAAGTCTGCAGCTGATTTCATCATACTGGTTTTGCTTCATTTCTTCAGCAACATTTTCATTTTTTTAATCATTACCAGCATCTTCATTTTTAGCATAACAACAGCTTCTTTTTCCTTCATCTGAGAGAGTCATTCCCAGGTTTTGTTGATTTTTGAACTTTACCAGGTTCTATGAAACATTCAGTTTTATCTTCAGAGTTTCATCCATGATTGCCCTTTTTGAAATTTCTTGTTTTTCATTTTTTTTCAAGCTCTTTTGATTGTAATTTCTACATAATTGTCAATCCTTTTTTAGCTTTGAAATCAACTACATACAATTAAACTTTCATTTTGAATCATTGGATTTTTGAAACATTCAAATTCATTTTCAGAAATTTGATTTTTGTTGAAATGAAGAAAGCTTCTATTCTGATTTTCATTAAGAAGTAGAAGTTTACAGTTGAATTTTGAAGTTACTGGTTATACATTGATCTTTACCGGATTCACCTCTTGCTTACCGTTTTTACAGTTAATCAAAAAGATTTGAATTTACTGGATTTGAATCAACTTACCGGATTTACATTTGCATACCGTATATGGCATATACCGGATTTACATGAAGCATACCGTATCTGCAAGTCCCGTACCGTATATGCACAAAGCTAATTGGATTTGCAAGGGTCTTACTGGTTTTTCTAGAAAAACAGGCACTTACCGGATTTGCAAGGAGCTCATCGTATTTGCAATATTCTTACCGTATATGCATGAACTCACCGGATTTGACAGAGGAATGCTCTGTTTTTGCTCTATTTTTCAGCCTTTTTCAGCACTTTTTCAGCTGATTTTCTTCAATTGTTTGATGCTAATGATTTAGTTTTTCAGCTCTAATCTTCAAAAATTAGTTTTTCAGCTCTAAATCCTTACAAAAAAATACTAGATTCAACCACTTCTCAGCTTCATTTTCCACCAGATTTCTCTGTTTTTTTTTCAGCTTTTCCCAGTTTTTTTCAGCTTCTTTCACTTCTTCTTCTTCTTCTTCTTATTCTTTTTTCAACCTAAGGCCCCTTTCCAAGACCATTTATGCTCTGATACCATGTTGGGATTTTGACTTTGATCTAAGACTCTTTTAAGAGAACCCTTAACATCTTTGATTTTGTGTATGGAGGACTGTATTGAAAACTTAACAAAACATAAATTGTATACCGGTTAATGCATAGCTTACCGGCTTTCTTACCACAACATAAAACACAAGAAAAACATATGAATTTATGCATATACTCTGCTATCCTTGAAGAATAGATCAGAGGAGGAAGGAGCTTTGAATTTCTACATTTTTTAAGACGGTTTTTCTATAACAAATCCTTCATTTATTTCCACATATTTTTTTTCTTACAAATTGGCTCTATTTATAGCCAAACTTACTAGATATTCTACAAGATATTTAGAGATATTTTCTACCTCTTGACTATCCACTTACAAGTAGTAGCTTTCAACTTTGCTACTAAAACTTACTTTACTTGTAGAATGGTTTACTACTTTGTGTTGTACTAGTTATAATCTAATCTAACTTAACATGAAGTTAGTTAGACATTTCAACTAAACTAGCTACAAACTAGATTACAATAAAAATACAATTCTTCATGTGATAACAAAATGTCACAACTCCAACAGCCTCATCTTCCGGCTTCCACCACCTATGTATATATATCTTTAACACTCGGGTGACGTGACACACTATAATAGGTGATGTGATTATATTTGTAATCAATCATATCTCCCACCACCTATTGTAGTATACCACGTCACTCGAATATTTAACATAAACTAAACATCGTGCTTAAAATGAAAGTCATTATAAGTTTACGAAAGACTTCTATTGATTCCATACAAATCTATAACGTCTATGAATTTCACAAAAGTTAACCACTTAAAATGTCTATAAAAGTGTGTTTAAACACACCCGCTTAAGAATTCCAATCCATCCAAACATATTCTTAGTCACTTAAGATTATGACATTAATTACCCCATCTCATAGACGAATCACATTAGTATACCGGTAAATGCATTCAATGTGAAAACTATGGAAAACTATGTAACTCGTCACGATCATCCAATTGAAATATTTCTCTCTAATAAAACGTCAAGCTCAGTTACAGTGTGTGAGTCTATCCTAAAAACAAGTTGCTAATATATACATATATATACTAGTTAGGAGCAACGTGCGATGCACGTTATATGAGTCTATGCTAAAAACAAGTTGCTAATATATATATATATATATATATATATATATATATATATATATATATATATATATATATATATATATATATATATATATATACTAGTTAGGAGCAACGTGCGATGCACGTTTGCTTAGTTGATGTTATGTTTATTTGGTTGTGAAGATTTGTCTTGTGAATAAAGATGTTTGTAACTGTTGATGTATTTGATAAATAATTGCACGTGATATATTAAAAGAAGAGCAATAATCGAATGTATGGAATGATTGTATGAATAAACATATATAGCTCAATAGTTTTTTGAATGGTGCTTGAGATATTTTTGTTTCTAAGATGATGATCCAGCATTTTCCTCATCTTGCACTGTTTCAACAGAGAGGACATTGAAGTGTTTGTATTTTTTCTCTTTCAGTTTTTCTGGATCTACAAAAAGTTGAAGGTTCCAGATTTTTTCGGCTAATTTCTCTGCAACGCTTTTAACATATGGTTGATTTTCCTGCAAAATAAATTTTGGATAGGTTCACATAATGAATAGAAAACCAATTTAAAGATATTTTAAATAACTGTTTGTAATGTAATTGAAGTTTTGAAGAAAAAATAAAGAGTTACCTCTCCAAGATGTTCCATCAATTCTGCTGCTGAACAACCAAGTGTCTGTTCTGCTACTTCACCAAACAAAGTAGCAGCAATCTTTCCAGTGTTGTCGTCCAGTTCAACATATGTTCTAGCACTTTAAATGCGTCGAATATATTAATTGGAATCGGAATGTCGTTAAATTATAAATGAAATAAGACATCAATTTTGAACGTAAATTGTGAGATACACACCGTGGTTTGCTGATCCCTTGGGTCTTGCAATATATACAAATGAAGGTTTCATTGTATTTATATCCAGTTCCTCTATTACAGGCAACACATGACATGTAATAAAATACTTGGGCAAATTCAATCACATTTATCTTCGCCTTTATCCAGATTCTTGCTTTCTATATTAAATCATAATGAATTTTTAGAATGAATGTTTGTGTAAATATTATGGTGAATTACCAATGAAATAATATTTACCTGTGTGGGTTGTAAACTCGTAATAAAATCTGCAATATCGCAAAGTTTCACAATTTAACGAATTCCAACAGATGAATGTGGTGTAGATGTGTATGTGAAGGATCTTGCAATGATAGTTTTGATTATCGAATCATTGTTCTCTGCCGTTAAAATTCAGAAAAGAATAATAATGCAAGGAAATGAAATATACATGTAAATTGCATACATCACATAATTATGTCTAATATTAATGCATTAATATGTAATTTTTAATTGACGAGAATTACCATTGCTTCATTGCAAATGCCTCAGGAAGAAGAGGATTGATTATAAAGGTACTTGTCGAACGTGATGAAAGAGACAATCCTTTGTTGAAATTGAGATCGATTTTAGTGCAAGTATATGCAGTATGGAAAAATATGTAACATTTGTTATTATTATAAATACCGTTATATGAGTCAACGGATATTTTTGCTCCAAGTATTATTGGCTTCTCTTCAATAATATCTGATATTTTCTAACATTCGTCTTCGACAAATTGACCCCACATGGTCAAACATATGGGGTTCAAGCTACGAAATTGAAATTATTAAAAGAATTAATAAAGTATTCCTGAATTAATATAGGAATTAGAATTTGAAGGGAATGAGAAGTTATAAAAAATTTTTACCTTTCATCGATAACATATATCTCTTGAATTGTTATTGTTCCAAATGTTGTCGTTACCTCTTTAGTTGGCTTTATTTTTATTGCAACAACTAAAATAGCTGAATATTTAAATATAAAATGTTAATTTATATTGATAATAAATTTTTTAAAAAATTGAAATTAAATTACCCGTTTCTTCAATCGACCCTCTATGAGTCTCTAAATCCTTGAGTGGGACGATCTCGTATTTCGGTGCATTTATTTGCTGATCGTTCTGTGGAACATCTTCTATTATTGTTTTTGAGTTCAGAGTCCACTGATATTTATATTCTCCAATTTTGTATTTCGGATCCACTGGTTTGACATATGCATTGATGATATAATATGAGTGTAAAATTTTTGAGGTGTCGGTCCGGGAGTCAATATCAGAGCCAAACATTGCCGCCTGCACTCGATTTCCCTGTACGAAGAATAAAAGTAATTGTGATTAATAGTGTATTATATAAAGTTATGTGGATTTTTTTTTTGTACTGATTTTTTAAAATAATTTATGTATGATTTATTTATTTTTACACAAAATATGTTGTAAAAAGAGAGTTAAATTAATACAAAGTAGTTAATGTTTTTTATATGATATGATATAATTTAAGAGCCTCTAATTTGAAAGGATATTGATTATTGTAAACAAAATATAGGGTAACGAATATCATACCCGTTGATCAATTAATGTCAAATTTTGGTACTTCACCGTTGTGCGTGTGCTTGTTCGCTTATGTGACTTCTCCGCAACGATCATCTTAATCTTCCAGTTTTTTGTATTCGGAGTGATATCCTTTATTGATGTGTGCACCGTCCACATTTTTTCTCTTTTCTGATAAAGAAATATCAGATGCGTAAGTGTAACAGTTCTTAGTTTAAATTCATAATCGACTAAAATAATTTTGAAGACTCTGAAATAAATTACTGAATATTAGACATATGGGGGAAAATATTATAATACACAATAAATCAAAAGTATACAATTAAATATAGTTACCTGAATAACATTAATTGAAACATGATAATGTAAGCAATTCTGTGTACACAATATTTATTCTGTGTACACAATATATTGCAATTCTGTGTAAGCAATTCTGTGTACACAATATTTTTTGTGGTGTTGTTTTCACGTTATTCAGTGGACATTGGTCGTATTAGAATCCTCACTGTAGATGCTGTCTTTGCCCTCGATAAAGCCACATATAATTGACCATGTGAAAAAACTGGTTGAGGTAAATAAATCCCAACATAATCCAATGTCTGCCCTTGTGACTTATTTATAGTCATTGCAAAACTTAATCTTATGGGGAACTGAGTTCGTTTGAATGGGAAACCATTATTTTCTTCAACATTTGGTAGAAATGGTATCCTTGGAATGAACACTCTTTTTCCAATATGGTGTCCAACTGCAATTTCTACATCTATGACATTTCAATCAAAAGCCCGACAAATCAAACGGGTTCCATTGCATAGTCCTTATGAAGGATTAATGTTTCTAAGCAGCATGATGGGACAGTTTTTCTTTAGTAATAATTCATGTGGCGGAAGTCCGTTTGGGGTTAGAGTATTTAAGAAATCTTCCATAACTGATTGTTCAGATGCATCTGTTGTCTCATCGAAACTGTAATATCGATGTATTTCTCCTGGGAACCTATGAATCAGCAATGCATTTATTTCATCAACATAACCGTTCTTCGGTGTTAATATGGCCCGATTCATCATAGGTGAAATATTTATTGAATATTCATGAACATCGTGGAAAACATCTTCTATCAAATGATCTAAAGAAGTGCTATCATCATCATAGGGAACAAGCATCATGTTTGGTATTTTAATCGTTTCACCGATTGCGTTCGGCGGCATTCTGTTTCCTGTTTGTAATACATAATCTAAAAAATCTGGATCTAGTCTTGCTCGTATATTTTGTTTTAATCGGAACTTAATCAATGTAGGCCACAAATACGAATAAACCAAACTGGAATTTACCTGTTCTTGTCTTATTCCTTTACGAACGACAGGCAAAACCTGTCGAAAATCTCCACCGAAAACAAAAATCTTGCCACCGAATGTTAGATCTGAATCGTTGATGTCTCGTAGCATTTTATCTAATGCTTCTATGTGTTGTTTTCTCGTCATTGGAGCCTCATCCCAAATTATTAATTTTGCCGCACGTAGTAGGTTTGCCAGTGCACTTTGTTTACTGACACAGCACGTACTTCTTTCGTCAGTATCAAGTGGAAGCTTAAAGCGTGAGTGTGCCGTTCGACCTCCCGGAAGAATTGATGCGACAACACCGATGAAGCGATTGCAAGTGCTACTAATTTTCTTGATCGCATCAAGTTACTTTAAAAGTGCTTTGTACAGGAATGTTTTCCCCATCCCACCTGGGCCATCTACAAAGAATGCAGCATTTTGGTTTGCAAATACTTTTTCTAGTACTGCATTATAGGCATGTTATTGTTCACTATTAAGAGATTGTGATGCAGCGATATCCTCTTCTGGAATTTCAACAGCCAATTCGTCATTGATTTCTCTAGATCTGTATTCATCTTCATCGAAACAAATGTCGTCATCAAGAAGATGGTACGAATTAATGTCTTTCCCCATTGATTCAATTGTCAATGAGATTGACCTCAATACTTTGGTTCTTACATTTGATATAGAATCTTCTGTTGATTTGAAATCAGCTGACATTTCTTGCTCAAAACGTTCCCAAAGCTCCCTCGGATTGGTTGGACTACAATAAACCAATATTGTTGCAAATAGCCATCTCAAAGTTGAAGGCATCTGATATAGAGTCGCTTCATTTAAACAATCTTCTAAGCTGCTGTCTCTCTGTAGCAACCCATGCATTGTTGCTGCCTCGCGAAATGTTGGGGCCACAACACCATCAACTGTCCTTAGGTCTTCAAATGACAAAGGTCCCCTTACATGGTTTAACAATATCCGTAGAAAATACCTCTCGCCTTCAAATGGATTTGCGGTAACAATACGGCCTATAACTGTTTTTTTTCCAAGGAGTCCAATTCCTGTTTTGTTGGTTCCAAACATAATATTCCGGAAAATCTTTATACAATAATGTTTTTACGTTGTCGTCTACTCAATTTAATGCACAGAACTCTGTTAACATCGATTTTCTAGAACGATCTAAGTTAACAACATTGTTTAGATCGTCATTTGCTAGGAAAGTCACTGGGTGTTGATCCTCCAGATGTAAATGTAAACTGTAGACTGTTGGGTACATTTCATTAATAGTAAAGTCAAATATCCTCCACATAGCATCAGGGGGAACAATCCATCGGGCCGATTGGAATTGTTGGATTTCATCAATTTGCTCATTCTGTTGTTCAGAAATCAAGTTGAAAGCAACATGGTCATGTCCTTTATAAACGTATTTATAAAGATATTTGACTACTTTTATCGTAGAACAAATCTCGACATTAATGTGACAGTCAAATGTTGCAAGCAGATATGGATTATATGGAACAACCCAACGATTATCTAAATTTTTGCCTCTGACTTTGACAACTATTCCATTGTTTGAACGCCTATATATTGGAAAGCAATCATTTCCAACGGTTGTAGCAGATGCGTAATTCTTTGGATAATTACTTTTGCAACAACCATTTTTTTTCATGCAAACATTTGATGGGTTGAAAACTCCACATGGTCCATGCATCATATGTTTTACAACAGCGTTATGCAAGTGTAAGTTTGCATTTTTATCAGGTATCTCTGCTGATACGATCTCGTCAAAAGATTCTGGCGCATAGACCTTCCAATCCTTTTGTAAGATAATTAAGAAATGCGCATGTGGAAGACCTCTCTTTTGATGCTCAATGACGTAGACATTTGCTGAGACTTTACCAAATATTTTCCTCTTGAATAATTGATCCTTTAATTCTTCTAATTTTGCACGAAAGACTCGAGCAACCAAATCTAGTCGATTCTGACCCTCCTCTTGTGGATTTAGTTCATTTGTAATTTCTTTCCAATTTGGATTGCACGTCATCGTTAAGAAAATGTCCGATTTTTCGAAGCGTTGAACTAAGGCCATTGCTTCCATATATCTTTTTCTCATGTCTCTTGGACCTCCAATAAATGATGAAAGCAGTATAATCCGTTTTCCAACATTAGAAGCATTTCTTTCCCCAAGCATAATTGTATCAACAATACCTTGATATAACTCTGATCGAATATGCTGTTGCTACTTCCTAAAATAATCCAATCTTGAAGTCTCGATCTTAACATACATATCTACTACAAATTGTTGCAATAGTCGACCAGAAACCAGCACAATTGATCTGGCATTTTCTCTGATTTGCAAGTTGTAGCAATAATATTCATGGCGTGAAATAGCTGGGTCCTTCATTCTTCTGTTTAATGCTACAAAAGTTGAATGTGAATGAAAGGTTGAGTTGGACATGCATACTAAATGAAATTTTTGAGTATTAATAATGCAATCTAACCTAGTTGTTCTCTTGCAAGTAATTCTTCTGCGGTCTTTGATTGTTCAGGATTTATTGATTGGTTTGTTTCGTTATATGTAGATCTCTTTCCTCTACTGACCCTTTGAATCCCTTGATGCCAACCAACATCGCCACATGGAAATAACAACGGATATTGCAATGGATCGTAACGCCCGAAATAGTACTGAACTATATGACTTCCACCGGAATGGTTAAAGACAGAAATGTTACGTCCTCTTAGTTGATCTTCACCATCATTTTCTACCCATATTGCTGCAACTTGTGAACACGTGGGAGCATTGAATACACGTTGATCTAGGCCAAAGATCGATCTTATATGAATTATTCTATTTTCCAAATTTGGAAAATCACCAAGAGAGCGGAAAAAAACAGAATATGGATTGATGCGAAGAATATCGATGAGTTGAGTTACAATTGATGGATCCATTCTGTTTGAATCATAAATGTGATTTTCTAATTCATGTTCTGTATCATAGAAATACAACTGGAGATAAGAAGGACGACCATTTGAAGGAATCAAATCATTGATATAGTGATAGATCTGTCCCTGAGTTCTGAAAGTGTAGATTCCTCTATTTCTCCTGCAAAGATCTTTATCAAATTTCACTCCGAAGGATGTGAAAGCGAACTTGTTATTATAAGTTCGAATGTATGTCCTAAAATGTACAGATTCATCTATGTTATAGGTGAACAACGAATAAAGCTTATCAGGAACATCATTTGTGGCTAAAGAAATTGTTCCATCAGCACAGCAGAAGCCAATTGTTTCAAGGTGGAATCGCTTTACTTTACAATGTATACAGCTGAGTACTAATGGCAGAGAATATGCTTCAGATGGCACTACCTTGATCAATTGTCTAAATCCGATAGAAACGTGATGCGACCCACCTATTTGGTTGAAAAATGAAAATAACGCAACATAAGCAAGCTTGTCACGTTGTTTGAATTATCTGAGTAAGGACATTACTGGTACAGTACCAATATTTGATTACTGAATTGAAAGAACCAACTAATTTTACATTTGTTTCTTACCCCTAGGAGGTGTCGGCATATTTGTATCATAGCTCGACTCCTCTTGAACGACATATGGATCCTATTTGTATAATACATTCCAAAATCTCAGAGGAAAAGAATAGAATGATTGTGGAATAAGAAATATAGAAAAATGATTGGAGGAGAACCTGCTGGATAAAGAGTTGATTAGAAGATTTGGAGACATTATTTGAGGATGAATTTGTCTCTGAATTAATGACACAGTCTTTGACACCAGGAAGAATACATACTTCACGACACGAATCCTTTTCGACGATATCAATATGAACACCGGTGTTTCGCTGTCTCTTTGATGCCTTTTCAATAACACCAATGTTGTCTGTATATTGGATATCATTATTTGAATATCGAGCAATCGACATAGTCGTTTTTTCGCCACCAGATGTATCGAAATTATTTATACGAATGGAGTTCCTTTTCGATGCTTTTTGTTCGGCATATCTTTCTCTTCGTTTTTTACGAATCTCCTCTTTTTTCTCTTCTGAAAAATCTCTATATGGGATTCTCATCTTCAAAGAATAGTTCACACGCTTAAATTTGGCATAACTTTATATATTTTGTTTGTAATTTTTTTTTAAATTATTTATAAAATCTTACCACTTCTCATTATGTTAATGAAGGAAACGATTGTTTCAACTGTTACATACTTTTCTACAGAAGCAAAGATAAAATAAATAAGTCACAGGTATTTCATATGCTCAATTAAATAAATAATCACATGATAAAATACTATGAAATTGGAAACTAACAAAAGCATATTTCAATTTCACATTCAAAAAATGTTTCAGAAACTATTTGTCAAACTCAATTCCCTATTATAAGCAACTATCAACTATTTTTCAACTAATTATTTTAAAATATTTCTCTACTAATTTTTAATTTGGATGTTATGATTTTTTTCAGTTTTTTTATTATTAATTTGTAGGCGGGTCATCAAATTCCTCATGCCACATCATCGATTCGTGTTATCTTAATTCATTGGTTGAGAATCCATTCCCACCGAGTTTTACCTCCCCTTTCCAGACTTTGTGTTTCTCTGTTTCTGTTGAGGGGCCCTTCTGGATCGTTTGATATGCCTAATGGCGGAACAGTGAAGACACATGTCAGAATAGATGGCTTTGCGGGTTTTGAGTTAGGGTAATTCTATTACCACTACAAATTTTATTAAGTACACCACAATATTGTCATTTACTTGCATTTTTCGTTTATTAGAATTTTTAGTCCCATTGGTTGATGGCTTTTACAGTTTCACATAGGTATTCTTCAAGGCGAGTGGAAGTGAATAACGATTAATTCAAAAAGCTTCATAATTACAAATTAATATTTACCCCCCACTTATTTCTTGTTTACACTGTAATCATCAAATTCATTTTACTTCGACTGTTGAATTCAATATTTTGGTTATTCATTTTCCTCAACTTTTTGATGAAAGCAGATTTCAATTACAAAAACATTAAATCATTAATTATTTAATTAACAAAAAATTACATCTTTATTAATAAAAAATTAATTCTTAAACAAAACTATTAAATATAAGTCACATAAAACATGCAATTATAATTTAAACTAATTAATGGTGGCGAGTTTACCTCAATTTTCGCTAGACCCGTGAAAAGTGAAGCGAACAGAAAGCTCAATCTTGTATTCGTCCGTACGGTTCGTCTACCCAAAACAGAAAATAAGTTTCAATTAGTATTTCGAAATTTTAAAGTTTTAAAATGATTGAATAAAATTTATGGACTTAATTGAAAATTTATTCAAACCGGAAATTGAAAAGTGTAAGGACTGAAATACACTTTATGAAAATTTGTGTACTAACAGTGGGAAACAACAACTTCAGCAACGGTTTTCTCTAAAACATAAACTTTCGGGCTGAAACAAATACTTCAAACAATAAAAATAAAGTTCAGGGGCTTAATTGAAAATTTATGAAGCTCAAATTGAAAATTTAAGGACTAAAAGTAAAATGTTCTAAATTACGGATCGACTTCGTAAAACAAACTCGAGACAGTTTCACAAATAACAGAAACCTTTGGGACCGAAATCAAACACCTTTTAAAAATTGGGCTTCAGGGACAATTACACAATAAAAATCAAAAAAATAAAAAATAAAAACACTCTTTCTCTCTCTCCCCCAATAATCGAAACAGAGACAAGAGGAGAGGCGACGGAGGGCGCTCCACTGGGTTCGGGTTCCGGCCTCTCCGACGGTATTCCGGTTGAAAAACGGTCGGGAAAGCTGGGTAAGTTCATGGGTCCTCCTGTTTCTTGGTTCTTCAAGCTGTTTGGGGTGGATTTTGGGTGGAAGATGGGTTGCCGAGTTTGTGTGGAATGGCTGTTGGTGTGAATTGGTGTCGATTTTGGGTTGGAAAGTGAAAGATGGGTTGCCGAGTTTGTGTGGAATGGCTGTTGGTGTGAATTGGTGTCGATTTTGGGTTGGAAATGGTGATTTCGTGGTTCGGTTGAGAATGAATGGTGGTGGTTGCGATTTTGGCTCATTCGCTGGACGTGGATTGCAGTTTGATTTTCTGCGTGATGGGTGTGGCTGTCGATTTTCGGGTTGGAAATGGTGGTTTCGTGGTTCGGTTGAGGATGAATGGTGGTGGTTGCGATTTTGCCTACTTGGCCGGACGTGGAATACAGGTCGGTTTCCTGCAAATTGTGTTTCTCATCTTTACAATTTGGTGGAATCATCACCTTCTTACTACACCGAATATCCGTTCCTGAAAATGTCAATTGCTGAAATCTCTGGAATGGAATCACAGGCAATTGTCAACTACGAAATCTCTGGAATGGAACAGGCAATTCTCAGTTACATTACATATACTTCCATTCAACAGCCTCAAGCCTCTTCGGTTCCTAAACTGATAGAAGGTAAATGGCTGCCTTAATTGCTACTGTTTTGTTTCATTGCCACTGTTACTGTTCCATCAGACACCGTTAGGCACTTACCGTTCCGTTTCACATACCCAGGCACTTCAAAGAACAATTTCTGTTACCGTTCCGTTTGACACCATTTCATAGGCACTTATAATATAGAAAGATATGATTTTTCGAAGGACAGACTTGGCTTAGGCTTGGTTTGGTTTAGCATTGCTGTAGAGCTAAGATAATCAGTTTTAACAGTAATAAAGAAATAATCAACTGTGAAAAATCAGTTGAGTCTTTAATAATTTTTTGTTTCAAAACCAACATTTTAGCGTTAGATAAACAAAACTGATTTATTAATTTATTTGTATAAAATTTTAAAATGAATTTTGATTATAATGTCTTCTTGTATTATTATCTAAAATTTATTTTTACTTTTATAACACGTAACATTGTTAAATAATTATCTAAACAATATATTCGGAATTAATAGTTACTTTAAAAGGAAAAATATTATCTATTTAATTTCAAAACTAAGAAGAACTCTACACGAAGAGCATGTTGAACTCATTTATTCTTACTAGGTACAAGCAACGTGTAATGGACGTTTGCCTAGTTTATATTTAATAGTTTTGTTTAAGAATTAATTTGTTATTAATAAAGATGTAATTTTTTTGTTAATTAAATAATTAATGATGTAATGTTTATGTAATTGATAAATAATTAGATGTGTGATTTTAATGTTGTGATGTAAGTTGATGAGATCGAATAAAATAAGCAAAAGTTGACAAATTTGGAGAAAGTGCTAAATTGTAAGGGATCCAAAGTTCGGGGACTAAAATATAAATACTTAAAAGTAGTGCCGAACCTCATAATGAAGATTTGAGAGTGCTCGGAGTCAATTGGATAAAGGAAGACATCAATGGAATCAGATTTAGTCAAAAGATGAACACAAATCAATTTTCAACCGAAAAATTATGCTCTCATGTTTTAGTCTCATATTGATACCTATTTTTAGCATAGAAAGTGATTGAATTGGAGAATGATGTCTGAATCAAAGTTGTATTCAGACGAGTTAGCTTTCCAACGCATTTTGAATCGCCTCAATCGGATATCAGAATACAAAGTTATGATAAAAACACTGAAGAAGGTGCAACTGCCTATTTAAAACAAGAAATTCCGTTACATAGTCTGTTAAAATAATAAATTCCGTTAGTTTTTCCATTAAAAACAAGAAATTCCGTTACATAGCTACTTTAATATATAGAAGATATATGTAGACGCGACTAGTTCCTTATATCAAAAGAAAAATATATATAAATGAAATGGTGAATGATGCTTCTGGACAATAAATGTCGCCAAATCAATCTACCCATGTTTGCCCCTTTTTTTCTGTAATTCATTTTTCCTTAAAAGACATTTTTCAATTACATATTTTATGGGATTATAATTTTTAAATTACAAGTTTCGTCAACTTTTATTAAAATCCAAAAAAAAAAAAAAATTCCAGATGCCCATACAATATGCATGGGATTAGCCGGGTCAATGGGATTCTTTTATCCTGATTGGAAGAGAAATTACCAAACGTCTAGCGACCTAATTTTAAATTCAAGTGGTCATTTTGTAGACTAATCCTTCACAGATTCCTTCTCAATGAAAAAGAAAAGAAAAAAACTAAAGTACAATTTCACAAAAATATCAAATTGGGTTGTCATATAAGAGAGGGAGTACATCTTCATCCGTTTCTTTTTGTAAGGGAAGTAATCCCACCCATGCCATTTCAATTACTTTTGGCAAGATTAGGCTCCACGACCCTCTGTGGCCCTGGGCACTCTAATTATCGAAAGATAATTTTTTTTTACAAAAATAACCATTTTGAAATAAATTTACTATTGTAATTGAAACCCTAAATGCAAAAGGCCGTCAATAACTGCTAATATAAAACCACGATCAGATATTTGGAGAGGTATATCCAATTTGTATTCTCCGATCATGTTACAAAAAGTGAAAAAAAAATAATAATAATTGGCATTTTAACTAAAAAAGTGGGAGCTTAATCGTAAATTTTGCTACGAAGTGTTCTTCTCACACCGCAGGCGATGCATTTGGATTCAGGTTCTACAGGGACTTTCAAAATTGTTGTCCTGAAGCACGCAAGGGTCTTTGCGACGTGAAAGGGCATGGTGGGTTCATACCTTACGACTAGTCTTAGATGTTCACTAAATACAATGGAAAAGATTGGAACTAAATAGATTTCTCTCTCTCTTTTCCTGCGTATTTTAGTAGAGAAGCAAAATATATAACATAAAAAGTTCTCATATGATATTGTAGACATATTTCAATTTACAAATCACACTAATGAATTTGTATTCAAGTAAGGTCCAAATTAAAATGCCACAACTATGCAAACATTGCCTAAATCAATGGAAAGGTCACAAACACCCAATTGAATAATATTCAAATAATTTCAATTAAAAGGTCAAGTCTTTGCCTTGTCTTGATCTTTTGAAATGTTAAGGAGTCTCTGATTCAGACCCCAAGTCTACTAATAAGTTAATTTTCCATAAATAATAAATGTTAGGAAAATTTCATGGTATCTATTTGGATATTACCATTTACTTTTTCTTAGCTGACAAATTAATGTTCAATCTTTTGATTTCATTTGCATATTCCTATGGTTTCCACAAAATTTCACAAAAACTATTGATTATCTCATCTTATACAATTATTTACAACCCTATAAACAAAGTCTTTTTCTTCATAACCCATAAACTGGAAAGTTAAACAAATCTCAGTTTTAATTTCCAAAAGAAATCTTCCACTAAATTTTTTTTTAGTTAAAAATAATTTAGAGTAAGATACAAGAATAATCTCTCTCTCTCTCTCTAGAATAGTTAAAAATAATTTAGAGTAAGATACACGAATAATCTCTCAATTTTGTCCAGTTTCTAATTATGTTTCAATAGTTGATGAAATCGCTACTTCGTAAAATCTTTCATTTTCAGTAGTATAAGGTCAAAACATAATGTTTTGCGGAAAATAACGGATAAATTCTACTACGAACTTTTTTAGTAATCCCCCCCAAAAAAAGAAGAAGAAGAAGAAGAAGTCAAATAGAACAATAAATTTTTGGATAATATATTCACATATCAATTTCTGTTCACCGAACTACATAATAATAATAATAATAATAATAATAATAATGATAATAATAATAAAAAATTTATTAATTTTTGGTCATTTTTACATTTATGTCCCCAACTTTTTTTCTCGTATTATAATCTCAATGTTATTTTAGTTCGCACACTTTATTCCTGATGATGGTCAAATAAATTCATTGAAATGAAGAAAAAAAAACTTATTTGCCCTACATATCTTTCTATATATAAAAAGTGTCTATTTAACGGAATTTGTTGGTTTAACGGAAAAACTAACGGAATTTCTTGTTTTAAACAGGCAGATGCACCTTCTTTCAGTGTTTTTATCATAACTTTGTATTCCGATATTCGATTGAGGCGATTCAAAATGCGTTGGAAAGCTAACCCATCTGGCTACAACTTTGATTCAAACATTATTCTCCAATTCGACCACTTTATATGCCAAAAATAGGTTTCAATATAACGGACTATGTAACGGAATTTCTTGTTTTAAACAGGCAGTTGCACCTTCTTTCAGTGTTTTTATCATAACTTTGTATTTCGATATCCGATTGAGCCGATTCAAAATGCGTTGGAAAGCTAACTCATCTGGCTACAACTTTGATTCAGACATCATTCTTCAATTCGATCACGTTCATTGCCAAAAATAGGTCTCAATATAACAGACTATGTAACAAAATTTCTTGTTTTAAACAAGCAGCTGCACCTTCTTTCAATGTTTTTATTATAGCTTTGTATTCTGATATCCAATTGAGGCGATTCAAAATGAGTTGGAAAGCTAACTCATCTGGCTACAATTTTGATTCAGATATCATTCTCCAATTCGATCACTTTCTATGCCAAAAATATGTCTCAATATAACGGACTATGTAACAGAATTTCCTGTTTTAAACAGGCAGCTGCACCTTCTTTCAGTGTTTTTATCATAACTTTGTATTCCGATATCCGATTGAGGCAATTCAAAATGCGTTGGAAATCTAACTCATTTGGTTACAACTTTGGTTCAGAAATCATTCTCTAATTCGACCACTTTATATGCCAAAAATAGGTTTCAATATAACGGACTATGTAACGGAATTTCTTGTTTTAAACAGGCAGCTGCACCTTCTTTCAGTGTTTTTATCATAACTTTGTATTCCGATATCCTATTGAGGCGATGCAAAATGAGTTGGAAAGCTAACTCATCTAGCTACAACTTTAATTCAGACATCATTCTCCAATTCGATCACTTCCTATGCCAAAAATAGATCTCAATATGAGACTAAAACACTAGAGCATAACTTTTCGGTTGAAAATTGATTTGTGATCATCTTTTAATTAAATTTGATCCCCTTGACATCTTCCTTTATCCAATTGACTCCGAGTACTCTCAAATCTTCATCGTGAGATTCGGCACAACTTTTATGTATTTACATTTTAGCCCCCGAACTTTGGATCCCTTACAATTTAGTCATTTCTCCAAATTTGTCTACTTTTGCTTATTTTCTTCAATCTCACCAACCTACATCACAATATCAAAATCACACATCTAATTATTTATCAATTACATAAACATTACATCATTAATTATTTATAGGGTGTACATTTCGCTTTTACGTGAGAAATCAAGCCGTTGGCAACACAATTCATGCCGTTGGGAGCCGCAATTTTGGACCAATTCTCTCACTGTAGGGCTGTAGGTTTGAAAAAAAAATGGTAACATAATCAATTTTCCTTCCTCCTTGCAGCGCGCCCAGACACGCCCTTAATTAACCAAAAAAAATTATATCTTTATTAATAACAAATTAATTATTAAACAAAAATATTAAATATAAACTAAGCAAACGTGCATTGCACGTTGCTTGCACCTAGTTTTTAAATAAGCAAGATAAACAACATATACATAAGTTCGACAAATTTTTTTTCCTATCTTAACAGAATATTTGGACAAAAATCATTATAAGAGACAGAATGTGTTAAATAATTGAAGGTTAAAAGATAAAACTGTGAGAAAAAGGTTGAAGATGTTAGTAAAAAAAGGAGAAAATTTGAAGATCTACTTTGAAACTAAAATGTGTTGTAGTTAACAAAAACAGTGGTGTTGGGAATAGAATTACCCTACAGTTTTTTGCTCCCGAAAAAATAAAAATCAAATCGGTTGAAAAAGTATTTTAGAAAACGACTACGCAATGATGCTATATAAGTAAAGACAATAAAAGTAAGTATATACATATATATATATATATATGTCAATTTATTTAGGTTGCGGTGGAACATTCAACACAGCAACACCGCCTATGTTATCCTCTATATAAAGGCTCTTGGTTCATGCAACAAAAACAGAAAAAGAAACAAAGAATTCACTGTTACAAGTTTCGAAAATGTTGGGGAAATGGGTTGGGATGCTAATTTTGATTGCTATGGTTGCTGGTGGTCGGGTGGTTACAATGGCACAAGGCATAACTCCGAGTCAATGTAAGGATGAAAAAAATACTCTGCTCAATAATTGTAGGCCAGTTATTTTTGGGAGGAATCCATCGGCTGCTTGTTGTCAGAATTTAAGGGATGCTCATTTTGAATGTGTTTGTCCTTACGTTAGCCCTAAAGTGGCAGCAGCAATTAAAGGCATTGGAGTATTACAAATAACTTACAACACATATTTATTCTTGCAGGTATTACCACTCCACCATGAAGTGTCCCTAAAAATCAAGGCCCTTACAATATTACTATAATTACTGATGTTCTAGTGTAGTAGAATAAGTGAAGCTCCATTGGGGTAGTTCACCACTTTATTTGAGCTTACTTTGTTATGTATTTGGTGTGACTTTCTTGTGTTTAATTTAAGCATTGTCAGAAATAAAATTACGTTTTTATGCTCAATATTCCTTGTGTTCTTGTTTTTGAGAATTTATGAATTCTCGCAAATGATAAATAGATGTTCATTTTATCATTCTTTACTAGATTTCTTTGAGCCTATTATTGTATCATATATAAAGAAATTTATAAACCAAACGCGGAAAACATAAATAAAATTGATCATTTTCTTGTCAAAATTATGAATTTTTATAACAAAAAAATGTAATCGAGAACTCTACACGAATATGTCGGACTTTGCCAATGTGCAATACTAACTAAATGGAAGGCTACACTGCAGAATCTATACAATGGAAAACAAGTACTGCCTACCATTACTATATGAATGTTCATTGTGGGCTCTAAAATGGGCCTCGACACATCTCTCTTAATTATAAATATTCAGACATAGTGACACCCAAAGTCAATCAAGAACCTTAATCTCATCAATCATACTTAGCAGCATCACATTCATCCATTTCAAAAATTATTTTTAAAATTAATGGTCCAGATTTTGACAACATCAATGTCGTCTCCATCATTGTCAACCACAATTGTAGAAATAGATTAATTCTAATCTCATTGGTCATTGAACTTGAGGTAACAAAATTCTTGTAATTGCAATCAGGTAATTCTCTCTTCAATTCGGCATTCGTATTTTCGTCTATTGCAAATCTCATTCACCTAAACTCAAACATGTTTGATTAATTATAAAAATAAGTAAAAATTACTTATTTTTAGAAACAAATAAGCTTAATTATGATAAATCATGGCGAATATCTTTTACAGGATTAAAACTCCAGGACTTAGCTAATAAATTTCACTATAGACAATAAAAACTTACATTATAATCCAACCTAGGAAACCCACTAGCTAGACTCACTAATCTAATTTCTACAAATTTCAAGACACGCTGATACGTGATTCATTCACACATGATCACAATTTTCTGGAATTGTCTATCTCTGTATATCACCAAGAATACCTTGTTCTTGTACTCTTCGCATACTTCTGGTCCAACCTCCCTCAATTTTCAATAACCTCTGAAAGCTATTGAAAAAGTACATTCCTGATTACATTTAGGAAGTTGGTGTTTTGGATGATATGATTTTGATGTTTTCCCTACTTGTGGTTGATTGATCTCAAGATGTCTAATTGTTGGTTGATCTCCAAAGGATGTTACGAAGGTAGAAAATAATGATCAACCACAAGTTTTCATGAAATAGGGCTTGTGTATTTATAATATAGAGGTATTTGGTAGTATAGGATAGATATAACTATTGAAAATCGCGAACTAGGATTTCTTGAAAAACATGGTTGCTCGAGCGCTAGGCTAGTGATAGGAGAGTTACAGATGTGTCGTTCGAGCGATAAGCGGGTGACAATGATTCTGTTTTAGATGCTCAAGCATCAGCTTGGTGGCAGGCTAACATAGTTCTAGTGACTCTTTCTCTATACTCCATACTCGAACTCAAAGACTCCTAGTTTCATCTATACAACACCCTAAAAAACTCTTTGACTTTTACAACTCTTTTATAATAATCAAATTACCTAAAGAATTGCCAATACAATTTAAAATCTAACAATCTCCCCCTTTGACATTCTGTGACAATACTATACAAGTCAAGGAAGTAAAAACAAAACTACTCTACCCATACTCAAACTCAAACTGAATGTCTGTCTCTTGCATTCCTTGTTAAACATGTTTCTTGAAATCAACAACTCAAATATCAAGTGTAAAAACACATGAAATGGTGTGTGCTGTCGCGGGCACCCAAAAGTAATACCTTAACCTCTAAAACTAATGTAGTAGTGGAAGTAAGGGTTGATCCCACGAAGAGTGTGTAACTCAATATTTTATGTTTCGTACAATGATTGAGGGGTTTTGTATGCAAATAATTGTAAATAACGCAATCAGTAACGATGAAAATTAAATTAACGAAAACATTCAAAAGACTAACCTTGGTCTAAGTCCACATCCACCATCGAAAATCCACGATTGATCACAGATATAAGGATAATTCAATTCATATTTCGAATATTCATCGTTGGAATTGATTCATATTTCTCCTTAATTTTAGTTAATTAGAAACCAGCGTTCTAATTAACCCTAATTATTAAATAATCCCAGGCTAGCGCTCAAAATTCAATTTAATAACAGCTTTACACAATAGAGAAATTGATGAGCTAGATAACACAAACACCAACTATTGCATTCAATCTATTTAAACATTCTTCCTAAATTCAATAACCTCTATCACAGAAAATCATCAAATCCTATTGCTTCACAAGTCAAAGGGATCAAACAATTACGAATTTGATATTTAACTTAGCGGTAGATTGTAACAAATAACAAACTAGTAAGCCTCCTAACAATTAAACATAACAATCATGAAAATAAGTGCAGAAGAATATTCAATACGCAAAATAAGAAAAACTATTTAGATATCACAATATGTGGTTCCGAGACTTCAATTTCCTTCGACCAAGTATAAAATTTTAGTTACAATTCATGAATCTAAGAGAGAAATAATGAAGAATGGAGTTTGAAGGCATTCTGTACATTCTCCCTTTGTTCTAGGGTTTTAAAATATGTATTTATAGTTGTCTCTATAGGTAGTTGACTTAAATTTGGAAACTGGAGATTCGCCTGTGAAAAATGCATATGCGCGCGTGCCGTATATTTCTTTACGCACGCGCCGTTCATTGGTTTTAGGCTCGGTAAGTAAAATTCATGACCGTGCACGCGCGAGAGAATTTGCCTGCGCGCTCGCAGGTTTGTCTCTGAACAATATTCGGTATTTTGGTCATAACTTTCTCCACAGGTATCCGATTGAGTTGATTCAAAATGAATTGGAAATATAACTCAAAGGGCTACAATGTTACTTGAAATACCATTTTCGAATTAGATCGTTTTCCATGTCAAAATGGGTCTCAATATGAGGCTAAAAATTGATGCAAAACTTTTCAGCTTGAAAGTTGATATGTGATAATGTTTTGGCTATATTTCATCCCTTTGACTCTTTTCTTCATCCGATTGACCTCTAACACTCTCAAATCTTTATCGTGAGGTTCCACACAATTTTTGAGTATTTGCATTTCAGTCCCCAAACTTCGTTTTCTTTCCTTTTGGCCATTGTTCGCTTATTTCTTCTAAATTACGCTATCTTCATTGAATTGCCACCTAAATCAAAATATGTATGTATTGAGTACATTTTGACATTGATTAATCATATGAACACATAAAATAAGGAGAGAAAAATATGCATTTTACATTCCTATCATGAAACATTAAATATTACAATTGAAACACACTATCATAACTATGCTATTTAGATTGAGAAGTAATGCTAATATTAATCAAAACATCAACTGAAATATTAATATTACAAAATATAAAAATTCAAAAAACCTAAGCATTCAATAAAGTAAAACTCTCAATACTATCATCTCTCCCTTACTGCAAACTCTGTAATTAAATTAGACTAAAATGCTAGTCATCTCTCCCCCTTTTTGTCACAAATGACGAAGGAAACTATATTAACAATAATAGTAACTCAAAAATCCAATTGATAGCATGCTAAAACATAATCAATGATCAGTAAACCTTTCTAAAACAAAATTCAAGTCTAAAGGGATTAAATCGTTTACGTGATTCATGTATGTAAAATGTCACTAATTCTTTGTCAACAAGACTCCAAAAATTAAATTTATGAGAAATGGCATACTAAACATCACTATTAAATAATTTTATTCCCCTAATAATGAAAGTCAAACCAAGAACGCATATTAGGACCAATAAATGAAGCTCATTTTTTATGTATATTATCCTTTTCTCCTCCTGACTTTAAGTATATATACATTTTCGCACAATTTCTATTTTTCTTTTTAAGCTAATCATTTTTCCTTTCAATTTTTTTTACTCTTCTCCATTAAGTGACTAAGATGACCCTTGTAGGGATTTTTAGGCCGATGACTCCAAGGCAGTTGACCATATAGCATCAAGTTATAAGAAATCCCTCGAGTTTAATTGCTCAACTCAAATATGATTCAAAGAAGAGTCTAAGATAAAACATTTTTTTTTTTCTTTAAGGAGATATACTAGAGTTTAGGTCTACTAAATTAAGGTCGATCCATGTTCAAGTCCACATTACCAATAGATGACGGCCGTCCCAAATCTCACATAGGCGGTCAAGACTCACTAACAAGATAGTGTGCAATAAAGATGGTACATGAAGAAACCTATAGTAAGTACTTCATAAAAACATAAACAAGTAATGAAAAATAAGCTATAACACATCAATTAAACTCATACTTGGCACAACACACATGTTCAAATAAATCGGATATCATGCTATACTGTAAAAAAAAATTCCATTTTTTTATTTTTCAATTTTTAAAAAAAATCAAACTATCTAAAAAGCAAAACTAAAATGAAATGCATGCAATAATGAATTAATCACAATTAATAAGTATAAGCATGCATCAAAAACACATAAACAATTAGGTATACAAACGCTCTTACCTTAAAAGCATTATGATTAATTTTTCAAATCACTCTTTTTAACTAGACTTATCTAGTGGAAGACTTATTTCGAGTCAATTGAGTCATTAACTTGGTCAAATGACCCACTTGATTAGTGAAGAAGTCAATCAGACTATCAAAATCATGATTTCTATTTTTAGTAAAATTATGATTTCTATTTCTATTCAGAAATTTATGACTTGTAGGCCTTATATGTCCTAACTCACCACAATTGAAACATATAGGGATAAACTTAGGTCCAAAGTTATGTTGTAGCGACTGAGAAAATAAAATAAAATAAAATCTTGTGTTTCATTTTAAAATAATTTTTCTTGTATAAATAGAAAAATAATTTGGATTATGTTATTTCGTCACTACGACACTTTCTAAGAGTTCAAATTAAAGTTTTGGTCACGATAGTAAATTTGAACGTACTTGTCTTTTAAGGTGTCAAATTTCTTTTAAATGTTTGTGATGATATATTTTAAGTTCCTAAAATTTTAAAAATATAGATACATTTATTGTTATGCCGAATAGTCCTTAAACATGGTTTTGTCTTCAAATAACTCCTATCTATTCAAACTTTTAATTTTTCTCATCCCTCAATGTGATTTTTCTTTTTCTCCATTAGGCATTTCATTTGAATTGGTAATAACCACTAAGTGTCATAAATATTTAATCATTTAAAACCCATAATGTTAATTATTTAAAAAAATGTTAATTATTAAAAAAAAACTGCCATTTAAATGAAAGTAACTTGCACGTTAATCATGAATCCACAATTTATATGCCTAAATAATATTCCACTTTCATTTGTTTTAACTTCCATTTTTGGTTATTGCTAATTGCTTTTGCATTTTGTGTTTGATAAGCAACTACATTCTACAATCCCTAAAGCCATATTTTCTCTCCTAAACTAAAATTCTTTTACATAAAATATTTTGCCTTTTTCCCATATATTTAAGGCACCTTGAATTTGAAAATTTTCTGAAGGAAAGGCTAAGACTTCGCTGCATTTTACTACATATTGAACGTCAAAGGATATTCAAACTCCAAGTGTTTAAGGTAGGGATGTTTACGACACTTTTGTAAGTAGAGTAAAATTATTTGTTTTTGGTTTGGATTAACGTGTTGTTGTGTTACTCATGAGAGAATGGAAGCACCCTATGGGTGGTTCAAATAAGAAATGAATAGATGAATTTTGATTCATGAAAAGGGGTTGTTAAAGCCTAAAAGTAAGCGGACTGCCCGATCACCGAATCGCTTTACAATTGACGATGACACAAATAACCAAGTTTGCATTTCTAGAAAACATAATTTTTTTTTATCTATTTACTTAAGTGTTTCCTACTGAGTATTAATTGTGATACTCACTCATACAAAATTTACAGGTTAATTGAAGGCACGGCAAGGGTTTGGCATGGTGCCAAGTGCTCGGCGATTTGGAATGCTTTGAACTTTTAGTAAAATTTCCATTCGTGTAAATCTCTTATGAATCCTTAGACAATACTTTTAAAATGTTTAATTTACTATTTTTGCCTAGTTTTACATATATTGCATGTCAACTATAACTTAGAAACATTGGAATGACTACGCATGAAAGTTATTTATTACTGGATTGAATTTTAGATTCTGTCCTTCTATTTGAAAGTGGTAAAACTTGGGCTATGGTACATGTTTTAAAGTGAAATTAGTATGATTTCAAAGGTATATGAGTCTTTTAATAGTAATCTTTGGAATTTTCCTAAAATATTATCTAGACAAAAAGTTATGTCCATTTTGGTAGACTACGTCGAGTCAGTTCCGAATTTTCTGTCCAGCATAGTCGAACAATATTTTCATATTTCAAACATTATCATCGAGACCCCAATTTTTTATATGATGTACGTATATGAATTTTATAGTCCCTGTTAAAATTTCATAATTTTTCGTCAACGTTTGCTAGGTCAAACATATTTTTCTCTTTGCGCTGTTGTATAACGGTAATTGCTGAAATTCCTCCAATGTTTTCCAAACTTTTTCTTATTTACAATTTATTTTGGTTAGCATTAAAGAGGTCAAACAAAGAGCACTTTTTTTTTAACGCTTTGAGTTTCGGGAATTTGGGGTGTTACATACGTGGTTGCTGATATCCATTCCTAGGTTGGTAGGTCCTACGATATCATTGTTCTTGAGTTCAGGATTATGAATATACATAGCCTGGTTGGTGGCGGGGACAAAAATGATTTCGGAAGTACTAGCTCTATTATGATCGGTCTGCTTATATTCTAAATCTCCCTTATTCCCAGCAGGCTTGTTCAACCCCAAAAGACTATACAGTTTCTGAGATCCACTAAAAAAGGAATGGAGATTAGCATTGGATTTCTCAAGGTTGCTTGTTAGGGTTTTAACCTTGGCCTAAGTTTTCTTCAACTAATCTTAACTCACTAAGGCTTTTGGTTGACTTCTAAAGGTCATACATAAGTCTCACTCTTTCTAGCTTAAGTGCATTAACCATATTAAGCACAACTTTATTCACATTCTTAATCTTAAAATTCTCCTCAAATAATTGTTGATAAGCCTCACGAATCTCTTCCTCATCTTAATAATCTTCCTCAAAGTGCTTACCACATCAACCTTCTCACCATCTTTATCAAATTCACTTATAATCCTAACATTGAAGGCCATAAACTTCTTACTCTCATCAAGAGTAGACCTCTCACTATGATTATCCAATTAGATGCGTCTATGAGAGTTGCATTGATAGCTTTACCCTTATTTTTCTTACCGTTGGGTACTCACTTCTATAGTGGCCAAAACCTTGACACTTACAACTTCTCACAGATTGTGATCTCTTTTTAGACTTACTGGGAGAACCTCTATGTCTCTCTTGAGGCTTCTTCTTATTTCTAAACATTTTTCAAAATTTCTTGGCAAAATAAGCGATTTCGTCTTCATTAATGATATATGTATCATTAGAGTCATACTCTTCTTTCCTAACAGTATTCAAGGCTGTAGACTTGTTCTTCTTAGGTGGAGATATAGTGAGTTCATAAGTTTGGAAATATCCAACTAATTCTTCAATCTTAACCGTATCTAAATTCTTGCTCTCTTCAATGGCCATAATTTTAGGCCTAAATATCTCAGGTAAAGATCTAAGAATTTTTCTGACAATCTTAGATTCAAGATTTGTCTCACTTAGGTTGAAGCTAGAATTAACTATGTTATTCACACTCGCATAGAAGTTATCAAATGTCTCATCATCCTTCATCCTAATCTATTCAAACCTAGTGGTCAACATCTGGAATTAAAAATTACCAATTAAAAATAATAAGTCACTTTTTAATTGTTCTATATGTTTAGTCAATCAAGTCAATTTTATCATATGTTGAATTACCATAATAATAAATAAAGTAGTAAATAACACAAGATTTGTTGATTGAAAAAATCCTTTACATGATTAAAAACTTTGGGACCAAGCCAGTAACTTCCACTATAGACAATAGGAACTTACAGTATGATCCAGCATAGAAAATCCACTAGACTCATTGATCTAATTTCTGTAGTCTTCAAAATCCACTGAAACGTGCTTCACTCACACTTGCTCCTGCTCTTCTGAAATTGTGTATCTCTGTAGATCACTAAGAGCATCTCGTTCTTGTACTTTTCCTGTACTTCTAGTCCAACTTTCCTCAATTTTGAGCAACCTTTAAAAGTTATTGAGAAAGTATATTCCTTATTATATTTAGGAAGTCAGTGCTTTGTATTATATGATTTTAATGTTTTTCTCAACTTGTGGTTAATTGATATCAAGATGTAGAATTGTTGGTTGACCTCCAAAAGATGTTATGAAGGTAGAAAATAATGATCAATCACAAGTTTTTATAGATAGAACTATTAAAAATCACGAACTAGGGTTTCTAAAAAAAATACCATACTTCGAGCGCCACGCAAGCGACAGGCGGGCGATATTGATTATGTTTGGATGCTCGAGTATTAGTTTGGCAGCAAACTAGCATAGTTCCAACGACTCTTTCCCCATGTTCTACACTTGGACCCGAAAACTCATAGTTCATCTATACAATACCCCCAAAGACTCATTTACTTTTACAACTATTTTATAATAATCATTTTATCTAAAGAATTGTCAATGCAACTCAAAACCTAACACTATGTATTGGGCTACTCTGTTTCTAGAACACCAAACAAAGAGACCAAAGCCACACCTAATCATTCGAAGCCTTCATAGATGAGTCCATTAGCACGAAAGGCTAATCTCTTATTTTCCTCAATAACCTACATATCATTGCTTTATCCCCATCAAAGTACAAGTTACTTTTAGTTTTATATTTGTCAAACAAAGTTCGAAAAATAATTTTTCCTAGTAGTACTTATTTTTTGAAGAAGTAAGTCTTAATTTAGTTTCAAGTATAATTAACTTATATGCTTAATTAATATAGTTCAATTTCATACTGGTCACCAACTTAAACTTGTTTGAATTTGTTTACTTTAAAAGTTATGCAGTTCGACCCTAACAATACCTAGAGGGGGATGAATAGGTATTTTATGCGGAATTAAAAATATTTTATGAATTAAACAGCAACAAGTCACTTTTTAATTCTAATTTAGATGATTAAACATGCAAGTCATTTTAGTCATAAGTTTGAATACCGCAGTTTATGTGATCAATCAATAAATAATAACGAAAGCAGTAAATCAACACCAGAATGATCATGGAGAAACCCAACTAGGAAAAACTTCAAGCACTTTGCCAATTAACAATTCACTATAAACGATATGTAACTTACAGTCTACCAACCTAGACGACGACACATACTATCTGATCTTCTCACTGCAATTCCAACAGCTTTCCTTGATTCTGTGCTCCTGCACCATTGCAGTTTTCAAAGCTCTCCTGGATTATACTCTCCTGCAGCAACTCTTAGTTTTGTGGAATCGTCTATTTCCCGTAAATCAACAAAGAACACTGCGTTCTTCACAAATTGGAACTCCAGTCAAACTTTCTCAATCTTTAGAACTTTGATCAGATGTAGAAGAAAAGCAGTTTAGTATTTGGATTATGGGAATGATGTTTTTCTCACCAAAACAATCAAAGCAGATGAGGGTTGAAAGAAGGAATTGAATGAATCTCTCACAGATGTAGCTCTCTCAATGTTCAACCTCCTCAATTTTTGTGCAACAGGGTTTTGGTATATATAGGTAGGTTAGAAAAATGAATGGGCCAGGGAAAAAGCCTTTAAAACGCGAAATAAAAATTTCTCGAATAAAGTTGTCACTCGAGCGAGAGTTCAGCGACAATCGAGCGACAGCATGTCGCTCGAGCGAAGGAGGGGCGACAGTCCAGTGACAATGTTTCTATTTTTGTAGCTCGAGCCAAACCTTGGCGGCAGTTTAGCGAAAATTCGCGCCGTTTTCTTCCTTTTGGCATTCTCGAACCCTGGACCTAATAACCATATTTTCAACGTATTTGCACATTACTTCTTGACTTTTTAAATATAGTACAACTCAATCCTTTTGTTTACAAAATCGCCAATTACAAATATTGAAAACCTAACGAACTCTCCCTTTGACATTCTGTGTCAAAACTACAAACTAAGTCAAGGCAGTAATCAAAAATAAATTACAGACTCAAAACCTACAAGAAACTAACTGACTTGAACAAGTCTGCAGTTCAATCAGCACCTATTCCTAAAACAAATAACTCAACACCCAGTGTAAATTGTGTGGAAAACAGTGTAATAAATAGTTCAAGCAGTTTATTTAATTTAGGCAATCTAAAAACATATGATGTTATTCAGTTTCAATCATGCATGCTCAACCAAGACATAATATCAATGCAACCCAACATACCACGAAGACACATTGATACTACTAAAACATCAAACTTAATTTAGCAGAACTGAAATTAAATAATATGCCTTTGGGTCATAAATCAAACAAAGTTGAATTTCTACTCCCCATTTTTGTCACAAAATAAGAAGGGATAAAAAAAAATACAACATCTTAAGAATGTAGGTGTAAGCAGTCATAAGTATATGCAATGAACTATAAACTTTCCCACAAACTAAATTAAAGTACCCATGGAGTAAATGATATAAGTGACCCATATGTGTTAAGTGCCACTAATCATCTGCTAATAAGTATATTCCTCTACCTACGAAAGTCAAACCAGTAAAGTACATTAGAACCTACATATGAAAGCTCATTTTTATGGAGAACGTCTTTTTCTCCCCCTGACTTGTAGCATAAAACAGTTATCTTATATCACAGCAGTAAACAGGAATGCTCATATATATTGTATTCATCTTAAGTGCAGACTTCTTTTCATTAAGCTACTAACATGACTCATGTAACGAGCTTTAGGCCAGTTAAGCCAAGTCAGCTGACCATAGGCACCAGGTTATGAGAAACCCCACAGGCTTAATTATTTAAATCAAGTAGGCTTCGAAAAATAGTATAAGAGATTGAGTTCCTTTAATTTAAATTTTTCATTATGTGTCTATTTATTATTGCAGGGATAAATTCGAGCTTAGGTCTAAATAAGTTGGTCAATTCATATTCAAAATAATCCTACTAACATGTGACTGACATCCCAAATCTCACACACGCGGTAGAGTCCCACTATCAAGTTCATAGTGCGTACAATGCAGATGGTATATGAAGAGACCTATATTAAATACTCCAAAAGTATCCTAAGCCAACAATGAGAATTATATTACAACTCACTAAATAAACTCATGCTTGATTACGATCAACAAAATCAAGTGTATTGTATATCATGTTGTAAAACAATTTCCTGCATAAAAACTTTGTGTTTTCCCTTTTTTTTATATATTTTTTTTTAAATTAACAACGTGAATGTACAAAGCACACGAAATAAAAGAAAATGCAAACAACCAAAACACAAAAATAGAAAGTAGAAATGCATGAGAATAAATAAATAAATAAATAAGATGCATGCATGTATAAATGAAAGTCATACAATAGTAGGATACGAGCATGCATCAAATATACTCAATCAATAAGGCACACAAATACTAATAGCAGTTTTTAGATATTTGAATTGAAGCCCATCCAACGGTTTAGTAAACAAGTTAGCTAATTGGTTTTCAGTATAAATACGTTCAAGATTAACTATTTGAGTTTCCACAAGCTCTCGAATGAAATGATGCCTAATATCAATATGTTTAGTTCGAGAGTGTTAAACATGATTTTTTGAAACATTAATAGCACTAGTATTGTCACCAAACACAGTCATAGTTCCTTGTTCAATCCCATAGTCACTTAACATATGCTTCACCAAAGCAGTTGAATGCAGCAGGTATATTCAGCCTCTACCGTGGACAATGAGATAGAATTTTGTTTCTTACTCATCCAAGCAATAAGATTAGCTCCAATGTAAAAGCAACCTCCAAATGTGCTTTTTCTATCATCCGCATTACCAGCCCAATCAGCATCAAAATAACCAGCAAGATCAAGTTTAGAGTCCCGAGAGTACAAGATCACATAATCTACAGTCCCATTGACATATCTGATGATACATCGGACAGCACTTAGGTGAGATTCCTTGGGATTAGCCTGAAAGCATGCACAAACCCCTACACTAAAAGCAATGTCAGGTCTACTAGTAGTGAAATAAAGTATACTATCTATCATACTTCTGTAAAGAGTCTGATCAACACTCTTACCTGTAGGATCATGACCTAACTCGACACTGGTGCTCATGGGGGTTCTAGTGTGTTTCTTGCTGTCTAAACCAAATCGTTTGACAAGGTTTTGGCATATTTCGATTGAGAAATGAACAAGCTCATCAGTTTGTTTGACTTGAAGCCCTAAAAATTAATTCAATTTTCCAATCATACTCATCTCAAATTCTTGCTTCATACACTCAGCAAAATCATGAGCAATAGAATCAACAGGAGAATCACAGACAATGTCATCGACGTAGATCTAGCTATCGTGATGGTATCTTCAATATGTCTTATAAATAGGGTTCTGCATGCTCTACCTCTCGAGAACCCATGTTCCATGAGATATGCAGTAAGCCTATCATGCCAAGCTCTGGGAGCTTGTTTCAGACCATATAAGGCTTTATTCAACTTATAAACATAATGCGGATATTTAGGATCAATAAATCTTTTAGGTTGTTCAACATTGGCTTCTTCCTGAAGTATTCCATTTAAGAAGGCACTCTTAACATCCATTTGATATAATTTAAAACCTAAAGTGCAGGCAACAGCCAAAAGAATTCGAATGGATTCAATCCTAGCAACAAGGGCGAAAGTTTCATCGAAATCAACTCCTTCGACCTGAGTATATCCTTGGGCTACTAACCTAGCCTTATTTCTAGTTGTAGTACCTTGATCATCGGTTTTATTCTTAAATATCCACTTAGTACCTATAATATTACAATCATCAGGCCTAGGAACTAGATCCTAAACTTCGTTTCTCGCAAACTGATTTAGCTCTTCATGCATCGTATTAACCCAACATTCATCACTAAGAGCTTCTTCCACTTTCTTAGGCTCAATCTAAGATACATAACTAGCATACGTCAGATTGTTCAAAACCCTCTTACAAAGTCACATTCCTTCATCTAAATCCCCTATAATATTCACTTTAGGATGATTCGTTTTAACGCGAGACGAAGGTTCTTTTGGAGGTTCAAATTTACCATCAGTTAGTAGGACTATCAAAACTATTAGAAGTACGTGGAGAATCGTGAACGGGGGTCTCTTTAGGTTCAACTACCATGATAGGATCAACACTTAGGTGTTCCAGCTTTACTTCATTCCCTCACTACAGACATCATCCACCACTACATTGATGGACTCTATTACAACCCGTGTACGAGAGTTGTATACACGATAGACACGACTATTTCTGGAATAACCTAGAATAATTCTCTCATCACTTTTAGAATCAAATTTTCCCAAATTTTCTCTATCTCTTAGTATGTAGCACTTGCTCCCAAACATACGAAAGTACTTGACTGTTGGCCGTTTACCTTTCTAGATCTCATATGGTGTCATATCAGTTTTAGGTCTCAGATAAACCCTGTTAACAATGTGACAAGCTATGTTGATGGCTTCCCCCCAGAAATACATGGCAAGATCCTTACCATGAAGCATGGCTCTTGCCATTTCTTGAAGCACACGATTTTTCCTTTCAACTACCCCATTTTGTTGTGGAGTGATCGGTGATGAGAACTCATGCTGGATTCCTTCCTCCAAACAGAAGTTCTCAAGATTTGAGTTTTCAAACTCTTTTCCACGATCACTACGAATTCTGGAAACAAAATATCCTTTCTTATTTTTAAGTCTCTTGCACAATGGGAAGATAAGACCGAACACTTCAGTTTTATCCCTCAGTAGTTCAATCCACGTAAATCGAGAAAAATAGTCAACCACAACTAGAATATATCTTTTACCACCAAGAATTTTAGTCCTTGATGGTCTCATTAGATCCATATGGAGTAGTTCAAGCAGCTTACTTGTCAAGATCTTAGAAGTGTGTTTGTGAGGCACTCTAATTTGTTTACTTTGTTAACACGGACAACAAACAGTGGTATCAGTATTTTCTAGCTTAGGTAGGCCATTGAATATTTTCTTCTAGCAAACTTAGACAAACTATTATGGTTCATATGACCCAGCCGTTAATGCCACAACTCAATAATGTTGATCTTGACTCTACTACGAATGTAGCGGGGATTTGGTAAAACTCTGTAACAATTATCAAAGGTTCTTACGCCTTCGAGAACAATGTTACCAGTTGAGTCATACACAGCGCACCTTTTCTGGACAAAGCTAACCTCAAAATCAGCATCACAAATTTGACTGATGCTCAACAAATTTGACTTTGACCCTTTCACATAAAGCGCATCAGATATGGTAGGTAGTCCAGTAATTTTAACAATACCTTTTTCCATGGATAGGTTCAGTAGTTCCATCTCCAAAAGTAACTACAACGCCATTCCACTCATCTAGAGAAGAGAACGAGGCCTTGTCTCCACACATATGTCTAAAACAAGCACTATCAAGGTACCACATAGAGACATTTTAGGCCTTAAGTGTGACGTGGGCAACATAACAGTTCACCTAATCATTTGACCTAGATACATCGATCTTTTTAACCTGAACCATCTCAATTTCTTTATCAAATTCTATAGTAGCTATAGATGCGAAGGCCATGAGCCTTTGATTATCTTTTTTACCAGACGTATCACTCTGAGCATTAGAATCCGATTCATCATCACTTAAGGTCATAGGCCTTACATATGCCATTATTAGAACTCATTTTCAAGTTAGAACATTCATTCATATAGTGACCATAACCCCGACACTCATGGTATCTAATAGATTAGGTTTTCTTATTAGCAGTTCTAGAGTCACTCTCTTCACGATTAGCTTCCATGAATTTACTACGGAATCCAATTTTTCGTTCGTGAGGTTTTTTCATATTCTTCATCACTTTCTTGAATTGTTTAACGAAATAAGCAATTTCGTCGTCCATAAGGGTCTCAGTATCAGTCAATTCGCTCCCCTCTTTTCTAATGGTGTTCATGGCAATGGATTTAACCTTTTTAAGTTGAGAAACAATGAGTTCATAAATTTGAAGTGATCTTACGAGTTCTTCAATCTTAACGGCATCTAAGTCTTTGCTTTTTTCTATCGCAGTAACCTTAGGTCTAAACCTCTCGGGCAAGGATTTAAGAACTATTCTAATGATTTTGGTCTCGGTTATCTTTTCACCTAAGTTAAAGATAGAGTTAACTATATTATTCAACTTCGCATATAATTCATCGAACTATTCATCGTCCTTCATTCTAATCTCTTCAAACTTAGTGGTTAATATCTACAGTTTAGAATTCTTAATAGTTTTGGTACCCTAGTGTGTGGTTTCTAGAATATTCCAAAAATTTTTGGCAGTTTCACACATCGACACTCGTCTAAACTCTTCGGCAGAGCATGTAATCCCAAACTGACTCATCTATATGTTAAAAAGGGTCAGGAATCGAATTAAAGCTCTAATACGAATTGAAAGTTATGCAGTTCAACCCTAACAATACCTAGAGGGGGTGAATATGTATTTTATGCGGAATTAAAAATATTTTACGACTTAAACAACAGGAAGTCACTTTTTAATTCTAATCTAGATTATTAAACATACAAGTCATTTTACTCCTAAATTTGAATACAATAGTTTATGTGATCAATTAATAAACAATAACAAAAGCAGTAAATCAACACTAGAATGATCACAGAGAAACCCAACTGGGAAAAATTTCGGGCACTTTGCCAGTCAACAATCCACTATAAACGATATGTAACTTACAGTCTACCAGTCTAGACGACGACACGTACTATCTGATCTCCTGATTGCAATTCCAACAGCTTTCCTGAATTTTGCGCTTCTGCACTACTCCCAGCTGCAGTTTTCAAAGCTCTTCTGGATTCTGCTCTCTTGCAGCAACTCCTAACTTTGTGTAATCGTCTATTTCACGTGGATCAACTAAGAACACCGCATTCTTCACAAACTGGAACTCCAGTCGAACTTCCTTGATCTCCAGAACTCTAATCAGATGTAAAAGAAAAGTAATTTGGTATTTGGATTATGGGAATGATGTTTTTCTCACCAAAACAATCAAAGCAGATGAGGGGAAAGAAGGAATTGAATGAATCTCTCACAGATGTAGCTCTCTCAATGTTCAACCTCCTCAATTTTTGTACAAATGGGTTTTGGTATATATAGGTAGGTTAGAAAAATGAATGGGCCAGGGAAAAAATCTTTAAAATGCGAAATAAAAAATTCCCGAATAAAGCTGTTAGGAGGAGCGACAGTCCAACGACAATGTTTCTATTTTTGTAGCTTGATCCAAACCTTGGCGACACTCTAGCGAAAATCTATACCATTTTCCTCCTTTTGCCATTCTCGAACCCTAGACATATTAACCCTATTTTCAACGTATTTGCACATTACTTCTTGACTTTTTAAACATAGTACAATTCAGTCCTTTTGTTTACAGAATCGCCAATTACAAAATATTGAAAACCTAACACACTTCATTTTGCATTTTTATATGTGTCTTCCGATTCCATCTGTAACCTTTACGAAAATTAAAGTTTCTGAAGGAAACCTCATGTTTTTCTGACATTAAATTCAATTTTTTTACCAGCTAATAAAACTTATGAGTTAATTAACTAAAAATATTACAACAGAAATCTTTATTCGATATGCTACTCCAACTTTGCTCTCCACTCTGTAATGGGTCAAATTAGCAACAAGGTCAGGTTCAGCTAATTACTAGAGGGTATGGGAAAATGTTAGGAAAAAGAATGATAAAGAAAGATGGTTTGGAATATGCTACTCAATAGTAGACATAGCTGACAATGAATTTCCCGTTAAATAACTTAACTAATAACTTAAGGAATTTATTACCATTTAACGGGTTGGAACTTGGAACATATTATTCAATAGTAGACATACGTTACCGCTGACATGAATTTCTCGTTAAATAACTTAACTAATAACTTAAAGAATTCATTATTATTTAACTGATGATGTATCTTTATTAATGGTGAATGACTTTATTCGTAAAATTAAGGGCAGTAGGCTAGTTATTCTCGAAAAGAATTTGATGGCGATTTGCTATCAAGTAATGAGTTTTCATGTTGAATGTATATTTGTTGATGTAGCTTCTGTTGAGTTTTAATTTGACATATGGGTCTACATATGTAATTAATTTTGTATTAGGGTGAGCCCATTTAAAGTGATGTAATCAAGAATTAAAGTTATTGGACTTTGGAAATCTAATATGGTATAGGCCTAAATATGTATAGAGACCAGATTCTTTTAGGATGTATTTTACAATGGACCAAAATACATATAGAAAGATATATATAGGGTTATGGCCGCCAATTCATACATGGCCTCTCATTCTTCATGCCATCCTATCAACACGAGAATAACAAGAGAAAGTGTATCGAAGAGGAAAATCAAGAACTCAAAAATCTTTTAATCAATAACTCGCAATTCAAGATCCAATAATCAAACTCGTTCCCAATGAATCAAGGTATTTTCCACATTTCATAATTCTTTTGGTGATTTGATATGGAGGATATTGGTTTCAATATAGAAAAAGGTTTTCATGTTCTTGAGATTCAAAAGTTTTAAATATAACAAGTAGTATCATAGTCAACTCCATGTTAAACCATTAAGAATCAAGAAAGAATCTTAGAGATGAAATTTGTACATTGGATTTTGCAATTCTTTAATTTTGGGATGCGAATTTTAACCCTAAATTTTGAATTTAAGCTTTTTTGAATAACATTTCGGAGTTAAAATGGGTTCGAATTACTGTAGTGCCTTGTTTGGGAGCTATACCGCCCAGTTTGGGGAAACAAAAAGGCATATTCATCTGGATAGAAATCTGAAATTTTGGAAAAATAAAAATTAAGTGACAAGTAATTTCAAATTTTGGTACAATCAGTTTCTTTTGGATGTCTAATATTCTAAAATAGATTAGATGAAACAACATATTACTAAAGTAATATCTCTTATATAAATTGATTTATTTGGAATATCAAGATAGTATGTAATTCATGCGGATATTAATCGATCCAAAAGAAGGTAAATGATTGACCGAATGACATACACTTGGGATAATAAAATATGTGACAATTATAAAGTTTTTTTTATGTGAACAATAAGTCGGTCCAATAATAGATTTATTATTTGACATAGTTTATTGCCAGTATTTGATTACTACACCAAGTACCACTAACAAGTTGATATTTATGTCCAATGACTAAATATCAATGTTGTGTTCGATTTTTTGTGATGGGGCCAACCATTATTTGAATTTATTTATTATTTAATATGAATTCTCATGTGAACATGTATTTATGGTTTTTGTTCTCCATTCAATTAATTCATCTGTATTTACAATATCATCCAACATCAACTATATTCCTATGATTAATAGAACTAACTTTAAGGACTGAAAAGAGAACATTCATATTGTTCTTGACTGCATAAATCTAGACTTTGAATTAAAGGCTGAACAACTTGCTTTACTCATGAATAAAAGTTCTGTTGATGAAAAAGGGAATTTGATCCTTCAATCCGCATGAATCTTATGATCATGAAGCATAGAATTTGAGAAATATTCAAGGACGCAGGGTCTGATAAGGTAACTATTGTCAAGGAATTGTTTTGAAGAAACCGAAAAATGCTTTGCAAAAAGTGATAAAGTTAAAACTAGTACACTTATGAAGAACTTAGTTTTACTAAAGTATAAGGATAAAGGAAATATAATATAAGGGAGTACAACATGGAAATGTCTTATCTTATTTCAAAACTAGAGGCATTAAAGCTTGAGTTGTTGATGATTTGCTTATATATTTGGTTTTGATTTCTCTTTCTACACAATTTAATAATTTAAGGTCAGTTACAACTGTCAAAAGGAGAAATGGACTCTTAATGAGCTCATTTCATATCGTGTGCAAGCTAAAACAAGAGAGAATTGAAAGTACTCACTTGGTAAATACATCTAAGGACAAGTTCAAGAAAAAAAAAAATAAGGGAAGCTGCATCTAATTCAGCTCAAAAGAAATGGCAAAAGCTTGAAAAGGATAAATAATTAGGCTGATACTTTTGTGAAAATCTGAAACACATTAAGAGGGACAGTACAAAATACCACACTTGAGGTGTAAAGAAATGTACACTTTTTCACTATGTGGGCAACAACAAATCAGCTGAAGTTGAGGCTATAGAGACTTTTAGATTATTATTAAAAATTGATTTTTATTTGTATTTGAAATAGACATTAATGCTACCATCTGTTAGGTAGAATTTGGTTTCTAAATCTATATTGGACAAATTCGAATATTCTTATTCATTTAAGAATAATCCGTTTAATATTTTTCTTAATTCAAATGTTGAAGGTACCGGTTCTTTATCAGTATATGATAATCTATATTTGCTTAATTTGATTGCCTCTTATAATGAAACATTATATGTGAATTCACATGGTATTAAACGCAAATTAATCTATAAGAATTTCGCTTCTTTATGGCACAAGCGATTAGGTTACATCTCTCAGAAGAAAATCGAAAAGCTTGTGTCGGAAGAAATTCTTAATCCCCTTGATTTTTTAGACTTAAGTTTTTGTGTTAATTGTATTAAGGGAAAATAGACAAATATTAGGGGATTAAGTGCCAATAGGACTTTCTATATCTTAGAACTACTACATCTATAGACCATTCATTTCGTCTTCTTAGAATTGTTAATGGTTATTTATTATGTTCGTAAATGATTTTTATCGTTATAGCTACTTGTATATCATTTATATGAAATATCTATCACTAGAAGTGTTCAAGGCTTACAATGTTGAGATAGAAAATCAACTCAACAAAAGAATAAAACATGTCAAATTTAACCGTGGTGGTAAATACTATGGCAGATATGATGGATCAAGAGAACAACATCTACGGCCTTTAGCTAGATTCCTAGAGAATTGGCAATCATCTTATAGTATGCCATGCCAGGATCTCCTAGCGTGAATGGTATTGCTAAGAGACGAAACAAAACACTTAAAGACATGGCAAGGGGATGATTAGCCATTTCATCTTACCAAAATCTTTCTGGAGAGAAATATTAAAGACTGCGCTTTACATTCTTAACAGACTTCCAAGTAAAGCAACTGTCGAAATTCTTCATATGCTTTGAAAAGGCAAGAACCCGAGTTTGAAGCATTTGCACATTTGGAATTGAGGATGTCCTAGTCAAAGTGGACAAGTTCATCTTCTCGGTCGATTTTATAATTCTTGATATAGAGGAGGATCATGACATTCCTATTATCTTGGGACGGCCATTTCTTACTGCCAGTCGAGCTTTGATTGATGTGCAAAAGGGAAAACTCATCTTAAAGGTTCAAGATGAACAAGTTACATTCAATATCTTGAAGGCCATCAAGTACCCATCGGAATTTGATTCATGCCTTCGAGTGAATGGTGTTGATCATGTGGTGGCCGATTCTCTTTATGGGCTTTTTAAGAATTCTCTTGAAACATGTATTGCACGTTCTTCAACTACCAAGGATGGGACTCCCGAAGTTGAACACGTGGCACATTATTTGGGGGCTACATCATTTTGTTCTTACAAGAGAGAGCCATACTTTGAGGATTTGAAAAAGAATTCTTCACCACCACTACCATCTCTTCAACTAGCACCTACACTTGAATTAAAGCCTCTTCCATCTCATTTAAGGTATTGATGGAACATAAGGAGGCCATCGATTGGACTATTGCAGATATTCGAGGAATTAGCACTTCTTTGTGCATGCATAAAATCCTTATGGAGGATGATTTTAAACCATCAGTGGAGCATCAAAGGAGGTTGAATCCGAACATGAAAGAAGTGGTGAGGGCTGAGGTTGTAAAATCGCTTAATGTGGGCATTATTTATCCGATTTCAGATAGTGCATGGGTGAGCCCCGCTCAATTAGTATCAAAAAAGGGAGGTATAATGGTAGTCGAAAATGAGAACAACGAACTTTACCTACAAGAACCGTGATCGGTTGGAGAGTATGCATTGATTATCGTAAACTCAATAATGCTACTAGAAAGGACCACCTCCATCTTCCTTTCATTGATCAAATGCTTGAACAATTGGCAGGGTATTCTCACTATTGCTTTTTGGATGGGTATTCGGGCTATAATCAAATTCCAATAGCCCTGGAGGATTGAGAGAAAACTACTTTCACTTGTCTATATGGTACATTTGCATATAGAAGGATGTCTTTTGGTCTTTTTAATGCACCCGCCTCTTTCCAAATGTGCATGATGGCTATTTTTTTGACATGGTGGAGAAATGTATTGAGGTTTTTATGGATGATTTCTCGATGTTTGGGGCCTCGTTTGATGGATGCTTGAAGAATTTGGAGATGGTATTAAAAAGATGTGATGAGACCAACTTAATACTTAATTGGAAAAAATGCCACTTCATGGTCCAAGAAGGCATAGTTCTTGGCCACCGAATTTCACGCAAAGGGATAGAGGTTAACAAGGCAAAAATCCAAATTATTGAGAAATTACCTCCACCAGATTCAGTAAAGGGGATAAGGAGTTTACTTCTCAAAGATCACAAAACCACTTTGTTCCTTGTTTGAGAAGAACAATACTTTTGATTTCTCTCAAGAGTGTCTTCATACTTTCAACACTCTGAAAGAGAAACGCATCACTGTTCCTATCAATGTAGCTCTAGATTGGGGTCTTCCATTTGAGCTTATGTGCGATGCAAGTGATTACACCGTTGGGGTGGTTTTGGGACAAAGAAGAGATAAAATCTTGCATGTTATCTACTACGCTAGTCGGACCTTGACTGATGCTCAATTGAACTATGCTACTACCGAAAAAGAGATGCTCGCGATGGTATTTGCATTTGATAAATTTCGGTCTTACCTCATTGAGTCGAATGTGATTGTTTACACCGACCACTCGACCCTCAAGTATTTACTAGCAAAGAAAGATGTCAAACCTCGATTGATTAGATGGGTTCTTTTACAAGAGTTTGACTTGGCAATCCATGATAAGAAGGGGACCGAAAATGTTGTTGTGGATCATTTGTCTCGACTTGAGCACACCGAAGAAGTGGAGGATTGTGAAATAAATGAGGTATTCCCCGATGAGCAACTCTTGCAAATCATGCATCTTCTACAAGTCACTCACACAACATGGTATGCGGACCATGTGAATTTTCTTACTAGTGGTATCACTCACCTATATCTTTCTTACCAACAAAAGAAGATATTCTTCGCCGATATCAAGCATTATTTTTAGGATGATCCTTTGTTGTTTAAACAAGGCCCGGATCAAATTATTCGGAGATGTGTGCCGGAAGATGAAATGGAGCAAATCCTCGAGCAATGTCATTCATCTCCCTATGGTAGTCACTTTGGTGCCGTGAAAACTGCATCAAAGGTACTTCAATCGGGTTTCTATTTGCCCACACTCTTATCTCTAAATGTGATAGGTGCCAACGTAGTGGTAATATCTCCAATCGAAATGAAATGCCGTTGAACTCTATATTGGAGGTAGAAATTTTTAATGTATGGGGTACTGATTTCATGGGGCCATTTTCTTCATCATTCTCAAATCCATACATTTTGGTGGTGGTCGATTATGTGTCGAAGTGGGTCGAAGCGGTGGCTTTGCCCACTAATGATACTCGAGTACTAGTAAACTTTTTAAAGAAAAATATTTTCTCTCGCTATGGTACACCCCGAGCTATCATTAGTGATAGAGGCAAACATTTTTGCAATCGTCTTTTCGACTCATTATTGACAAAATATGGAGTGAAGTATTGTGTGGCCACCCCCTATCATTCCCAAACTAGTGGGCCAAGTTGAGATTTTGAATAGGGAGTTGAAAAGGATTCTCGAGTTAACAGTGAGCGCCTCGAGAAAAGATTGGTCCAAGAAATTGGATGATGCATTATGGGCTTACCGCACCTCCTTCAAAACCCCTATTGGTATGTCCCATTACCGTCTTTTATTTGGGAAAGCTTGTTACCTCCCAGTCGAACTCGAGCATCGAGCTTATTGGGCAATGAAAGCTTTGAACTTTGATATCAAATTGGCCGGTGAGAAAAGATTGCTTCAATTGAATGAACTTGATGAATTCCACCTTGATTCTTATGAGAATGCTCGAATTTACAAAGAAAAGACAAAGAAATGGCATGACAAACACATTGTGAAGCGGGAGTTCTTTATTGGGCAACAAGTTCTTCTCTACAATTCTAGACTCCGACTGTTCCCCGGAAAGCTCCACTCAAGATGGTCGGGTCCTTTCACCATCGCAAAAATCTTTCCACATGGAGCAATTGAACTTTATCATGAAGAAAAGAGGAACTTCAAGGTTAACAGGCAACGTTTAAAACTATACTTAGGAGGCGATTTTTCGAAAGAGAAATCATTTATTCTCCTTGACAACCCGGTGTGATCATGCCCCAAAAGTCGAGCTAGAGACTTTAAAACAAGCGCTCATTGGGAGGCAACCCAATCTTCTTACCCTTTTACTATTTTGATATTTACTCATGATTAATACTTTTGTTATCACATTTTTAACATAAAACCATTTTTTGTAGGTCAAATTTTTGAAGTCCCACATATCTAAGGTTCTTCATAAGTTTGGAGGTAAATTGTGTACAAAAAGGTTACTTGCCCAAGTTCATTAAAAGCATCACAAGTCCAAGTACAGTATTGGTAGCTCTTCACCAAATATACAACCAGGGAAGTTTCGTTATCCCATATTCTCTTTTATCTTGTACTCTACACATTGAGAACAATGTGTGATTTAAGTTTGGGGGTGATTGTGCTTAAATTGCTGTTATTGTGTTGATATGTTAGATAGTCTTGCCGGCTTAGGATGTTTTGATGTTTAAAATTATTGGTTTCTCAATGTGTAATTTAAATTTGGGGGTGATTATGCTTAAATTGGTGATATTGTGTTGATATGTTAGATGGCTTTGGGGCTTAGGATGTTTTGATATTTAAAATTATTGTTGATTCATGAGCTATGACCAAATATGCTATTTGTGCCTAAATTTTTCAAAAATTGCTTGCCCATATGAGATCCCAAGTTACTTTGAGCACAGTAGTCATGATTAATTGTTATCTAAATGTGGAGATTTTTTGGATTGATGGGCAGATTTTTTTTTTTTTTTTTTGAATTGGTAATAACTAAGTTGTGAGTTGTGTTTAAATTTTTATCAATCTTACATTCTCTTCTCTTTCACTTAACCATATATATATATATATATATATATATATATATATATATATATATATATATATATATATATATATATATATATATATATATATATATATATATATATATATATATTTGTGTGGAGTGTCTTTTGCTAAGTATAAGCTAGGTAATGACCATATGCTAGGGATCTAAGCCCCATTTATTTTGTAATGCTAAAAAGGGATATTGCACTTATTATTCTTGCCTCACTTCGAAGCCTTTTTTACTCGAGTTATTAAGTCTGTTGAGGTATTTCAAAACCTAGCACCCTTTGATCTAAACAACCGGGGAGTTATCGACCCAAAACTCGTTACAAGGGTCAATAAGAAAGCTTAAAAGAGTAAGGTCAATCATAAGCTTTTATTGAAAATTTTGATGAAATTGTACAATTGTATTTGATGTTTGGGCTTAGAAAACTAGTGGATTTGAATTACTTAGTATAAACTTGAATGTAGAAACACTCATATAGTGGAGAATCATCACATGACTAGAGGTTGATATTGCCGATTAGACCTAACTGAACAAGAGCGAAAAAGAAATAAGTGAATTGAGAGCAACCTTTAGATTTACACCCGGGAAAAGAAAAGAAATATCTATTTGACGAGTATAAATCTCACGAGCGAGAAATGAAATATTTGACCACAAATGGTCGGGTTGGATCCAATTAAAAAAAAATTCTTTTTTTTCTGTCTCGATAATTTTTTTCCTAATTTAGATGATGATTGAAAGTGACTATGCACCCACACATCGATCGGACATTGGATAAGCTAAAATGATTTTTGTTAGCATGAGCATATTTGTGAATTGATTATACAATTTCACACTCTTTGATATTTTTAGCAAGCTATCTAATGTGTTGATCTTTATCTAGTTTGCATGATTGTGTGGTAGATAATCTTGCTCGAGGCGAGCAAAAACTTAAGTTTGGGGGTATTTGATAGGTGTGTTTTTAAACACTTTTTTAATACCTAAAGAAACTAATTATTGATTAAAATGAGTGGATTTCTACTCACAATTGTATAACATTTGCTTTTGTAAGCCAAAAACCACCTAAGGAAAGAGACCAAGGCAAAATGAGAAAAAAAAATAGACTAAAACGTACAAAAATTGTGAAGTTGGGGACCAAAGTGAACAAGCCTAAAAGTTGGAGGATATTGGGGATGCAATTTATGGAGGTCAAAATTGAAAGAAAAGTCAAAATTCGAGAATCAAATTGTACAAAATCATAGTTGAGGGACCTGGTGCACAAATATTGGAGGACTTAGCTGCAAATTGCTATTTTCCTGCAGCTAACTGAGGCCGCAGCGTCAATTTTGTAAAAAAAATTAGTTATGGGGACCGTTTCGTCACTTTTACAAAATTTGGGGACCTAGGCTGCAATTTTCACTAGGTTGAATTTTAAAAATCAGCCATTTGGACTTTTCTTCGTATTTTTCTTTTTCTTCTTGGTTGGGACGTCTTCTGCCTACTTCTTTCTTTGCTTTTTCTTTCATTTCATTTTTCTTTTCTTTTTCTTTTCATTTTTTTTGCTTTGTATTTTGGAGATTAAATCAAATAGCACAAGGAGTTTCTCCTTAGGATTCGGCAAAGATTTGGGAGAAAATCAATTTCAAGCTTCAAATAAGATTTTATTTATACATTTGACTTTTCTCATTTATTTTGCCATTTTTGTAATGAATGTTATTCATATTCTCATTTGTTCTCAAATGTATAACATGGGCTAATTGATTGTGTTGGGATTTGTGGTATTGGTTTAACTTAGCTTTTAATTAATTTAATATTTGCTCTTTAATGTTATGTTATTTATTTTCATGTGTTTCATGCATTTTCATTTATGTAGCTAATAGATGATTGTGTTTAGTGATTTGTACATCGTTCGAGAGAAGATTGTGCATTTTAGATCAAATAATAGAAACCCTAGATTTTTTTAGTGGATAGAGATATACTATTAGAACTAGGTAACCCAATAAGCTATTTTCACAAAGATTGAATGCGGTTGTTTGGTTGTAATCGACATAGAGATATAGTAGGTTAAATCAATCAATTATGGTTAATTTCGCTCGAGATGGGTAATTGACTAAATTTGGAAGACCGAGTCTAACATAGTGAATGAGTAATTCGTTAATTGGCTTGTAGAGAAATTAATTAGGCGACGGTTAAACGAAACCATGAATCCCAACCACGTATCCCTCCAAACTTTCCAAGTGTTTACGTTTTCTTATTTTGTAGATTTTTAGTTAATTTCTCATAATTTTCAAAATCAAATTTTATTGTGTATTTGTTCTTGTTGTTAAAATTAAATTGACTAAAGTTGTGTAATTAAAAGTAAGCATTCCTCGAGGGATCGACAACCTAGACTCAAAAAATCCACTTTATTACTTGAACGCGACCTGTGCACTTGCGGTATATTATTTTAGCGAACAATCAAATGAAACACACAATTAAATATGAGATTTGAAAAGTGGTAAATAAACTAAAAATCTACAAAATAAGAAAAACACAAATACTTGGAAATTTCGGAGGAAGAACGTGGTTGTGATTCATGATTTCGCTTAACGATCGCCTAATTAATTTTTCTACAAGTCAATTAATAAATTGCTTATTTACGATGTTAGACTCGATTTTCCAATTTTAGTTAATTACATCTCTCAAGTGAAATTAACCATAATTGATTTGTTTAACCTACTATATCTCTATGTCGATTACAGCCAAACAATCGCATTCAATCATTGTGAAAATAGCTCATTGGGTCACCTAAGGCTAATGGTATATCTCTATCCATTACACATTACATAAACCTAGGATTTCTACTATTTGGTCTAAAATGTTCAATCTTCTCTCGAATATGCACAAATCACTAAACACATTCATTCATTGGCCACATAAATGAAAATGCATGAAATACAATAATAAAAACACACGAGAATAAGCAACTTAATATCAAATAGGAAATATAGAAATTAATTAAGACTTGGTTAAACTAATTCCACAAATCCCAACATTATTAATTTAACCATTTTATATATGTGAAAACAAAGGAGAATATCCATACAATATATTACCAATTGAAGAAAATAATGAAGAAATAACAAGATTATAGATAAAACCCTTGTTTGGTTTGATTTTGAAGATAGTGGCTAGCTCTTGATTTCTCCAAAATTTCTCCAACTCCTTAAATGTATTCTCCTTGTACTATTACTTTTTCCCACAAAATTACAAGTAAAATGGAAAGATAAAGAAGGGAGAAAGAAAAAGAAAAATGAAAAAAAAAAAAAAACAAAGGAAAGCAACGGCAGAACAGGGAGAGAGGAAGAGAAAATAGGGATGCTGGTGGGTTTTTTTTAAAAAAAACCTATTCAAAAATTCTAACTTTGGTCCCCAGATTTTTATAAAGTGGGGAAAAGGTCCTCCGAGTTTTAAAAACAGCGTTGCGGCATTGGAACAGTAGCACTACAGCGCCACTGCTTTTGTAAATGCAGAAAATGGATTAAATTTGCCATTTTGCAGCTAAGTTCTCCAATATTTGTGTACTAGGTCCCTCAACTATGATTTTGTACAATTTGGTCCTCGAATGCTAACTTTTCTTTCAATTTTTGCCCTCCATAAATTGCATCCCAATGTCCTCTAACTTTTTGGCTTGTTCACTTTGATCCCCAACTTCACAATGTTTGTACACGTTTAGTCATTTTTTCCTTATTTTACCTTGTTCTCTTTCCTTGGGTGATTTTCGGCCTTCAAAAACAAATATTACGTAATTATGAATAGAATTTCATTTATTTTATCAATAAAAAGAATTTTTAGATATTAAATAAGTGTGGAAAAATACACTTATCAGACCACAAAATCATCGTCATCAACTTCAATATCGACATGTCCAATTCTACCATCAGTTGTCATGAGAAGAGGTGTAGATGGTTTTACACCAAAGGAACATGGCTTCCTGGTTGTATCAGTTTGGTGAACTGATCTATTCGTATTTCCGCCCTTTCTCTTCTCCATACGTGAAAGTTTTAGTTTGATGGGTTTGATATATAGCACTTCGGACATCTATGGCATTGCCATTTTAGTGTCAGGCCAAATCACATATTTTCAACTGCCATTCCAAAGCATTGAAATATGTAATATCAGGAATGCTACAATCCTGTACAGGATGCAATAATGTGTATGTAACCTATATTGTGTGATCTGTGGCTCAATGAAAATGACCTGTGACCTATGGTGTATCATTTTTGACATAATGAAAATGAGTTGTAACATATTTGCTGTGATATGTGACTTAAAAAAAATGTACACATGTGGCATGCAAATTTGTATTGTATTTAGACACTTACCTCCGAGTTCGAGAAGCAATCGGGTCATTCGAGCTTGGCAGTCGATGGGTGATCATCTGCCGTCCAATTCCTTATCCAGGGGTACTCTTTTGAAATCCTTTTGGCTATACATCCATCGAGACTAGGAAATGTCTCATATATCCATACTTGAAACACTATCAAAAGACCTTTTAATCTATAATGGGTTGTTCTCTTACTCAACCCCTCCCTAAGTGAACTGATAAGCGTGCCAAACAATGATTTACCCCAGGGGAACATATTCATTCCATTAAGTCTTCAAGTAGAACAAACAAGTAATGTTCAACAACTTTCTTGTAATCTCTGGGAAGTAAATATGAAGTGATGAAATACAATGCACCGAGCATGGAAACATCTTCATCGGAATGTCGTCAGCATCAATATATGCCTCCCTGACATCATCATGTGTCACAACCTTGAACTTACTGAAATATTTCTCTTTCAAAAGGGACGGCATCTTCTCCAGTATGTTCGTATCAGCATTCCCAAAATATCTAAGTTCGAACACTAAACAAACTCCGAAAGCGAGAATCTAACAAATTGCCCTTCTATATTGAACCACATTTCGTCGACATTTGGTTGTCGAACCTACCTCAGGAGGAAATAATGGATCAACTACGGTTGAACGACAATTTCATCGCACTCGAGAAAATGGCCAAAACATGCATTACGAATAATATTCATTTGTGCCTCCGTCAGATTGGTTTTAAGCTTCGACAAAACACCCTTCGTGTTAATAACAGTAATCTTACCAGGAAACCAACTTTTCTCTGGTATAACAAAAGTCCAAACCTGCATAAAGATCACCAAATAACGTATTAATTCAAAATTCAAACAAAAAAAAAAAAAAAAACCTTGTATGGTCACAACCTCCACACATGCATACTGGTCACAGGAAAAAAAAAGTTTGGTCACAGTCTGTTTGGTAGGTCACAAGCATGATTATTTTTTCCATTCTACAATTTGTAAATCAAACAAAACAAATGTCAGATTATGGAATACCAATATGCACTGAACTCATACATCACAAAAACCCCATGTACGGTCAACCTCCACACATGCATACTGGTTACACACAAAAAGTTTAGGTAGGTCACAAATATCATTATTTTGTCCATTCCACAATTCGTAAATCAAATAAAGCAAAGAACATTGTTTATGGGTCACAATGCGGAATACCAATAGGCAATGAACGCATACATCACAAATTGAATATAGCATAAGTCTCAAATGTATAATACACCATCAATACACGTTACTCATCACTTTTAGGGTTCGAACATATGATTCAATTGAAAAACACATCTGAAAATATCTCAAATACCTTCTTCTCCGACGTGTCTTTGACAGACCGCACCGATTTGTGTCTTTTAGATGACGAATCTTCATGAACCTTCTCCGACTTTCTCTTACCTTTTCTATCTGATGCCTCAACTACATTCTATCCTCACTCCTTGAGCAAGCCATTTGGGTTTAGGTTTATGATGTATAAATTTCGAGTTTGGGTGTAGAATATATAGCTTCGACGGAGTGAAGACACTTACAGTTCGATGATTTTATGGTGTTATGACAATTTATGTGATGACGGTAGTGGCGATTTCACGGGAGAAGAAACGTCGAGAATGAAGATCCTCTGCGGTCGTGGCCTCGTGGGTCTGTGAAGAAGAGGAGTGTGTTGAGGTTTTGAAATATATGGAAGTTACGTAGTTTTCCAACTTTATTACACTTAAATCACTGGGGAAATCTGTTACAATATGTATATATTATCAAATATATTTTTTAAAATATAATTTATATATATCTAAATATACATATATATTTATGTTGTATGTCATTAAAAATATCTGACTTCGGAAAAATAAAACTTCAAATCTGATTTTAGAATATAGATCTTGAAAAGTAGGGAATGGTGTAATTTCCACTTAAATAAAAAATACCTCTTTCAATTGGCCCATAAGGTGGGTCAACCCAGGCCAGAAATGCCGGTCCACGAATTTCTTGTTTTTATTGGGCTGAAACAAAAAAAATGGAAATTACACCCATTACCTTAATTAAAATAATAATACCATTATTACTTTCCCTTCTTTTTTATTTTAGAAAATACTGTCCTTTAGAAGTAAAAATGCTAAGTCATAAATCAAATCCAGTACCATGTTTCACGCTCAAAATTTTGGAAACCTTTTTCACTACCAAAATCCTTCCATTCTTAGAGTTTTTTTATTTCTAGCATAATTCTGGTCCAAATTGGAATACATCTCTATTTTTTCTTCATCAATCCAATTTTTATAATATTCATCATCTCAATGTTAATCTTTGAAACTGAAATCCCTATATTTCTTTTTATGTTTTTACACCAAAAATTCTGCAGCATAGAATTGGAAATCGAGAATTTGGATTGTAGAAATGGTTTTTTGCATATTGTAGGTCTCAAATCATTTTTAAGGTTTATCGGGGAAGTAGGCAAGTCTACTTTGGTGAAGATTTTGTTGGATCCGGGTTACGAGAATATGGTTGTTTGTATAGAATCAAAAGGTTAAAGTTTTAACCCGCAGGAGTGTAGTTAAAACACAATATAGTGAGTGAAAAATGCAGTATAATATGTAGTATAACAACAACACACAAACCATAAAATAAAACCATAAAAGAAGGAAAAGAAGAACAGGAAAGAAATTACAGATCTGAGGCAAGTGATGGCACTCTTTCCTTAAGACAATATTACCCTGCTACTGTGCTTACGGTTGGCGGCACTTATCTCCCTAGGTACAACGGATTTACTCATTGCGGTAGTAGCACTTCAAACCACAAGGAACCAGCGAAATTTTGTGGATTTTCTTCTCTACAAAGGAAAAGCGTTTTTGATGTTTAGGAATGATTTGCAAGAGTTTTATGCAATGTTCAATGCAAATATAATATAAGGGATGGCTTATGGACGTCCAAAGGGTCTTATTTATAGAGGATTAGGGGCTGTGGATGATGTGTTGCGGAGTAAAACAACGCAACCTTACCAAACCAGGTGACAGTACACTTCGCTAGCTACGCACTAGCTTCCTCACTCGAGCGACACTTACAGAGAGTTGTCACTCGATGCTCGCTCAGTCGTTGCTCGAGCGAGCGATACCTTCGCTCAAGCGACAGTACAAAATTACATCGCTAGTTGTTCACCTTGGTTATTGCTCGAGCGAGAGTGCAAAAATGTTTTACAGAAACTTTTCGCTTGCTTTTCCCCCAAACGTCGCTCGAGTGATCGACACCTTCGATCGAGTGAAGCCACAGTCGCTCAAGCGACAGTGTTTCATCCAATTCCTCTATTTTCTTCCATCTTTGGACAACAATTTCTCATTCATACGAAATTGGTTTCGAGATGCTAAATATACTCTTCAACTTCACATCTATACCCGTTCTTTCTGGGGGCTTCGCCCCCGAGCTCCCCATTTCAAAGCGCGGCAAACCATTTGCAAAGAAACGGATCGAGTCCGAATATTTGGCCTAAGTTGACACGAAGTCACACTTTTCAAACTTTGGTTTTCGACTTAACCAATTTTCTTGATTATTATGCCAATTTCCAACATATTTGAATAATGAACTCAACAATATGTTATCAGCAAAACTTTTCAGTGTTATAATGTAGACTATATCATCCAGAGAGATGGACTTGAGAAGAATTCAGATACAAATTGCTAAGAGGTTGAATTTGTAAGTGAAAATAGAGGAGAGTAAAGTAAGAATTGGCATTTGACTGTATAGAAGGCTTGAGAAAGATAAACAATTTCTCCTCATTATGGATCATACTTAGAATGCAATTGATCAGACATTTTGGACATTTCACACCCTGAAGTTAATGTCCGAGCAAGTGAATGTCAAAGCCACACACAATCCCTGGAGATGTAGTCGTAACAAAAAGGTTTGCAATTTTATGTCTACTTGACAGATTTTTGGTTGTGTAACTTATGTTAAGAATGTACTTGCAAATTTTTCCTAGGTTATAATCAACTTATTGTGAATATAGATCTTTACAACTGGCTAGTCACCTCTAGAAAAAATATAAGTAAATGGATATCTGAAAATTATCACTATACCTTCTTTTGTAGGCAAAAAAGAGAGATGTCATTGGATTAAAGGAACATGTAACAGTCCCTGAATTCTTTGGAGTGTCATTATAGTTCCACACTGTTAGACTTGTGTTTGGCATTCAGGTTTTTGTATTGAACTCCATGACAAATTCATAGCACGTGTGAATGAATACTTTTTAAATCATTCACTCTACCACGAAGTTAAGCTTTAGACATTGCTGCATGATTGTTTTACTATTATCCTTACAATTAGGTGTTAATATTTTTACATCTTTCTAGGCTCTCAAGAAGGCTGTTGAGGTCTTCTGCAACAAGGTTGTTACTGGAAGTTCTAGTGCAGAACTTCTTGCCATGTTTTGTGATAACATTCTCAAAAAAGGTAGGAGTGAAAAAGCCATTGAAGAGACATTGGAAGTTGTGTTTCTCTTGTTTTACAATATTGCTTTGTCGTTTATTAGGTAAAACACGTAGAAAAATGTGATTCAGGTTCTGTTTACTTTCGCAGGTGGTAAAACTACTTGCTTATATTAGTGATAAGGTTCTTTTTGCTGAATTCTATAGGTAAACTTCCCAACTTGATGGTTTGGGTTTTCAATCATTCAAATAAGATGATTGATTTTTATTACTATTTTTTTTTGCGGAAAAAGCTTGTTTGGCGGCTATTATTTGATAAGAGTGCCAATGATGAGCATGAGAGAAGTATCCTTACAAAGTTGAAGCAGCAATGCTTCTTCAAGACAGCAACATACAAAATAAAAGCTCAACTTACTTGGACTTGTGCAAACAAACACTAGTTTCGACCAGATCTGATCAATAGTATTTTGTGAAATGATAATCAGCCACCCTCAGCCATCATCACTGCTGAGCACATTGCACCCTGTGGGCCCCACCTTGCATGTCTTCATCCTTCTCATCGTATGCTTCTTGACGCTAAGCTTGCTTCCTTCTCATCTCCTCCTCCACGTTAACATCTTGCAGCATTGTCTCCAGCTCCAGGTTCGACGTTGCAGAGACGGCTTTGGAGGTAGGACAGCCTCCAAGGCCTTGACTTACTCTGGAGTTAGAGATTTAGGGAAATCCACGTTGAAATGAATATAGAGTTTACCCTTCATGAATGGTCTCCCATGCATCGGCATCCATTCATCATTGATGGCCTTAGTCGAATCAGGTTTCACGACTTCTCCAGGTTGTGATTTGATAAAGAGCTTCCTATCATCCAAGTGAGACAATATAAACTAGAAGCCACATAAAGCTTCGGTAAGACACGGTGAGTGCTCCACAAAAAGATCATCGCCCTTCCTCTTGAATTTAGGATGTTCCCTCTGCTGGACGACAACGACTACATTTCCAGTGATTGGGTCGAGTGCTTCATCAGATTGTGATTTGATAAGGAGCAATTGATCTGAAGTTTTGGACATTCCCTCGTAGTGCAATCTAATAATGCCGAGTTTCCAGATTTCATTATGTGTATATCAGATGTATGTCATTTCACACTATACAATGTATTATTTTTATCATAAACGTCATAGAGAAGTTCGGCATTCTGTGAGTTCTAAAATGTAAAATAAGATGTTATGTTAATCCCAATACTGGTGTACAAGTTCATCAATAAGTTTCTCATTACAAATTCCATGAAAAAGTCTCTCAACATCTGAAAATACTTCTGCGTATGGAACTTTTTAATGAATAAACACAGTTGTTTTGCACAATATCATTCTGGGAATTACGCAAATCCATCGCATGACATTACACCTAATTGTTAACGGAGTCTTTTACGACAATCGTTTTGTTAAGTGCTAGATGTAAACCGTCTACTTAAAAATCAAACAAATTGTTGTTTTCATGACCAAAAGAAAGAAAAAAAATTGAACTTCATCAACAAATCCTTGAAATTACCAGCTAATGGTAACCTCATTTGCAAAAGCCAAAAATCCACAAATATAGTTCATGTCAATGTGACTGTATATTGTACCATCAATGATGGTTCCAATAGCCCTGCAACCCCAATTTTCCCTAGCAAGTTGAATCATAAAAAATTCAAACGTGGAAAAAAGGGGAACAAATAAACAATTATATGCAGTCAATGTCAAATCACAACAAGTAATCAGTTATCGCAGAATAATATCTATTCATTTGCTGGAAAATGAAAAGCTAAAATCGTAACATCTTCAATTTTTTTCAAATCACGAGATGAAGAAGATGCAAAATGACAGTGCTACATTCAACATTCTTAAGGTGATTTTCCATGGATATTTTTCAGAAAGAGTGATTAATTTGGAGTTAAATTAAATATGCTTAGTCTATGCCTTCTTTAAATTCATTTGTATAATAATAAATATATATAAATTGCAATAAGAGCGTGGTCGACACTGGGCCCAAACCACCTAGGCAAGGGCTTAGAGCCTCCAAAAGGGTTGGATTATATTAAATAGGTGGCTTGGGCCTAGGGCCACAAAAAGGGTTGAATTATGGAAAAATTACCTTAAACCCTAGTTTTTAAGTTGACATTTCAAAAATAAGGGGGAGAAGGTTTAAATTTCAAAATTCAGGTGTTTAATTAATATATTATTATTTTTCAAAAAAAAAAACTAATATATTATTAAATTCTTTAATTAGAAAACACCCTACCTACCTCCCTCCACCCCCGTCATTTCCCCCAAATTGGTTCTCTCTCTACCTCTCCTCTCTCGCCGGCTGCTCTCCTCTCCTCTCTCTCTCTCTCTCGCCGGCTGCTCCCCTCTCCTCTCTCTCTCTCGCCGGCTGCTCTCCTCTCCTCTCTCTCTCTCTCGCCTCACCGCTGCAGCTATCCACCCTCGCATCGCCGTCGCAACGATTGAAGCGGCAATTGTTGTGGCTGGTCCGGCGGAGAATCAACAGAAACGCTCACACTCCTCTTCCGCCGCCACCGGCATCGCCAGTAATAATATTCTACTTTTGGTGTTTTAGATAGGTTTGTTCAGTAGAAAATTGCAGTGTTTGGATCTAAGGCTTTTAGTTTAAGCTATTATGCGATTTGTGCTCAGTATTTGTTGAGTTATGGAACTCTGAAGGTACAATTCCAATGGGCAATGTCCTTGTTCTCACCGTGCGCAGTGAGGTGGTGTTCTTTGTTGGTGATGATGCCACTGTTAAATATTGGGACCTGGGGAAATTTTGGGCACGAATTGATGTCAGAGTTTTTTAGGTGAGTTTTGTCGTTGGCAGTTGGTGGTGGTGGCTGTGGTGGTGTTGATGTTGGTTGGCGTAAGAGATGGCCTCTGTGGTGATGGTGGCGGTTGCGGCAGTGGTGCGTTGATTCTCCCTGTGGTGATTATGTGGGGTGCGGCTGTGGTGCAGTAATTAGCAGATGGTGGTGGTGGTGGTGCCGCGATGGCGATGGTTGGTTAGGGCGCAGGCCAGAGTGGTTAAGGCGCTGTGATGATGATTGAGATTGGTAGTGGTGGTGCTGCTGCGGTGGTGTTGTTAGTATTGTGGTGGTGCTGCTGCGGTGGTGTTGTTAGTATTGTGGTGGTGCCGCGTTGTGTTGTGGTAGCGGGGTAAGGATTTGCATTTGACTACTCCAGTATTCATAATGTTCACCTTCAAAAATTGGCACTGTACTTGGTGAATATGTGAACAAGGATGCTGCCGAATTTGTTGCCGTAGCTTTTCTGTTTCTGTTGGAAATAAAAATTTGCTGCTTAAGATAATGGACCGTAATCTAGAAATTCAGTAATTTAATTCATCTTTTGTGGTTGTGAATAAAGAGTAATTGTTAATTGCTTTGGCAGGTTGAGCCTGGCCATTTGTGGTGACCATTTGTGACCAAATATGTGTGTACTGTGACTGGCTGTAACCAATTTTGTGCTAATTGTGATCGATTGTGACTTGATCATATTCAAGTCACATTAGGTCACAATTAGCACAAAATTGGTCACAGACAATCACACTGAACACAAATTTGGTCACAGTTGGTCACATTGAATAACACTGGGTTACAATTAGTCACATATGAGACCTGTCAGCAGCTTGATTATATAAAGTAACTTGACATTTTTCTGGTAATTTTTTTATGAGGTGGAGGCAGGAGTGGGGTGGTGATAGGTGGATCTATAGGATGGGGGTGTGATTTCCAACTTTTAATTTTTTGAAAATCTTGAAATCGCCGAAGCATCGCCGGAGTGGTGCCGGAGCGTCGCCGGAGTGTCACCGGAGCGTTGCCGGCGGCAACGGAGTGTTACCGGAGTTGGGGGTAGGTGGTGTAGTGGGGTGGGTAAGGTGTTATGGATGTAAATAATTAATATATATTATATTATAATTTAATATTTAATAAATCTAATAATCACCTGATTTTTGAAATAATTAAACAAAATTGTTAGATTTGAAAAGTAATTCTTAGAAACAGGGTTTGTGTATTGTTCCCTTGAATTATATTAAATATTTGCACAAATCCCAAGCGTGCACAACCATGAAGCAAATTGAAGGGTTACGTTTCTTGAATTTGACTTTTCCAATCTCGTTTTCAAGGTTTCGATTTGACTTTCACTGTGTTCACTTTCTCCAATTCAAAATTATTCAATCTCCTCTCCAACCCATCTGATCTCGACATCTCTAATAAGTCCTAGACGTTTTCCAAATTTCCAATCACATCATGGCCTCACCTCTTGAGGTATCAGGTTTTCCATTATTAATAATTGGATTAATAAATTTGTTGTCTGGATTCAACAATTTGGAAGGAATTTGGAGAAAACGTTTGAATCTTTTCAAAATTTCCAGTGTCACATACGTGTATTGTCTGGTTTTTTTTTAAATGAATTAGACAATTGTCGTTCTCCATCGTCGACTACAACATAACTAAGGTTCGAGGTTGAGTCTCTGTCTCGAGAGCGCCTGCTATTCCATTCCATGCCAAGGAAACCGAGGTATGAAATTCTTTAGCCAGTAGTTTGAGCATTGATTGTCATGTAAAAATTGGCTGGAGTCATGCTGTTTGGTTTTCTAATTTCTATGATTCTATGAATCACTATTTCATTCTCCAGATTCACCAGAATGACCACAGGTCCACAGATAATTGGAATTGGCTCCGTACAAAGGGCGGAGTTGTGCGGAGTTTCCGCACTCCGCACGCACCGAATTTTTTTATATATATAATAATTTTTTTACATTTATATTTCTTATTTTTGTCTCTTATTTTTAGTTCAAACATAAATATTTTCTCCCATTCATTGCTTCCTACATTTTTATATATGTTTGAATTCGTCAAAAAGAAGTCCTTAGGATAGAGAAGAAATATGTGGCTAATATTGCTTCAGGTTTGGTTTAACTACTCAAGAAATTTTGTTCGGCAGTTCCTATAAGGTTAATGTAGGAACGAAATTATATTCTATCACATGAAACCATTGAGACGGGTAAATTCGTCTCTATGACACAAAATGTAGCTTTTTGAACTTTGGGATATTTTTATTTTCTTATGCAAATTGTTATGCATGTTCTAGTATTGTAGCCAATGACAGCAGAGATTACATGGCAGGGCGGAGCCCCATTAAGTCCAGTGCGGGCAAATGCCCGTACTGAACTTTTGGGCCAAACCGGCTAGGCCCAAAGTTTTTTTTTAAAGTTAATTCCCAGCCCACTGCCCAGCCCAGCCAAGGAAACACCCAAGCCCAATCAATGAAACAACCCTTATTCTCTCATTCCCAAATCAGCCGAATGCCCAAATGCCCAAATCGATTTAGGATTTCATTCACCCTTCTTGGCTTCTTCCGGCTCCAGTCCGCCGCCTACAGTTCGCCTCGGCCATCTTCCTCGTTCGCCGCATCCAGGCCCCAGTCCGCCCTCCGCCTCTTCTTCGTTCGTGACTGAGACTGAGAGTTCTTCGAGCTGCAGGCGGTTCGGTAAGTTGCGATGCCTAGCATTGGTATGATGATATCAAATGGTAGCCATAATTCACGGTGCTCTGCCATCAGAATGCCCTCAGCAATTCAGCATAGAAAAAAGAAATAATATTTATTACAACATATTGCAATACTAAGGCATAACTGTATTGAACTCCAGAATTATATTAGTGTCTGTTATAGCTTTCTCCAAGTTTTGATTTTACTTTCTCCACAGACAAGGTTGATCGACCAGTCTGTACAAGCATATACTTCTAATATGGGTGAGCAAGATGCTCCTTGCTTTGGATGTTCTATATATTCAGCATTGATGATATCCTGTCCTCCTATTTAGATAACTGCTCATAAAACGACCTGCTGCAGAAACCATTGCTGAAGGTTCTACTCCTTTAGAGGCAGCATCTGTCGATGTCCCTATCACAAACAATGCAGGACTTCCTATTCCAGTTCTTTCCTCTATTGATGCTTCCACTTGCCGTCAACAATCAGAGGTCCAAGATCCTTTAACTGGTGGGGAACCTATCATTTCAATTAGTTATGATGGTGATCACATGGACAATAGAGTGGTGGAAACAGAGGTGAGGATCTATATCTTTTGACGCCTGGCTTTCACCCTAAACCTCAAAGTTGAATACTTACAAGTTGGCTAATTTGAATTGCGGGAGTTGGTCAATTGCAGGAGATGGATGCATTGGATGCTCAAGTTTTCGGTACATATATATCTGTTATGTCTACATTGTAAATCTTGCTTATATGTTATTCTTTAAGCTTTGACCTAGCTCTTTGTGTCCAGTACGGCGCATTGGAAAATTCCAACCAAAGCCGAAAATACAGATGCAGAGTAAGATACACGAAGCCAGCACTATTAATGCTGATGTATTGGAGTCTACATCATGTCTGCAGGATTCACAGTCGGTTCCTTTTGAAATTGATTTTGGGGATAATTGCTCAAATCCTGCATATCCACAGGATGATGTTCTGGATCTTTCAGCTGTGGGATTCACTCGTGCTATTCCCACAGAATCTATGCCTGAATGTATTGTGAACGAGGATCTAATAGATCTTGTGGGGACATCTCAGTTGGATTCTGGCTTCGATGGAGACCATCCAGAGGTAGTTCCTGAAATGCCTGCTCAACTTGGAAACCATTTGAAATTCTGCAATTAGATAGCACACATGTTGCTTTAACAAGTTATCTGTTCCTAATGGTTTGCTTATCCACCATTTTTTGAATATTATTTGTTTATTAATATACAGCGCCATGCATGGACTAGAAAAAGTAAAACTCGAGCATCAGTTCCTTCTCCAGAGCAGCAAAATGCTCCGACATCTGGCCAGGAGAATGAAGCGGGCAGATCTTTAAGGCCACGGAAAAATAAAAGAAATGTATTCCGGCTAGTAGATGAATTTGATGACGAGGTCCCTGGTGACGGGAAATTTCCAGCTGAATGCCCTAACAGTTCTGTTGTAGGTGAGGACAACATTGCTGGGAAAGAATTTCAGGTGGAAAATGAATCCCAGACAAAAAAGGCGAAGAGGAATTCTGTGAAGCCCATTGGTGATAAAGAAAAACCAGCTGGAAAGCCGAAGGCGGCTAAGGAAACATCAGATCAGGCGGCAAAACCAAAACCTAAAAAGTTCTCTCACTCTACCCTTAAGCGAAGACGAGGTATATGCAAGATCTGAGTGTTTGAGAGCTACAGCATATTTTGTTTCGTTATTAGGCGTTGACCATGAAGTTTTATGGTTTATAGTGGACAAGGTTTTGCTAGAAACTCCTGAGGATGAGATTGACTTTCAAAAGGTGATTATTAGGGATTTAATTTTGCTTGCGGAGCACAAGGAGCAGCTGAAGGTATTTTCTTTTTTTTTTTTGTTTTATAGCAGTAGCTACCGTTGTAACTGTAGCAGCAGTACTACCAATCACTACCACCACTTTAACTTGCACATTTCGATTTCTGATCTCATTGATTCACCATAATGCAGAAAAAAGAGGAAACAACCGGAGTACCCTCTACAAATCAGAGGTCATTATGTTTTCATAAATTATCTGCCGTGTTCAACATGTAGCTTTCCTTATCCTTAGTGCAATGACTTCGTTTTATCTTTTGTTATACTGTTACTAGGGTGCCAAATTGATACTTTGCCCTGTGCCTCCTAATTCTAAGCCAGTTCTCTTTGCATTTAACACAAAAATGTCTATGCCCTTACCAATGAAGAATGTATGGTATAATATGTTACAGGAAAAATATGTTCTCCGTTATATGTGGGGTCCTTATAGTAAGCCGAAAAGGACATGTAGGTGAATTGATTGCTGGTCCAGTGAAGATTAAGTTAAATGATCAATTTCTGGAGAAATTGTCCGTGAGAATGCAGTATAGTGTTTTACATGTTGGCTTTGTTAGCATAATTAAGTGTGTTCAAGTGTTCGAATCCCCTCAGGGTCACTGAGAAGAGTACCCGACTGTGAACTTCAGGCCCTGGGGGATTAGTCGAGGTGCGCGTAAGCTGGCCCGAACATCCACGGTTATCAAAAAAAAAAAATTAAGTGTGTTCAAGTAAGAAGACTGCATGTACAGCAGCCATAATGTTGAGACGTAATTCATTGATCGAATAACAAGGTAGTGATAACTTAGTCAATTAAATTCCTGAATGTACAAGCTATAAGTTTTTATGTATGAAGTTCCTCTGATATTCTACTAACCTTAAGTACGACATTTTATCATATAGCATCCTGATGTTTTTATGTCTATCACTTCTTAGTTTCCACTTCTAAACTGGTTTTTGCTTGTCCACCATTCATGTTTGACCATAATTTGGAACAATACGTAGTATCAGTTGCATAATTTTACATTTTAATGATATCTGATTTTGGATATGAGTCGTTCGGTGCAGTAATGGTAATCCCTCGGAGAACTATAATGAGGATGAGCCCTTTGCATCTGAACAAGATGGAGAATATGACCGTGGACGAGAAAGTCCTAGGGTTGAAGAAAGTAACACCTACTTCAATAATCAAACTCACATGGTCAAGACTGCCGGAGTAAGATGGTCAAAACAGGACACAGAGTTGTTCTACGAGGTATATTGTGCTGTTGGTTATATATATTTGTAGTAGATGAGAGAAAATAATGAAATGAGTCAATTGAACCCAAGGTCTTCTGTCCCATAACGAGTTTTAATGCCATTTATCTGTTGAAAAGAAAACTCTTCACATTTATCTGTTGTGATTTTCTGATATTAACGGATTTGTACACTATGCTGTCTAGCCTATTTATTACGGAATCTCTCAATGCCTTCTGTATGGATCTTCGTGGTATGAACTGTGTCAATAGATCCATTGACTCACCCATTGAATAAGTCAGTTTCACCTAGTCTTTGAAATTCTCCATCAGGGGTCTTATTTAGAGTTTTTCCACAGGACCACAGCTATTCATTTAAGCTCTTTTCGTTTTGTTTCATTACGTATGTGTGATCTATACTGTAGCCCTTGGAATTGTAGGCCACACAGCAGTTTGGGACAGACTTTTCTATGATACAACAACTTTTTCCTGGTCGTACACGCAAACAAGTTAAGCTGAAATACCAAAAGGAAGAACGACAACATCCAATGAGGCTTCGTGAAGCTTTGTCCAACCGTGCTAAAGGTCAATTTATGTCCTAATTTTAGCTTTGAAATCTCATAGGAAAATGCTAGTCTGTTTTTGAAGCCCTTTTTATGACAGATTTATCTTGCAGATCACTCCCATTTTGAAAAGGTCATTGAGCATTTACAACAAATTGCTGCTGAGGAATACCAGAACAGTAATAAAGACGACTCGGTAGATTTGACTGGCAATGAAGATGCTGAGGGAACTCGTGAAGCTAATGTATAGACCTTTCTTTTGCCTTAAATTACAGTCTTTAAGTTTTCTGGAACTTGACAATGCCTTAACAGAGTCATTTCTTTGTGTTTTTTTGCGCCGTGCAGGAGGAAGAACCGAAGTCTGAATGTGAAGGACGAGAAAACGAGGATATGGCGCAAGAATTTACGGAAATTCAAAGTCCTGTGAAGTCGTGTGATAGCGAAGATGATTTGTATCTATGGAGTCAATACAAGAGTGATATGTGACAAGTATTGGCAATATTTTTCTATCTTAATTGTTACATAATGCAATTTTGTTTTTCTTTGCTTCTTTTTTATTTGTAATCGAAAGATCTTCGTACATTAGTTAAAGTTTTGTGGACATGAATATCAAAGTTTTTCAATGAATTGTAGAAAAATTAAGAAGAATACTTGGGCATATTTTATCACTATTGTGGATGAGTGAATGAGTAATACTTTTCAACCATGACCCCTTAAAGGGACAGTGTTCGAAATAAAATCACCACAAGTGTACGGTTTGTTAATAAGTAGTAAAATGGATTGGGAGTCCAAGTATTGATCCCAGAAGGACTGATTTAGTTCAATTATAAAATTGTGACCTTAATCGAAACTATGAGATTATGGAGAAATTGATGTAATTAATTTGTCTAAATGTTGAATGAAGAAATTTAAACTACTAAAATGGATGCATACTTATTGAATGTTAAACTAAAGTAACGAATGAACGACAAACGTATTAGGATCATGAATCCCCATGCAATACGACTTTTAATTCTTTTTCATGCACTTTTAACAACACTATCCAAGATATGAAGAATCCATGTTCCTAACTTATTCAACAATCTCTCTCGAGCAATGTCGAACCTATTCTAATATGCTACCCGACTATATTTCTATGACGAATCTAAACATAATAGAATACATGCGTTATTATGAACAATTAAAGATTCACACAAGCCATAAAGATATATTAATATCCCCTATCGGACCTTATGACAATTTATACTATGTCGAACATATTTCCCTTCTTTCGAATGTTTGAAATAAGCTACCACATACATATAATTATTGTGTACCATAATCATACGGAAGAAAGTGCGTATAAATGATTCAAAATCCGGAAAACATGTTTAATTGTCAAAGCTTCAAAATCAAGAATCAAAAGATAGTATTACACGGTTCTTCGATCTCTTAGCACAATAAAAACTAGCCTAGCATGATAAAAAGAGGAAAACAAAAGATAGGTTGAAGAAACAAAAGATAGTATTACACGGTTCATCGATCTCCTAGCACAATAAAAACTAGCCTAGCATGATAAAAAGAAGAAAACAAAAGATAGGTTGAAGAAACATCATCACCCGAGCCAAATTCGAAGAATGTCTTCGGATTGTGTGATGTTTTCCTTGCCTTCTCGCCATGTATTTCTCCTCCAAAGGTGCCTTAGAATGATAGAATATGCGTAGCCCCCGTTTTTGTTTGAGTTTAGGATTAAATAGTATGTAGAAATCGAGTTTTCATAGGAGTTTGAAGTAAATAAGGAAACCAGATTTTTTGCGATCAGTTTGAACCATGCGACCGCATGGTTTAGACTTTAGACCGCATTGTTATAATCTGTAATTGATAGTGCGACCGCATGGGATTTCTACAATGCGGCCTCATGGTAGAAATTAGGGCTATAAGCAAAAACCCCCAAACCGGAAAATCGATCCGAAATCGCAATTTTGAAACAGGCGGTTTGGTGCCACGTGGACCCGTCAACGAAATGGTTTTGAACCAAACCAAACCGGTCAAAAACGATTTGGTTTAGGTTTGAGAATTTTAATTATGGTTTGAAATCAAACCGGACCGGCGAAAAATGTATAAAATAAAAAAAATAAAAAATTGATTTTTTTTTTAAATTTACCCAAAATTTCAATTTTGTAAAATTGAATAATTTTGTCATTTTGTAGGTATTTTTGTCAATTTCTAATTTCCTATTAATTATTAAGATTTACGACCCGCCGAAGCCTAATTATATATAAAAAAAAAGGCCCAAATTTGAAAGAAATAGCACTAAACAGCTCAACCCAGGTCCATATACTCACAAGTCACAACCCTAATCTTCCAATTTCCATTTCTCTCACTCGCAACTCGCTGGTCGCAGCCTCGCTCCCTGCGGCGCCTCCTGGTTTCCCCCAAATCGTCAACGCCTTCGAAATCTCAAATCTCCCAGTCGCCGGAAGTGTACGTTCACGGGTATTATTAGACTATTTCAGGTTCTTACATATTTATTTGATCGTGAGTAAGGCTTAAAATTGAAATTGTCACTTTCTAGTTGAAATTTATTTACATATTTATTGATCTCGAGTAAGGCTTAAAGTTGAAAATTGGGCTATCAGGTGTGCAAAAGACATTTGTTTACATATGAGAGAATATGTATAATTCTGTGTTAAATTGCAGAAGATGAAGGTGGGTATACATAGTGGAATGGGGGAGAAAAAATATTTGCAGCTTGTCTTTTGGAAGCCATTATTAGATGGATTCGTGTCTTAATTTTTTTTTTTCCAATTTGCTAATTTAATTTTTTTTGTGTATGAAGGACAAAATTGATCATGAGTTATGTGGCCTCTTGAGTATGTGAATGTTTCTTCATTTCGCTAGTTCTGTGAGTTCTGTGACAAAATTTGATATTTCTTGAATCCTGTAGCAAAATTAATTTGTTTATTCCTTTTGCTAGTTGAAAAGGAACATTATTATGTTTTTTTGGACCTTATATTTATTTTAGTGGACTTGTATTGTATCTTTATCGTAAAGTATTATCCTAAAACGTCAAAAGGGCGAATAAAAAACTATGCTTTAATTTATTGTGATTTTACTTTTATTTTGTTGTTATTTAAATTTATAGTAAATATATTTAGTTTGTTTTAGATTTATTTCTAGTAAAATATAAATATATATTGAATTAATGGCATAAAAGTAGATACTAGACAGGAAAAAAAATATACGCGAAACCGGCAGTTTAAAACCGGACCAAACCGTTAGGTTTAGGTTTGAGTTTTTTTCAAACCGGTCAAAACTTTTTGGTTTAGGTTTAAGTTTTTCTCAAATCGGTCAAAACGGTTTGGTTTGAAAATTTGTCAAAAACCGCAAAAATCGGACCGCTTACATCCTTAGTAGAAATAGTTTCCGCCGGACAGCATTTCGTATTCTAGTCATATCTTTCTCTCCCAATATCCGATTGAAGTGATTCAAAGTGTGTTGGAAATATAACTCAAAAGGCTAAAATTCTTTCAGAGATATCATTTTTCCAATTCGAACATTTGCTATGCCAAGAATTGGTGTCAAACTCAGGCTGAAAATCCGAAGAATAACTTTTTCTCCTGAAAGTTGAGATGTGATAATATTTTGACTATATTTCATCCTTTTGACTTCTTTTCTCATCCAATTGATCCATAACACTCTTGAATTTTCATCATGTGACTCGATAGAACTTTTTAGTATTTTCACTTTAGTCCCTGAACTTTGATTTTCTTTCATTTAAGTCCTTTTTCTCTTGTTTCTTCCAAATTCCGTCATGTTCATCAATGTTGTCCTACAAAATATAATTTATATAGAATTAAATCATATTTCAACATATTTATCAACAATTGTCCATATTTTGTGATTTAAATAAGTGTGTAAAATGCACTTATCAGATAGCAACCAAAACTACGATTTATACTTGTAGCAACACGCTTAAGGTTAATAAATCTTGGCTTGTCGAGCGGAAAAATAAGTTCGATGATAAAAGTGTTGATTATTGCACTGTGAAATCCAATCCATGTCTAAAGAAATTAAGGAGTTGTTTGATAACGTTTTTAATAAAAGTTTCAGCAGATTTTAATAAAAGTTGATGAAATATGTAATTAAAAAGTTGATAAAAAAATTTGGGTCTCGTAAAATGTATTGTTAACATTAATTTTGACCTTGATCTCACTTACTTTTTAAGCTACCGAACAAGTACTAGATTTGTTGAAAATAAATACTCGCTGGAATATAGTCACGTGCATATGTGACGCATCTTTTAAATTTTACAATTGCAACTCAATTAGCAGGGGCGGACTTATGAAGGGCCGAGCGGGGGCCGCCGCCCCCACTGAAAAAAAAAAATTTGTTTTTTTTTTTTTGCAGTTTTTTTAGCTTATTTTCTATCTCGAATGCAGCTAGGATATGGTGAAACTCATGTTTTGTATGTAATCTTTTTCTTTTTAATATTGTTACATATTCTTCAATCTCATAGAGTTGGATGGTTAAATTTCCTTTCCACTTGAATATAGCTTGTCAGAAGGGCTTGGAGATGATTTGACAATTAAAGTCCACAATTCGAAAGGAAAGTATTTTGGCCACGTAGTAGTTCAGGTGGCTAATATTGTTGAAAAATTGGTTTGTTATGTAAATCTCATTTTGACCACCTGTGATTGTAAAAAATGTTGCATGGTCAGAGTGAATATATTTGTGGGTTTGATGTAGGGTGAGAGGCTTCGTTCATGGCCTATGTAGCATGAACTAGTTGGAAATATGCAGCTAAATCTAAACTATTCAACAACTTCCAAAAAACAAATTTCGGGGCAGCCCCACCCCTTCAACTTTGGACCCCCCTACTTCAACGAACTGGCTCTGCCCCTAATCTCGCCCCCACTGAAAATTTGTCTAGGTCCGCCCCTATCAATTAGGCTAATAATTAATGTCCAAGGATATCGAATATGATTTATTTCTTAAAAAATATATGTTTTGCAAATATGATTAACAATAGTTAACAAATCAACATAAATATATGTTTCAGAATAATTTAAGGATAAATAAGATAGGATATTTATGCCATTTTACTCATAGATATTTATGTGAGGAAAATGTAGTGGACCAAATACTTATCATGGTAATATAATCACCCTAATTTTAATCAATCAAATTAAAAATTCTTTAAATATTTCACATCACCTGATTTAGTAGCATTTCCTATGATTATGATATTTTTACACTCGAGACATTTGTACTAATGTTTATAAAATTAAAAAATATTTAGTGCTTGTTTAATACTGATTAATTTATTTTATGATTTGCTATACGATCATTTTCAACTACACATTCAAATAATAAAATATTATATACATATATCAATTTTTTTTCCTACTTTTTAACAATACATTCTCCTGAAAAATACTATCCAAACTCATTTTTTTCCCAATTAATGAGAATCAAATAGGCTGTTATTATCATAAAACTAATGCAATAACATTAGTTCTTTTATGTATTACTAGTTAAATGCCCGTGCAATGTACGGGTTTTGATATTTTTAAGGTAATGTTAGTGTATTAAATATTAATGGGAAACTAAATTATTATTGTGAAAGTTCAGTAGGTTTTTATTTAACATAATGTTTTCCTTTTGATGTCACCAAAAACTTTAAAGAGCATAACGGAGCATGAATTATATCTTGTGTAGAAAGCTGTTCTTGCCATTTTTCAACCTACTCATGCCCAATCCATTCGAACATCTTAAAGGCTCTAACTGCCAAGCAAACAAATTCCAAATCTTAAATATATATACATGTACTTTCCTATTCTTTTTCTCCTTAGCATTTTGAAGTTGAGGAGGAGACGACCTCTGTTTCTAGTTGTGCTTTGCAAACCTAAATGTCAGATGAAACGCCTAGCACATTTCATAACAATTTGGATTGATTATCAGACTTAGTATGGAAGAACCAACACTCATGTCCATCATTGAGAGAGAATTCAACAAACAACAAATATTTCCATTGCATAAGTAATTCCTCATTGTCAAAAGGCAGCTTTTTCAGCATATCATTTACTTTCCCTCCAACCTCGGCTTAGTGGTAATCAATCATGATTCCCGACAATAAATTCCTATTGGGAGCTTTTATTTCATTACCACTTGTGGCTATCAACCTAGTAATCAGCCTTCTTGCCATTACTGGGTGCAAAAAAAGTAATACCAAAGGTGCAAACATTGGGATCCCACAAAATGTACAAACCTTTGAATGTGATGCTTTATACTATAGTGAAACTCGTTCCCTCGAAGAAACAAAAGAACATAACGGAACAGAATTAGGGATTATCATTACATCTTTCAAGAAAAAATGAAATTCAACAATCAGATTCCGAAAATTAGGGTTTCATAAACCACGTTTCAATAATATACATAGATGTACCAAAAAAAGAAAAATTAGACAGAGCATAATTCGTTATAATCAAAATAGTACCAGTTGATTAGACATTTAAGCAATTCTTTAGTTTAGTTAATTTGCAAGGTACCCACAAAGAATTGACATAACAATCAAAAATCTGTGCAGACAATCAAAAATATGTTTCTCTTTTGTTCCCTTCCCCACCCTTCTCTTCAGAGTACTCTACCCCAAATTATACATGATAGGAACCTACATGTTATATATTTGCAAAGCACATAAACTGCATTAACAATTGAATCATGGACCTATTGTGCTTGCTAAGCGTCAAATTATAAAAAGCTTATTGGCATTGGAATTTGATATGATATTTAAAAATAAAGTTAAAACCGTATTCTTCAATTTTACCACAATTTCTACAGGAGGGATCAGTGTCTCCCAAGTTACCAAAAAGAGGGCTACTTAAGACTTGAAGAAAATAGTAGAAAGAAACTCTGCCACAAAGCTTCCACGAAGGTGACTATCTCTAAAATATTCTAACATTACAGAACTTAATAGGTAAGTCATCAAAACGTAAAAACACTACCTTTTGATTGCAAATTTGATAAACCGTTTAAGTCTTTTGGGAGTTTTTTACTACAAGAAAACTTCTCAAAAAAGCACAAAATAAACTTTAAAGAGTAAGTGTACAACATGTGCATGATAAACATCTTTTTCTAGATCATCAAAACCAATAGAAACATCTCTAAGAGAACTTTACAATTACTATTTTTAGGGATACGTGCATTTATCAAGTTTTATAATGGGAAGGATATCATGTAAAACATTAAAGTTTATGAATATTTCAGTGTCATCTTTTGATAACATTTCTAACCTAATTTAGAGTGAAGCACATCATCTTATGTCGACCACCTAAAAGCAAAAGCTAAGATGATAAAGTAATTATTAAAAATCATATGATAAGAACGTTACCTGTCAATACAGAATGTAGACCATCTGAGCTGGATGTATCTGTTGTTTTAGCTATTCGGTTGAGATCCGTTTGGAGTGATCTCCCCATCCCAACAACCCAACCTTTAGATATAAATAATAAATAAAAAATTAATAAAACGATGGAAACAACCAATAAAATGAACCAATTGTACATAAGTTTTGTGAATGCCTAAAAAAGGGTCTCAACTGAATTTACCACCACCCACGAGTACATGAAACGGATTTGGTTTTGCTTCTTTCTAAAATAAATTACTCAAAATCTTCAACTGAGGCCCATCAATCAACACGTTAGTTTCCTAGTGTTTCCAAAATTATATACTTTGCATGTGATCCAAATTACGTAGCTTTTCAAAGCACACTTCGGTCATATTTCTTCCTTTCACATTCACTACAACAAAAATAGCCTACGGCAACGTTCAAAAAACGTTGCCGTAGACCTTTTGCAACGTTTGGACGTGTGTTGCAAATCAAGGTGTTGCCGTAGGGGGTCTACGGCAACGTTTTTTAAACGTTGCCGTAAACGTTGCCATAGACCCCCTACGGCAACGTTTTTAAAAACGTTGCCGTAGGGGGTCTACGGCAAGGGTCTACGGCAACGTTTTTTTAAACGTTGCCGTAGGGGGTCTACGGCAACGTTTTAATAAACGTTGCCGTAGACCCTCTACGGCAACGTTTTTTAAACGTTGCCATAAGTTTTTTTTTTTTTTTTAATATTCAAATTGATTGACAAAATTGAAAATGAATATGAACAAATTTTGAAATTGTATAAAAATTAATAATTTTATTACAAATTTTTGAATCCATACACTTGAATATTAGAATGTGATACAAAAACACCTAAATAAAAATGAGTTTCAAAATGGTAATACATCAATTGATAGTAAGCACTTCTATCCAGTGTGATAATCACCCAACAAACAAATTTACTCTAAGCAACCCCATCATTCTAAAATAGCCCAAGACTTCAAAACATTACTTCCACCACTACTAGTAGAATCTTCATCTGTAGCAGTAAACTGTACAAGGCCTTCATTCTCCTGCTTTAGAATTTGAATTATTGTAGATTTCTCCTTAAGTGCCTGCAAAAAATTGAGGACACCAAAAACATTCCAAGCTTGTAAAACAAAAATATGCCCATGTACAATTCAATCTTCAAATGATTAATTGTATAAAAAATATATATATGAATGATGTAACTAAGTAAACCACAACTACTAGTAGAATCAACTTCCTTCCATATAATTTGACAATGAACAATTGAAAAAGGAACAAGAAAGATGAAAGTTACATGACAAAGCTTCATCATCCTCCACCTCCTGCTGTGAACATTTCCTTTGTAACAATATTTTATTTCATTGAATATTGTCCTGTAAGCTCTATATAAGGCAACCAATTGTAATAGTCACAAAACGGGAAAGATGAAAACTTAATCAATACAATTCTTCTAGCAAATGCTCCCAACACTTGAGATAAACATCAACCAACAAGCATTCACAAATCTTAATAATACTAGTCGGTGACTCGTGCGTTGCACGAGTTTTGTATTTATTGTGTTTTTGTTAGCGTCGAAATGAAAGTAAGATTAATTCAGTCCATCATAACTGATCTCTGACAATTGCTCATGAAGATTAATTCCTATAGCCTATTTATTTGCAAGAAACATGGCTGTACAAGAAATTTATGTATTTTTTTTTCTTGAACCATTTCTTTGTTTGCATTTCGCTGTGTAGGAGTTGAGTATCTCACATACCTTCAAAGCATCTTCAATGGTAGAAATATTTACGTTATGAAACTGCAATGGGCGCCGATGATTGGAATGCAGTTTTGTAATCTGTAAACACAAACTAAAATGTGACTTTAGACCTCAAAATTAGCTAATTGTCTAGTCCAAATGGAAATTCGTGGATACAAGAAAACAGAAAAAAAAATTGCACAAAAGCCAAAGTCACAGCTCACCTCTTTCACGCTCAAGAGCCCGACCTTGGAAGTAATGTTCCCAGATAATCGCTGCAAATCCCTGCCTGAAACGGGTAAGAATCAACTCTCTACGCCAAGTCATCAACAATTTCAGAGGCAATCACTTCAAACAATGATATGAAAGAATGTGTGAAAAGCTTCCCGTACTTTTGGATGTCAAAGGGAACAAAAGATCTATTTTTCAGTAAACAAAATTCTACTTCAAAAAAAAAAACACAACACATATGAGATATAACAATTCACTCAGTTATAGAACAATCACAGAAGGAAGGTTCCATTCATAAGTAATACTTCAGTCTAGTTTGGATAAGGATTATTAAGCATCTCTGCATGTGCAAGAGAGGAGAGTACAAGGATCACAATTCACACAGAATATTAATGAAACTACTGTCCACAATTTTATTGCATATGCATTAGAAATGAATAATTTTAATACTACGTAAATATGTTAAAAAAGAAGAAACTATGTACTTATTTATGCTCAGTTTTATGAGAATAAAACTACTAATTTGAACAAGACTTCCATGCATTTTCCAAATTATTATACATGCAAGATGACTTTGAGAAAGTCTCATATTTATGCAAGAGTCACTATTGATTTTAAGGAGTAGGGAATGGAAGAGGGAAAAGAATAAACACAACCAGAGGTTCGAGAATAATGGAAATATGAGGATATAATTTAAAGTGAAAACTTCTAAGAGAATGTCCCACAATCAAAACTGTGAAAATGGAAAACAAAAAGCTTCATGAAATAACATAAATGCACAAGGCATAGCAGAATCGTTGTAAGGAATTGTACAAAAGTCATTCACTTAACATCCTCAGAAGAATGGGTTAATGAAGAACAAAGCTTCTGGAGACTATCCAACTTCAGAGCTTCCATAATAAAACTGCAAACAACATACTATTTTTTAGTGAACAAATTTTTTTACTTTTCTTAGTCCTGCTATGAGTAATAAAAAGAAAGAATTAATTTGTCGATAGATAAAATGGAGAAATATGAACGAAGGAACTTATTCATTCTGAATTAACATTTTCTCCCCCATTCCGTTCAGTTCATTGCCAGATCTAGCACAAAGGAAAAAGGACAAACCAAAAATACCAACCTTAACATTCCCAGCTTCTTCAACTCTTCATCTTATCATCAAACCTTTTTCTGAAATCTCAATCAAGATACAAGGAAACGAATAAAATAAATCAGCAACAAATAAATAAATAAATAAAACACCGACCCGATTCAATTAGGCAAACCCGGTTCGAACGCGCGGAGGCACTCTCCGCAGCGGAGAATGCCAGCCTCCGCGTGCGGAGGTTGGAGACACAAGTCTCCGCTGTGCGGAGGCTTGAGCGGATGCACGAGACTCATGCCTCCGCGAGTTAGATTTTTTTCTTTTTTTATTTAAAAAAAATAACAAATAATACTGGTGGAATCCTACAAAACATCACCCAATAAACAAAAGAGAAATGCTGCAACAGTAATAATGAAGAAAAATGACCAAACAATAAACCAGAGAATGGCGAGAGAAATTAAATAAAATAGAAAAGAGAGAAGAGAAAGGATAAATCTAGGGTTGTGTCTTGTATGGGAAAAGACATGGTGATTGCGTGTGAAATGCAGTGAAAATGCAGTGGAAGAGAAAGAAAATGTCAGAGAGAGAGGAACAAAATCAGGGGAAAAAGGAAAAGGTATGGGGAAGACTACTCCAAGAAAAGAAACCATAGCCGAGAGAAGGGGGTCTTAGCATGTGTTAGAACTTGTCACCATGGCTTCTAAATTGGAGGGTTTGGTTTGGTTTGGGTTGGGTTGGGTTGGGTTGGGTGGGAATTGGGTTGACTCTGGGCTTCTAAATTGGGCTAGGATAAGTGGGCTAGGATAAATAGGCTAGGATAAGTGGGCTACTGGATTAAAATACCTTTCGCAACGTTTACCAAACGTTGCTAAAGGTAGGACCTTCCGCAACGTTTGGGAAACGTTGCGGAAGCTCTACCTTCCGCAACGTTTACCAAACGTTGCGGAAGGTCCTACCTTTCGCAACGTTGCGAAAGGTAACACATTCCGCAACACTCGTTAAACGTTGCGAAAAGTGGTCTACCGCAACATTTTTTAAAAAAACGTTGCTAAAACTCATTTATATTAACCTATGGCAACATTCACTTACGAAAATGTTGCCAAAAGACCATTTTGGCAACATTTATTGATAAATGTTGCCTTTTAAATGTTGCTAATGGCTATTTTTGTTGTAGTGATTCCATCTTACCTCCTCACAGTCCATCTTTGTATAAGTTGGCCAGTGCCCACCTAAAATTTCTATATCAGGGTCTACTCATCACCATATAAACACGCAACGTCCTTTGCACATCTAGTTCGTTCTAATTTTCCCTTTTCTTTTGTAGAGATTAATAAGTACCTAAATAATGGAACCATTACCACATAGAGTAACAGAGCTTCCACAAAAGTGATAAAATACTGTAAGCCAATACAAATTGAAAGAAATCAACTCAGACTACACATTATCGACCAGTAATATTCAAATGAATCGGTCAAGGTATCAAGTTTGTGCGCCAAAATTTTACCTGCAGCTTGAGCACACTTGTTTTCTCAGTGGCTGTGAGCACACCACCCTCAGACCGGTCAGATAAGAATCCAAAGGGCAAAACAAAAACTGCGAAATAAACCCAAACTTCAACAGACACATTTCAACAGACTCATTAGAACAAACCCAAGTAGGTGGCGGCCAGAACATGTCGGAATGACCATCGTGACTATCAATTGGCCCAATACTCTCACTCTCCAAATCAAACACTTCGATACCGCAACTCTTCCACAGCCAATCATCCTTCTTGCCAATAACGTGAATTTAGCCAGAAAATCTCTAGTGTTCTAGCCAGAAGAACTAAGTACAGGCAGCTTGACATTGCAATTAAATTTACTAAGAAATAGAAGATACCTAAGTTACCACAAAGAATATTACCATTAATGAAAGATAGTGGTATAATCACCTTGAAGAAGAACAAATACCTGCATTTCTGAACAAATTCTAATAACAATTGACATCCAGCCATCTGAATTTTAAATTCCCTACACAGTCATACTCCCCTTTCTTTAGAAGCTAATAAAACTCCGAAATGAATAAAAAACATGGGCAAGTAAAAAAAAATCTGCTGCACCACCCTTCAAACATCTTAGAATGAACCAAAAACCAATAATTTCTATAATATAAAGGAAAAGAGTTGCTTGCAATTTCCCTACAACACAGAGTAAGTCTTAATGCAGGGATAAGGTCCAGTATCACTGATTAATGTTGTATCTAGTGAGTACAGACTACTGCAGAAAATGGTTTTAGTGCCTTGAAAGATAGAAAAGATGAACTTATTGTTGGTTCATGCCAAGTAGATTTCTCCTGTGACCAAGCATCTCCAATGGTTGATGTTAATTTTCCACCACCTCCACCATTAGGTGAGTGCTAGATTCAAAAGTTTAGGTTCTCCAACACTAACATTAATTACTTACCAAGTGAAGAAAAGAACAAGATGATTAGATGCAAACCTAACAGATTTCAAAGTTGCTATTTGGTTCTTTGATAATGCAATATGCTCTAGTGCAAATTTTGATAGAAATAGCAACATTCAATCACAAACTTACGGTAAGAAACATAAATCCACAAATGAAACCTCTTAATCGTTCCAGGTTTCATTATATGAAGCATAAAATAGACGAGTCAAATGTAATAACACTAATGGAAGATGTACATATAAATACGAATACAGGATTGGTGATTAATGGAAGATATATTTGTGAATTATTAGAGAGCCAAAGGGCAAATTGAACATTTTATGTAAAATTTGGACCGGCCATCACACACAATAAAATGTTTAATGAGAGTAACGCAAAGACACAAATATTGCCACAACTAAAACTATTAATGTTTATCCGTGCAGAATCTTCAAGCTGACTGCCATCTTCAAAAGCCACTAAAGGCTTTCAAGTGACAAAACTTTCCTATAGCTAAGGTAATTTTAAATATCAAATCCAGAACACAGTTGAGAGAGACTAAACTAAAACCTCCAAAATACTATAAATAAATTCACTATTATAAGATGCAACATATCCATACAGAGCTTAACTGAAGCAGCGTGCTGGCAAACAAACAGAAAATAAGTTCACAAATGTAATAACATCACCACTAAATGTCACATTTGCATTCCAAAACACAATTACCAATTTCATTACAGCACACACCACCAGCATCCAGCAGCCAAGTTCTTCTCCAAAACCACCATTGAGATCTACTAGAGTTCAATGGTTCATTCTCCCAAGGCAATCATAGGCTAGTGCAAGAAGATCTGGAAAATAAATCAACCAAATTCAATTCATGAATTCCAACACAGACTTACGGTATAAACAAAATACACGAATTCACAGATTGTAAACAAAATACAATAAATACTTACAGATAATCACGAATTCACGCGGAGAAGAGAGCGGGCGCACAGCAGCTTCTGTCTGACCTTCGACTTCCAATTGTAGTGTCGAATTGTGGAAGAAGTATTAGGTCCGGCTCTGAGTGAGCATTGCAGCTAAAGATTCTGATGTTCAAGTCAAAGAAATAGATGAAAGAACGAACACAGAAAATTCATTAAAACAGAAAACAATTACGACAGAGTCACATATCTCAAAGGCACAACCGTGGACAAGTAGAGCGACAAAATTGAATGCTATCTGTTGTGACTGACCTGGACAGAGCTTCAGTCACAAAACTACTGATCGACTACCAAATACCCCTGTAAAACCCGAAACCGAAGCTACTGCTCTTGCACTACAGCTCAAAAAATTGGAAGAAAGCTATACAAAATGAAGAAACTGAACGCATGAGAATTATAATTACAGATATATGTCTCAATTCCTGTATATCCTTTTGAATTTCTTTCAACAATCGAGAGAGAAGAAGTCATATTAGGGTTAATTGAGGGTAGGGAAAAAAACACAAATAAATCTGCAAAAATTCCGTGAAAGAGAGTTTCGATTGCACCTTTCTTCTTCCTCTTGGGGTTTGATCGAGAGAGGAGCTCGTCCAAAAGAAGAGGAAAGTCGGTAGATTTTGCAGCCAAAAATGGGGAAAAATCAACAAGAACAAACTAAAGATAGATTAGGGAAAAAAACACAAGTAAATCTGCAAAAATTCATGATTGAGAGGCGCTAGGCGGAGAGAAGAAGAAGGGAGGGCATTACCATAGAGATCGAGAGTCTGGTCTGGAGGTTGCTGGCCCGGTCGCGAACGGGGAAATCCGGTTTCCCCATTCGCGCACGGGGAAAATGGTTTTCCCCGTGCGTGAACGGGGAAACCCAAGAGTCTGGTCTGGAGGTTGCTGGCCTCGTTCGCGAACGGGGAAACTTGGTTTCCCCGTGCGCGAACGGGGAAATCCGGTTTCCCCGTTCGCGCACGGGGAAACTTGGTTTCCCCGTGCGCGAACGGGGAAACCGGATTTCCCCATCCGCGCACGGGGAAAACCAGTTTCCCCGTGACAGACAATGTTTCTGTTTTCATTTCTACCTTAAGATTAAAATACTATTTTTTCTATTTTTAGAATAGATTATTTATCATCAAACAAACAATTTACTAATACAAAATTTTATTTGCAAATAAATATTCTCCTAATATAAAATTTTACTTCAATATGATTAAAAAAAACTAGAAACAATGTTTTGGTTTTAATTTATAGCTTATAATTAAGAAACTAATTGTTTCCACTTTTAGATTAGATTATTCATCATCAAACAAACATTTTCCTTTTTACTTACAAATAAACATTCTTCTAATACTCTAACTACTAACACTCTTCACTCCAATCATTGCTAATCCAAAGGTCACATTTTCTATACTATCATATAACATCTTAACCCAATTTGCTTACTCTTTTTGATATCATGTTCAGGGGAAAACTTAAATCGACTGTAAATCATTTTGATTCATTGCTTCAACTTCAAAACTAAATGGAAATTCGAAATTGGAAACTAAATGAAAAATCTGCCAACACAATCGGAGGTTTTTTTAAACGAGGAAAAAAATCCATTGAAACAAACCTTTACATTTTTGGAATTTTTTTTAAAACTAAAATAAACTAAACTTTGAATCATAATAAACAAGAGAAAGAATACAAACGAAATAACCAAAACAAAAACACATAAACAAAAATATATTTTTATAAAATACTTGTTATAACTGCAAAGATTATAAGCTGTAATTTTCAAATATTTGGAGATTAGAGAGAGAACGAGAAGAAAATAAATATCAGGATTTATATGATTTAAAAGTACAAAAGCAACTCTATATAAATATATAAATATCTCAACAAAACCAACCGCTAAAAAAAATCACCTCATAAGTCAACAAAAGCTGGAAAAAAAATATCACATCATGAACAGTAAATCAAATGGATAATGGATGACAATTGAAAGGATGAACACGCCAATTGCTATAACATTAAATGAAGTCGGTGGAGAGCTGCTATAGAAGATATAGGCTCAACAGATATTTAAGTAGGATGAACAGTAGAAAACCGGTTCCAATCTGGATTGGTGTGAAATGGACGACACGAGATGAATAGTGAAATTCGGATTCACTCTTTTATAGGAAGTAGGATTAAAGATCAATTTCAATTTTTCATTTTTTAGAATGGGAAAATATTATATTAAAAAGTATAAATAAGATAAAATCACTCTGAGTGTTCCAATTTATCATGTCGGGTTGCTAACATTCTTCTACCTCTTTTCCTATATAGAACATGGAAATCAAGATATTTCTGCTGCTCAAGTTAGGGGTGGCACAGATATCCAAGGATTCCCTGGGAAAGTATCGGCATAACAAGGGAGAGGTATAGGAAGAATAGATTAGAACAATACAAGAATTATGAAAACATACCTCAGTCTGGAGAGGGATTGGAGAAGGTAAAAAGTTTTGTTGTTATGTTGTTCCTTCAACTATTTCATCTTTGGTCTTTTAATTCTTTTGTGCTCGTATTTGCTAATATTTAATTTGATGCTGTTGGGAATTTACTTAACATGCACAGCGGAAATTAAACAATTTTCAATTCCCAAACGAGGATCTGCAATGTGTTTAGATAGAAACTGTGATGAGAATGATACCTTTGATGAATTCCACAAACTCTTTTGCTTTTTCTTGAACTCCAATGATCATGATCTGCAATCCAAGCTGTCCAATTGTCCAGCCTCCAATGGTGATCCACACAGAGAATAAGAATAACGGCTAGGGTTTCTTTTCTTGTGCTAGCAAGAATAATGAAAATTCTCTACAGTTTTTCAAACCCTAACAGCTTATTAATATAAGTCCAGATGGGCTCGGCCCATCTATTAAACTTAACACAATCCAATATTTAATTAATCAAATTAATTAAATCTGGTCCATGAATTAATTAATCCAATTAATTAATTTGAGTCTATTAATAAACAACCCAATTAATTAATTATCCAACACTTGTCAATTAATTAATTGGTAAATCTCATTCTTCTGATTCTCTTTTGTGTGTGACCCATTAGGTTCCCGATCACGATGCCGAACGACGTGAATTATTATTTTGATCTAATCAAAATCGATAAATTAAAACGCCCCTTTTAATTTATCACTAATTCATTTTCGTTGTCCCAGATTGACATCTAGCAATGTGTCGGGCAATACATGTGACGGGAAATATCACGTAGCATGACAAAACCAAACTTGTTCGTTTACCGTGAAACTATAATCCTTTCGTCAATATGATCCGATCAATTATGAGATATGGATATGTGTCGATCTCAATTATCGATCATATCTTTTATCCCACTGTTAAGTCAATGTACGTCGAAAACTCTTTTCCGACTTATGAGTTCACCTTGGCCAATGATTTCATAATTAACTTAACTGGATAAAATGTAGATCATAATCTCTTACTATCTAAGAGTGACGAATCCTCTATTGATCATTCACAACCTTCATATGACTCTTGACATACCCGAACGATGCTGTATTAGCCACCCTTGACAGAGCAACATCCAACACCACCAAAGTATGTCTGCCCTCATATAAGGTACTATGATGACCTCAAGTCAAAGGACCAATTCCACTACCGAACGTTAGAGATTAACCACTAACACTTAGATAGTTATTCATGTGGAATCTCTCAGCGGGTCTCTAATGTTTTGTTCTATAACAAAACATCCACGTGTTCATTCAAGTGTCACCACACTTTAGCTTGTGAGATCAGCTACTTACTTCACAAGTAAGAATGCCACACGCGATAGTCTATCCGTAATAACGATATCCGTATCTCGTTATTACCTCGACCACTGACGATTTAAGATTCAGTCATATGTAATTTGTATCTCACAATCACAACTCCTTGTGATTAACAAATCACCAAGACTTGAATCTACGGATTCTATTATTTAATTTATTAGAATATTAATTCAATTAAATAATAGATATTGCCATACATATGCATTGATTATATATATTCAAAGTGTTTATATCCAAAGTTGATTGGACCTAGGGCATAACACTTACAAACTCCCACTTGCACTAGATCCAATCACTTATGTATCTTATACCATAAGAGTCTACATGACGATCATGTTTATGCTGCGACAACTCTTTGTCCGTGGATACGCAATTTAATAACTCGTGGGAATTAGTTCTTTATTTACGTCATTTCATTGTATTATCTTTCCAATGAGATAATACTGCCTTAACATATGTTTGGATCATTGATGAGACCTTAGTTCCTTCGCTTGCACGATGGCTCCATTGTTATCACAATGCATAAGCGTGTGATCAACAATGTTAGGAACTACTCTAAGTTCAGTAATGAACTTCCTGATCCAGACCACAACTTTTGTTGCTTTGTAAAGCAATGATGTATAAGGCTTCCATAATTGAATCAACGGTTATTTGGAACATTTCAAACACACCGCTTAAGAGTAAACCAATATGCTATTTGAGATGTGCTATTATTCCAGTCTGACTAGAAGTTAGCATCATTCTATCCATGACTCTCAGTTCATTTTCTCCATAAAAAATCTTCTCGAGATTTTATCTGTATAGATTGGGATGAGTTAAGCAATCTTCTAGATCTATCTCTATAGATCAACTTGCTTCTCCCACATCCATCACGGAGAAATTATTTGACAACCATAATTTCAACAATTGAAATATAGAGACGTCGTTTCCTATAATATGTCTCATACATATAATATCAGGAATGCGACAATGTTCCCACTATCTTCTTGTAAACGCACATTTCGTCTTCATTTTTGATAAAATCAAACATTTTGACTTTTTGTATCAAATCGAAGATTCCAGCTCCAAGAGGCTTGTTTCAATCCATATTGACATTTTGTTGTAAACTCATTTACAACCTATGGGTTCTAATCCATTTGGCAAGTCGACCAAGGTCAAATCTCGGTTACATACAACAAGTCCATCTCTTTAAGTCAACACTTGACTTTATTTCTATGTAATTAGTAGGTTCATTATCCTTGATTAGTAATCATGGATTCGTACCTTCTAGGAGGTCAAATGATCCTACAAGATTTACACTGAGCTAGCGTGTCCTCAGAAGTCTCCACTTCCTGATCAAGAGTATGTCCCTCAGCTGGTGTGGGATAAGACTCGGGTTTATCTATTCGGTTAATTATATCCGTGGATTCTTGAACTCTTTCAAGATTTATTCTACTCCCACTGTCTCTCTTAGAGTAAACAATTTCTCTAAGAGTATGACATGTCTGATATGAACATCTTCTTCTCAACGAGATTATAGAATTGATATCCAATTATCTCTTGGATATCCACAAATATATAATTATCGGATTTAGTCTCAAACTTATCCGATTCAGTGCGCTTCACATAAGTGTCACAACCCAAACGTTCATATGAGATATGTTGGGCCATTCCATAACTCGTATGGAGTTTTTGTCAACCGATTTAGATGGGGCACGATTTAGTGTGCAGCACGTGGCAATCAGTGCATGATCTCAAAACGATTTTTGAATGCTTGCATGGCTCGTTCTCAATTGCACTATATCTAATAGTGTACTATTCCTCATTTCAGATGCTTTATTATGTTGCAATGTATGTGGAGGAATCCACTGCATGAGAATCTAATTCTCTTTTAGATAATCTAAAATTCTCCATTTTAGATATTCTTTACCTCGAACAAGTCTTAGTGTAAGAATATATTTACCTATTTGTTTATCAACTTTTAGTTTGAATCCCTTGAACATTTCAAGAGATTCATGCTTGAATTTCATCAAATATACATGATCATTTCTGAAATGATCATTAGTAAATGTGATGAGATAAGATAAACTTCACCTGACATTAATTGATATGGATCTACATACATCACTATGTATTAGACCTAATAATTGTGCAGATCATTTTCCTTTTCAAGTAAAAGGAGATTTGGTCATTGTGTCTTACAGACATGATTCGCATTTGTCAAATGATTCAAAATTATTTGACCCAAATATACATCTCCATGTAAATTTGGAATTGCATTCTCATTTATGTGACCAAATCTGCAATGCCAGATATAGGTGTTATTCAGATTATCATTTTTATGCCTTTCAATTTCTATACTCATTATAGAACACTCAACATTTAGAATATAAATATCATTTTGTAATTTACCATAACCATTAAAATCTTATCAAGATGAGAGAGAACAACAATTGTCCTTAACATTAAAATAATTCATGTCAAAACATGAAAATTTATTTAATGCCCTTGGTAATGGTAAGAACAAAATTAACATTTCTCTAATTCTAATATCGAGCCTAAAGGCAATGGCAAGAAATATACTTCTACAGGCAATGCAACAACTTTTGCTCATTTTCAACGTGTAGGTCAACTTCTCCATTCTGCAGAGATCTACTTTTATTTAGTTTCTGCATATTTATATAAATATGAGATCTATATCTAGTATCTAATACCCATGAAACTAATGAAGTAGATTTAAGCCTTGCAATTTCATTTCTAATGACCCATCATTCCAAAATGATAATAAGGATCATCAGATTTGGTATTGTCCTTATTCGCTTTAACCATCTTAGTCATTTTGGTTGCTTTCCTAAAGCATCCTTTAGACTTCCATATAGGAATTTATGACTAAGATTTGTCCACTACAAACACAGATGTTGGACTTAACAGTTTCAAGCATGTTCAGCATCTCAACGAGCGTGCTTCGAGTTTATTCATGTTAAATTCATAATTAGTTATGAATAACTCTCTGACAGAGATTGCAGAACCAAGTCTATATTTAGTTCATTGTTCATGACTGAATGCAATCAAGACAACTTCTCAAAGTAGTCTGCATCTTCAGTACACAAGCACCGACTGAAGATTCTTCTGTCATTAAGCACTGGTATAGTTGCTGGAAAATATCATATATTTCCTCGTATGATTGTTCATCATTCAACATATTGAGATGAAAAATCATGTGTTAGCATCTATACTCTTACGTTGCTTTGTAACTCAGGTGACATAGTTACAAACATCACATATGTTGTAGTACTATCGTCATCACTCTGTTTATTATAGCAGCCACCTCTTCTTTTATCGAGTCATCAACAGGTGTCTCTAGAAAGGACTGCTCAAGGACACAACCAATTTTTCATGCCTGAGAACAATTCTCAGATTGCGGCGTCAATCAAGAAAATTTACTTTGGTTGTTGGCATACAATATGCCTCTTACATCTATGTGGTTACTCATGATTCAATAAATGTAAACGACGAAAAGTAAAGAAATAATATATATAATGCATGAATTAATTTAACATGACCTTTTATTAAATTAATTTCGCTCCCACTGTTTAACTCAAAATTTATGACCCTCTCACATAAATTTATGGAATCCGTACTTGATTCCCAGTGGGCTGGGATCCCATTTGTTATATTAAAACCTTGAGTGTACTCAACAAGCCCTAATAAAACATTTGGGTAGATACTATTATCAATTGTATCTCCATACAACTCTCAGATCATTAAGCCGACAACTCTTTGTCTTCACACATCTTATGTGTTAGCTTAACATGCCTCTAAAATTTATCTCCTTGAGTGTACTCAACAAGAGATAAATATTAGTTAAGTCAAACCCATCATTCAGAAATATCTAATATTTCATAGTGTCAAACATATCCCTAATAGACCAGCCTTGAGTGTACTCAACAAGCTAAGATCGATTTAGGACTCTCGTTTTTCACTATAATGAAGGAAGGTGAATATAAATATGACTTAATATTTTAACATGCCTCTAAAATTTATCTTCTTGAGTGTACTCAACAAAAGATAAATATTAGTTAAGTCAAACCCATCATTCAGAAATATCTAATATTTCGTAGTGTCAAACATATCCCTAATGGACCAGCCTTGAGTGTACTCAACAAGCTAAGATCGATTTAGAACTCTCGTTTTTCACTATAATGATGGAAGGCAAAAAACAAATTGACTTACTATTTTTAACGAGGGGTTTTCATGCAAAAGGTCTCATCGTAATAATTATATATATTTTATTATACATCTAACATGCAAATAAACATACATATAATAGTGTGGACGATTATGGACTTATACTATCTAGTCTTCCCGAGCCATAAGGAAGAGTAGTCGGTCAGTTCCTAGGGGGTATAGCATTGATTCATACAATGCTCCATCTCTATGGTCTCCTCATCTTCTTGTATCTCCAATTAGTCCAGCTGCAACTTGTATCCTATACTAGTTGGCACGCAGGCCTAAATAATATTGGACACGCAGGCCCATAATAATAACAACGGACTCGCAGGTCCAAATAAATAAGAGCTCGCAGGCCCATAAAACAACAAGAATAAAACTAACCATTCAACACATCCACATGGTCGAGTCCATAATCATCCACTAATAAAACATTCATCATATAAATGCATTCCTATATAATATCTAATATTATATGCAAACATGTTTCAAGTTTCTAGCAATTAAAGTCGTCTAAACTAATTTAGACAAATGGATCGGAACAATTAAATAATTAATTAATCAAATTAATTAATTAATTTAATTAGCGGACTTATTTAATTAAAATCAAATTTCAATTAAATATCAAATTAGAGTCCAACTCTAATTCTACAAATATAAGGCGAGACTATTTAATTAAAATCAAATTTTAATTAAATACCAAATTAGAGTCCAACTCTAATTCCAATAAAATTTTAGGACAAAACAATTTAATTAAAATCAAATTTTAATTAAACGTTAAATTAAAGTTCAACTCTAATTATAATCAAATTAATACGGTTGAATTTAATTAAAATCAAATTTTAATTAAATACAAAATAAGAGTCAAACTCTAATTCCAAAATATTAGGGCGAACATATTTAATTAAAATCAAATCTTAATTAAATACTAAATTAGAGTCCAACTCTAATTTTAAGAAACATTTAGGGCGAGACAATTTAATTAAAATCAAATTTCAATTAAATGTCAAATTAGAGTCCAACTCTAATTTCAACAATATACTAGGGTGGATAATTTAATTAAAATCAAATTTTAATTAAATATTAAATTAAAGTCCAACTCTAATTTAAAATTGAATTAACATTTTAATTTAGGATAAAACTCCTAAATAAAATAAAATTCAATTTAGGGTCAAAGTTTAATATTTAAGTTAAAATCCAATTTTAACGAAAATATAAAAGTCGTCAATTTTTAAATAAAATTTTAAACGGGTCAATATTAAAATTTTAGGTCAAACCATTTGAAAATCAACTTAAAAACCATTTTAATATTTAAGTTCAAAACTATTTTGAAAATTGCAAATTGACCCCTAATCATAATTGGAGACAGGGGCTCGCAATTTCACAAATTGCATGACAAGCCCCCGTCCCCAAAATCCTCCAACCCGGTTTTGCAGAAAAACCCTAAAGTTCTTGGCCAAAATCGCCCCCTCCCCAAACCACCGTGCGCCGGCGACGGATCTGGTCGGTACGGTGAGCCACAGGGGCCCACCGCAAACGGGCAGCACCGAACGCTGCCACAGAGGCAGCGTTAGACGCTGCAGCTACAGCAGCGTCCACGCTGCCTCGAGCGGCAGCGCGATGCAGCCACGCTGCTGCGACCGTCGCAGCAGCGTGGCGCTGCCACTGAACGCAGCGGCCAGCGCCGCTGCATCTCACAGCGGCGCGAACGCCCTGCAGCGTGCTCCGGCAGGCTGCAGGCGCGCGCTGCCGGCGAGCGGTCGCTGCCCCGGCCCTTCCTCTGTTCCGATTTTAATTTTTTTTTTTTTATTATTATTAAATCAAAATTAATTTTCGTTTCCAAATCAAATTTAGAACCGGAAATTAATTTTCTTTAAAAGCTAGAAACAAGAAAAATAATAACAATCAACTTTTGATTGTTCCATAATACAAAACAATTTCTAACAAACACAAAGTAGGCTCTGATACCACTGTTGGGAATTTACTTAACATGCACAGCGGAAATTAAACAATTTTCAATTCCCAAACGAGGATCTGCAATGTGTTTAGATAGAAACTGTGATGAGAATGATACCTTTGATGAATTCCACAAACTCTTTTGCTTTTTCTTGAACTCCAATGATCATGATCCGCAATCCAAGCTGTCCAATTGTCCAGCCTCCAATGGTGATCTACACAGAGAATAAGAATAACGGCTAGGGTTTCTTTTCTTGTGCTAGCAAGAATAATGAAAATTCTCTACAATTTTTCAAACCCTAACAGCTTATTAATATAAGTCCAGATGGGCTCGGCCCATCTATTGAACTTAACACAATCCAAGATTTAATTAATCAAATTAATTAAATCTGGTCCATGAATTAATTAATCCAATTAATTAATTTGAGTCTATTAATAAACAACCCAATTAATTAATTATCCAACACTTGTCAATTAATTAATTGGTAAATCTCATTCTTCGGATTCTCTTTTGTGTGTGACCCATTAGGTTCCCGATCATGATGCCGAACGACGTGAATTATTATTTTGATCTAATCAAAATCGATAAATTAAAACGCCCCTTTTAATTTATCACTAATTCATTTTCGTTGTCCCAGATTGACATCTAGCAATGTATCAGGGCAATACATGTGACGGGAAATATCACGTAGCATGACAAAACCAAACTTGTTCGTTTACCGTGAAACTATAATCCTTTCGTCAATATGATCCGATCAATTATGAGATATGGATATGTGTCGATCTCAATTATCGATCATATCTTTTATCCCAGTGTTAAGTCAATGTAAGTCGAAAACTTATTTTCGACTTATGAGTTCACCTTGGCCAAAGATTTCATTATCAATTTAACTGGATAAAATGTAGATCATAATCTCTTACTATCTAAAAGTGGCCAATCCTCTATCGATCATTCACAACCTTCATATGATTCTTGACATACTCGAACGATATTGTATTAGCGATCTTTGGCAGAGCAACATCCAACACCATCAAAGTATGATTGTCCTCATATAAGGTACTATGATGATCTCAAGTTAAAGGACCAATTCAACTACCGAACATTAGAGATTAACCATTAACACTCAGATAGTTATCCATGTGGAATCTCCCAATGGGTCTCCAATGTTTTGTTCTATAACAAAATATCCACGTGTTAATTCAAGTGTCACCACACTTTAGCTTGTGAGATCAGCTACTTACTTCACAAGTAAGAATGCCACACTCGATAGTCTATCCGTAATAACGATATCCGTATCTCGTTATTACCTCGACCACGGACGATTTAAGATTCAGTCATATGTAATTTGTATCTCACAATCACAACTCCTTGTGATTAACAAATCACCAAGACTTGAATCTACGGATTCTATTATTTAATTTATTAGAATATTAATTCAATTAAATAATAGATATTGACATACATATGCATTGATTATATATATTCAAAGTGTTTATATCCAAAGTTGATTGGACCTAGGGCATAACACTTACAGATGCCTTCTCCTTTTTTGTACAGGAATGCAAAATCACAAAGAGAGGGAGCTCATATTATGAATTGAGGCGCAATTCATTGTCCGTGAAGTCAACAATTTTACATTTCCAGGTCTGTAACAATTTTTAGCGGTGAAGTTACTTCGTCTAGTGACCAGATCGTACTTTATCTCTTTATTCATTTTTGTTTAGTGGATATGGTAAATTGGATTTTTAATAGTTAGAAGTCTCCCTCTCAATTCTTTAACTAGTGCAATACAGTTATGCTCAATTGATTCCTCTCTGTAATTCATATCAAACTTTAGTGACATTTTTCCATCTGTTGAATGTTACTGAAGATATCTTAAAGGGAACAGAAGAAAGTGTAGTTGATAAATTTAAGCTAATTACTCATATCAAGATTTAGAATAACTAATATCCACATTGTATGATATGCACAAACATGTATAAAAGTTGCACTGAAGTAATAATGTGTAAAAGATCCAGCTTTATGTCTAATTTTTGTTTAGTTATATCAAACAATGTCACCAGGGTGGGCACAGGCCCACCCTGAACTTATGGGCTCAAAATTTCTTTTGGGCTCAAATTTTTTTTTTTAATTATAGGCTAAGTTCCACTGTCCCAGCCCAAGAGAAAAAGCCCACAACTTTGAGCCCAATTCCAACAATTTAAACCTCGTCCACAAATCACATCTCCAGTCTCCATCCTCTGCTCGACTGCTCCTGTACTACGCCTCCACTGTTCGCACTTCGCAGTCTGAAGCACCTCAACTACGGCATCTTCGCGACTTCCCCTCAACAATCGCTGTTCAGAACTTCCACCCCATCTTCGCAGCCTTCGCCTCGCAGACTCGCACTCACAATCGCACGCAGTACTGCAGAAGGTAGAAGATTTTACTAATTTTCTTTCTTTTCTTTTCTTTCCTTTTTTCTCCCTTGAATTTTTTTGTGTTGGTTGAGAAAAATGAAATCTTTACTTTATGCGATTTGGATTTTTCTCCAGCCTCCACCTCTGCAGTGACTTCTCTCCTACTCGGATCTGCGAATCCGGTATTTTCTTAATTTCTTTAGCAGTTGGATCATTGGTGATAGTAGCTTGAGATAATATTGGATTTGTTCTTTGATAAGATTGCACGTGGTCCTAATTTTCTGCTTTATGTTCGGTTCAGTTGAGACGTTTTTGTTCTTTTTTTTAATACTACATTTTGGGTATTGTTGTGTGCTGTGTGCAATAGAGATTCACTGTTGTCTGTTATGGAATTGAAATTGGGTATTGTTGAAATTTGGGTATTGGTATTGCTGACTGCTGAGGCCTGAGTGCTGAGTAGATATGGCTGAATTGTTGAGTTGAAATTTGTGAAGTTTGGGTATTGTTGAGTTGAAATTGGTGAAGTTTGGGTATTGTTGAATTGACAATGGTGAAGTTTGGGTGTTGTGGAGTTGAAATTGGTGAAGTATATACGACATAACATAAGTATATATATATTTGGGGACAATATGTGCAGATTATTGATTTGATTCACAATGGAATTGAATTTGTTGGGATTTTGAGATAAACAGACATGAAACAAGAAATTAAGAAAATTTGAAAAAAGGGGCAGAAGAAGGAAGGAGGAAGATTGCTATGGCAAACAAATTGGCTTTGGTGAGCTCTATCGTTTGAGGATATTAGTGTTGATGACTCGGTGGTGGAGGATGTCGGGGACGAAATTGAACCGGGAATGGAGATTTGTGTTGATGTTTCAAGTTTGGGGAAGTTGCCCGGGATTGTTTGTGGGAGGTGCTAAGGAGGCTGCCGCCAGTGGGATTGTTGCCGGCGACGAGGGTTTGTAAAGGGTGGAGAGATATTACTAAAAGGTTTTGGAGGCAGCTCAAGAGATCCGGCTTAGGGTTCCATCCAGTGCTCAGATTGGGTTTTTTGGATCCATGTTGCAAAAGTATCCTGGACTTGTAAGACTATATCTTAGTTCGGGGTCGACTAAATTGTGCCCACCCTGAACCAATTTCCTGGCTCCGCCCTTGGCTCCGCCCCTGGTCACACACTGTCACTTTCCCAGTTTAGCTAAGGGAATTGAAGAAGGGTTTTTTTTTATTCTCTTTTACCTGGTTTTTGGTTGGTTTTTTTATTTTTTTTTTGGCTCTAATATTATTATTTTACTTGTTTGCTTTTGAGCTTGATAAGTGACTATGAGATCATGGCTTGATGACACAACTTTGGAGGGTATATTTGTCATTTTACAGCTTTTAATTGAAAAAGTGAATGAAAATAATAATTTTCGAAATGAAATATGAAATTAAGGGTGAGAATGTGAAAAAATGAAAGATAAGGACGCTTTGCACAATAATAATGAAAGGTGGGGACGTGTGTTAATTACCTTTTTAATAATTTATTTGAACTTATTTGTACTTTTTAAAAACGTTTCAGAGGATAATTTTTTTTTTTTTTTTACGTTTTAAAATTACGAAATTACATTTTAACCTTCGGGACTTTTTAGATTTTGAATATTAACCTATAAAGTAAAAATATTTGAGGTCATTGAACTATTAGTGAAAAGTTAATATGGCCATTAAACTTTATTTTGCTTCGATTTATTAATTTCACTTCACATATTTGTAGCTCTCAACTGCACTATTATTATTATTTTTCTAATTAGATTGGGCGTAAAACTTTCAAAAGTCAAATTAAATGACATTAAGCATGGACACATTTACGCAGATGAATAACATTACATTTTAAATAAATATATAAGTGCGATGATTCATTTGATACTTACAAAGTTTAATTAAGTTTATCATTAACGTTAAATTTCAAAATTATAAAACACCAACGTTTTTAACCTTATCCAAAATATGTAAAATATTAATGATCATCCAGAAACTATAATTTTTATGCTTTTCAATTTAGAGTGTGTTTGGTAGGGATTTTTGGGGGAAAAATTGATTTTTGAATAGTGATATGATGGAAAATGTGTGGTTGAAAAAGAAGAAAAAATTATTGATGTGATGGAAAATATTATTTTATTGAAGAATGTGTGGTTGAAAATGAGAATTGATTTACTGTAGAAAATCAAAATCCATACCAAACAGGCTCTTAAACAAAAGATGCATAGTCTAACCATTTTTCGATATGCACAATTGCGTAGGAGGTGGATATTTTTACCTGCAATTACTCGACCCATTCTAGGTGGATCAATTCAATTTTCAATTTATAATCGGTTCAATCCTCAATCATAGACTCGAGAACCAAAAGTTTTGGTACGATTCTAGCTACAAATCTACTTTTGATTGGGTTCCAAAAATATTTTTTTATAATCTTTTATTAAAATCGTAATTTATATAAATTCGTAGTTATTTAGGATAATTGAGTATGTTATTCTCTAAAATGTAAATCATGAAAATGAAATAAGAAAATTTACGCGATAATTTAGACTTTAACATTTATTTTTGAAGCATAAAAAAAAACTAGAATCAATAGTTTAATGAAAAAATAGGGACCTTGGTTGTGTATAGTTTGTGTCTTTTGATTTGTTTGTTTCCTGGCTGTTGTTTTTTTGGGATTGTATTCCAGACTGTGTCTCAAGCTCTTTTAGCTTGTTTTGTCTGTAATCGGTTAATCCGTTATTCCGTTTGTTGAATGCAAGTTTCATATCAAAAAATAAAAAATAGGGACCTCATCTAACCAAACTTCTATTTTTACAATTTTCGATCGGAATCGATTTAACCAATTGTTAAGGGAGTGTTCTCTTTGTGTTTCAGTTTTGTGTTTTGAATTCATTTTGTATTTTATGTTTTGAGTGTCCATTTTGAGATTGTTGAAAACCTGTTCTTTTTGCCATTTTAAAAAATTATTTTGAAAAACTCAAAATTGAAAAGGTGTTGACGACTGGGAAATGGAGGTGAGGGGAAGGTGGCAATGGATTCGAAAATTGGAGTATTTTCTGAATTAATTGGTGCAATTGACATGTAATCCATGGTCCTATGTGCCCGCTGAAGACACGATTGGGGCCAATTTGATGATTCAATGTTGTGAGGATGAGGAATTGAAGCGCGACCTTGGGTGTTGCCGGAGGGGAATCAGTTTTTGTGGATTTTTTTTATCAATTCTGGTAATGATTGGATTTTTTGTTTGTGTGGTAATTGAAGAGAGAAAATCCTTGTATCGTTGATTGACTGTTCTTCTCCATCCGACCCACCGCCATTGTTCTTATACTTGATTTTCTCCCAATGAAAGTCAAAATAGCATCCAGTAAACAACAATCAACAATGAAAAAAACTTCAATTTAAACTCTATATTTTCATCCCAATTTCCTTCTTTAAGGAAGTAATTGATAGAAAATTGAAACGTAGAAAATGAAGAAGAAATTGAAGCTCAAGAAAGAGGAAGAATTCTGGGGGAAATGGAAAATGAGGGAAGAAATTGATTGGAAGAAGAGGGAAGGTGTTACTGTTCCAAAATGGGCATTTCCCGTGTTTTGCCTTTTTGCCTTGTTTTTGCTTGAAAACATCCAAAATGATATTTTGATCGTTTTGTGTACAATGTTTTTGTCGTTTTCAAAAACGCGTTTTCGAAAATAGGAAAGAGAACGCGTTTTCACTGTTTTGAAAAATCGAAAACAGAAAACGATCCAAAACGGTCAAAGAGAACGGCCCCTAAGATATTCAGACTAAACCATCCAATACCCAACTCATACCAATGACTCTTTTTTCTTTTTTTCCTTCAATTGAAATATGATCGGGGAAGTTATGAAGACAACTTCTATAAAATAACTACTTATACTATAAAAGTCAATAGTGCCACTTTACACTTAAGCGGATTGAATTGGAGAGTCTTCGAAATGAGGACTATATTCAACTGAAAAAAAGAAGAAGATAAGAGTAGGTTGAAGGGAGAAACAAATGAGAAGAAGTTTCAGGGTCAATCCTTCCATTTTGCGTTCTCTTCGAATTGATCAACCAATTCAATGTAATCTGTAAATAGAAATCAATTTTTTTTACGAGTTAAGCTTAAATTTAGTCCCTCGTTCTACACTTATATTGGTGCGAATTTTTTGACTTCAAATAATCTTGATTCTCTGTCAATCCTTTTATCTATCAGTGAAGAAGGCAAAGCAATAGTTTCATATCTACCAACATAATGGCTCTTAAATAAGTTATTTCGCTCGTGTTTATAAATTTTTTTTATACTCAAGTCACGTTCCATCTGCAAATTTCAAACAATCCTTATGTATTACACACACTTATCAATTACTTATTTATATCTTTATATATATTACACAGTGTATAATCAGTTAGCTTTGCTAAAGAATAATACTATTTGTAGTAGGCGACTACCATAGTAACTGAACGGGACTCTTATGTAGCCGCTTGTTATTTGAAACATTAATTTTTATAATTTTATTATCTCAAATAACAAAGCGTCACACAAGACGACTGCTGCTGATTGTGAGTATCATTAGGCTTTTCCAAATAATCAAACTAGTTTCTAGAGCCACTTTGAGGGGCCTAAAAACTGGCTTCAGAAATTCGCTTGTCAAATAAGAATGAGAACTGTAAATGACGCTTGATAGCTCTAAAATTCGTGATAATATCAATTTTAGACATTGTTTGAGCCCCCATTAAAAGACTAAAAATGTATTTTGTAATAATAGATTGATGGAGAATGTGTGATTAAATTATAATGAAAAGTATTGTGTTTATGTATAATATTATTTTATTAAAAAATGTGTCGTTGAAAAGAAGAGAGATAAAAAACGTATTTTAAAAATAATGGGAATCAAACAAAGAGTTTGTATGTACATGCATAGTACTAGAATTTGTTATATAATAATTTGTCATTCTTGTGTTTTTTTGGGGGAACAAAATATTACATGTATTGGTCATTGTTGTTCCAATTGCATCCAATTGAGTCCATTTTATTCTCAATCATCGTTTTATGTTCCAAAACAACTATTACAAAGTTGCAGTTGGGTCCTCAAATGTTTTAAGCCATTTGAGACATTGTTTGATCCCCTCATTAAAAGACTAAAAATGCATTTTGTAATAATAGATTGATAAAAAATGTGTGATTGAAAAATAATAAAAAAATTTGGGTTTATGTATAATATTTTTTATTAAAAATGGTATCGTTGAAAAGAAGAGAGATAAAAAAACGTATTTTAAAAATAATAGGAATCAATCAAAGAGTTTGTATGTGCATTCATAATACTAGAATTTGTTATATAACAATTTGCCATTCGTGTTTTTAGGGAACAAAATATAACATGGAATGGTCATTCTTATTCCAATTGCATCCAATTGAGTCCATTTAAATCTCGATCATCGTTTTATGTTCCAAATCAACTATTACAAAGTTGCAATTGGGTCCTCAAAATTTTATAGCCATTTTCAACCAAATATTACATGGATTGGTCATTCTTGTTTATTGCATCCAATTGAGTTTATTTAATTGTCCATCATCGTTTTATGTTTCGAATCAAATATTAGAAAGTTACAATTGGATCCCCAAACTTTTTTAAGCCACTTTTCAATCAAATATTATGTGGATCGGTCATTCTTGTTCCAATTACATTTAGCTAAGTCCATTTAATTCTCGATCATCATTTTATATTCCGAATCAACTATTAAAAACTTACAATTAGGTCCCCAAGTTTTTAAAGCCATTTTAACCAAATATTACATGAATCGGCCATTTTTGTTCGAGTTGCATCTAATTGAGTCCATTTAATTCTCGATCATCACTTTATGTTTCGAATCAACTAATAGAAAGTTGGAATTGAGTCCCCAAACATTTTTAATTCAGATATTACAATTAAATATACATTTTACATTAAAAAGTACCACAATTAAATAAACAATATTTACTTTTTCAAAAAATATCATACAATATACTCCCATCGCAACGCTTCTATCTGTTGTCCTGACTCCTGTCTCAGCAACACTCCTATCACCTGTCCGACAACTCTAGTCGCACGTGCAAACAAATTATCGAAATAATATTCCACGAGAGAGCTGTTTGGGTGAGAGAAAAGGAGATCTCATCGATGAAGGGTTTCTCATCAATGGAGATCCTTTCGATGACCTATGTTGTGTTGAAGGGATATCTATCTAATCCGATCGATTGCACCAAGTAAAGAAAGGAGTTCTCGCAAGGTAATCTCCTCGGTGGAGGCAAACGTCGATCCACCATACGGCAATCCTACACAAATAAGAAGATTAAAATTTAATAAGTTAATTAAAATATTGAAAATTAAATTTTATATATATTAATTTTTTATTTTTTCTCTAAAGGTATGTTATATTAATAATACTGGATATTAAATTTTTTTTTCATATATACATTATTTTGAATATTATTTATTTAATTAAATTCTTAAATATTTATTCTTTTTTAAAAAAAAATTTATAATTACATTTGATCCGTATGTATACCATTTCAAATAAAAGTCTTCAAAAGCTCTTCAATTCTGTAAAAATCCATAATCTACAAAAGTTGTCACAAAAAAAAAGGGGGGGTAAGTCTTTAAAAAGTCTAGATTCAATATACTTTCACTTAAAAAAGGTAAGTTTTTTTTTTTTTTTTCATGGTATGTTTTCAAGTCCCAATTCGATTCTCCAAGATCCTCCTATTGATACCCAGTTAGAATATGGTAACTCATATCTATATATTTTTGTTTCCTTTTTGCCCTATTCCGAAGTTCTTACAATTTTTTGGGGACTTCATTTAAGTGGACTAGTCAAATCAATTATTTGTTTAAAAAGTCAAACAACTTTTTTTTTAGTTAGAAGGCCTAAAGATACATAAAATGAAAAATACAATTTGTAAATGACTAAAATATCCTTGTATACAAAAAGACATTATTACCCTAAATCCTCTTTCAATTTCCATTTAGCCCTAATTCAATTTTGGCTTCCATTTCTTCTTCATCACGTGAAATCGGCTCTACAGGTATGCCATTTCTTTTCATTTCTTATCATCATTTTCTCTGCATGATGAAACAATAAGCTTTACATTCTCATTCCCATGAACTCTCATTTGGTTGAAGTGAGTAATAAAATCTTGTAACATTCTTGTTGGGCATTTGGAGAAGTAGAGAGGGTATTATAAATTTTCATTATTTGAGTTCTTTTCTTTCTCCATTTTTTTGAATAATTTCTTCATGTTGTTGTATATATGTTTATGTTGTTCATTTGTCAGCAATAATTTTGAATTCATTTTATCATTGGATTAGAGATTTGATATGGGTTATTTCTCATCCTTCTTCTCACTACCCCTCATTTGTATTAATTGGAGTGAAATATAAGTTGGTAAAGGCATGTTTGACTACTCTTTTCATTGTTTTACTGTAAAACATACATTTAATTTTCGTCTGTGCATAACGACTTCAATATCGTTTTCGGCAATCCATAACGATATACACAACGTTATCAGTACTGTAAGATGTTTGAAATTTGATGAATTTTTTATGTTGAATTACAGTTATGGACACCGCAGATAAAGTATGGATATCAGTTTGTTTTCCGGTTGAATATGAGCAGTCCATTGACTGTGTATGGAAATGGAAATGTGCAGGGAATGACAAATGGAAAACAATGCCTATTCTCGTTGTGAAAACAATTTCTTATGTGGAGTTGTATGATAAAGTCAAAGAGGTGTTGAATGTCGATGCAATGCTTTACAAAATAGAGATTTCAGCTCTCGTCCCTATAATGTCTACAGCTCTAACTGCTCCGACCACTATTGATTGTAACAACAATGTGAGGTGGTTTGTATCTATCTGTAGAGATACTTTTCTCTGTGTAACCATTTTGAATGAAGTTGTTGAAAATCAAGAAGAGTTTGGTGATGAAGGACGTTTATCACTAATAGAGTGTGGTGAACAAATTCCAAATATGAACAGCGAAGAGGAACGTGTTAGAATAGACAACCATGGTAACCATGACAATGGTGATGCAATATTTGTAGATTGTAATGGTTTTAAATATAATTAAAATTTACATATCTTTCAAGTTTACATATTGTACACGTCCAGGGTGTTGATATATTGCATATTCACATAACGACGTAACCTTCATTTAGGTGGCACAGAGTATTTCATGTCGTTCAAGTACAAAAATGCATTCGTTTGAAAAACGATATTGAAATCGTTCCTAAAACACAAAACGATTTCAATATCGTTTCAGCATACATTGCTTCCCTGAACATACTACAACAACATTGATATCGTTCATGTGTCGCAAAACGATATCGATGTCATTTCCATTCAAAAATTGTACGGATTATTGAAACGATATTGAAATTGTTCATGAAATAAAAAACGATTTGGATATCGTTTTAGCGTAAAATACACACTGCTTCCCTGAACAAAATAAAACGACATTGATATCGTTCCTGTGTCGAAAATGATATCGATGTCGTTTCCATTCAAAAATTGCACGGATTATTGAAACGATATTGAAGTCGTTCCTGAAAAAGGAAAACAATTTCCATATCGTTTCAATATTAAATTCACACTGGTTCACTGACATTTTCTTTGTAATGTCAAAGTTACGACATACATACCGTTTCAGTGCAAACTTGACGATTTCCATATCATTTCATATAAAATCATAACTAAAACGAATTTCATATCGTTTTCTTTCATTAAAAACGATATCCATATCGTTTCATCTAAAATCATAACTAAAAAGACACTTATATCGTTTCCTTTCATATCAAATGACAATGATATCGTTATATCGTTACACTTCAAATAACAACTCAAACGAATTTGATATCGTTTCCTTTCATTAAAAACGATATCCATATCGTTTCATCTAAAATCATAAATAAGATAACACTTATATCATTTCCTTTCATTAAAAACGATATCCATATCGTTTCATATAAAATCATAACTAAAACGACACTTATATCGTTTCCTTTCATATAAAACGACAATGATATCGTTATAGCATTAAATCCAAGAAATAACGTAATGACATCCATGTCGTTTAAGAACAAATTTGACGAGTTTGAACTCGTTTTAGATGAAATCGTGACTAAAATGCCTTCGATCTCGTTTCTCTGCACTAAAACGACAATGATATCGTTGTAGTGTAAAACACAGGAAATAACGTAACAATATCAATATCGTTTTAGTACAAATTTGACGAGTTAGTAATCGTTACAGTTCAAATAATGACAATAACGACATTGGTATCGTAATCAAGATAACGTACTCATTCCAGGAAAACTCGTAACTAAAACGACACTGAAGTCGTTTCTTTTCATACCAAACGATTCGACCTTCCACGATCATTTGACATACCTTCGATATATATATGATGATCGAAAGAGGGAATCAAATGGTTTGATAGCACTCAAATGGTTCAGAAAGTGCAATCGGAGACAATTTCATTCTATCTTATGCCCTCAAAGGTGATAGACACTTTCTTTATATTGAAACAACTCAAAGGTGATAGACAACTATAGAACACAAATACTCCAATTAATTATGTTAAGTGAAATCAAATTCGCTTAATGACTTATTTTTATCATCTTACGTACGATGGATGTATGTCGGGTGGCCGTGGATGATTGAATCGTCATGTCTAATCGAAACGATATGGATATCGTTTCAAACGTAAAAAAAGATCCAAGGCGTTTTAGTCACAATTTCATCTGAAATGAGTTCAAACTCGTCAAATTTGTTCTACAACGACATGGATGTCGTTACGTTATTTCTTAGGTTTAACGCTATAACGATATCATTGTCGTTTTAGTTATGATTTTAGATTAAACAATATAGATATCACTTTTAATGAAAGCAAACGATATCAAATTCGTTTGAGTTGTTATTTCAAGTGTAACGCTACAACGATATCATTGTCGTTTGATATGAAAGGAAACGATATAAGTATTGTTTTAATTATGATTTTAGATGAAACGATACGGTTATCGTTTTTCATGAAAGAAAACGATATCAAATTCGTTTTAGTTATTATTTGAAGTGTAATGATCTCGAAATCGTTAAGTTTGCATTGAAACGGTTTGTATGTCATTACGCTATGTCGTGACTTTGACATTACAAAGAAAATGTCAGTGAATCAGTGTGAATTTAATACTGAAACGATATGGAAATCGTTATCTTTTTTCAGGAACGACTTCAATATCATTATGTTAACCAGTGAAATTTTGGTATCGAAATGATATATATATCGTTTTACGACACATGAACGATATCAATGTCGTTATGAAAATCAGGGAAGCAGTGTGCATTTTATGCTGAAACGATATCCAAATCGTTTTATTTTTCAGAAACGATTTCAATATCGTTTCAATAATCCTTGCAATTTTTGAATGGAAACAACATCGATATCGTTTTACGACACATGAACGATATCAATGTCGTTGTAATTTGTTCGGGGAAGCAGTGTGTATTTTACACTAAAACGATATCCAAATCGTTTTTTATTTCAGGAACGATTTCAATATCGTTTCAATAATCCGTGCAATTTTTGAATGGAAACGACATCGATATCGTTTTGCAACACATGAACGATATCAATGTCGTTTTAGTTTGTTCAGGGAAGCAGTGTGTGCTGAAACAATATCGAAATCGTTTTGTATTTCAGGAACGCTTTCAATATCATTTTTCGAATGAATGCATTTTTGTACTTGAACGACATGAAATACTCTGTGCCACCTGAAAAAAGATCACATCATTACATGAATATGTAGTATATCAACACCTTGGACGTGTACAATATGTAAACTTGAAAGATATGTAAATTTCAATTATATTCAACATCCACTAACTAATGGTTAGGCAACATCCTAGAAATATCGACATTTATAGGAATAACAACTACTTCAGCAAAAAGAACAATGTCCAACCACAAAATGTTTTCAAAATATCAGTACATATATCAAAACACAATCTAAGGCTCGAAGTTCCAAACCAATAACTCTGCAGCCAATCTTGTCGGAATAAGTTACGAAAATTGAAAGCCCTTTCTTGTATCTGGTATAGGGCTCGTTCATAATCTGCACAGAGGAACTAGTTAATACAAATTGAAATCATGTGTAACATTATCGTAAAATCATTAAAGTTGTATTACTTACATTGCCAGTAATCCAACCAACCTCATTTAAAAGGTCCATCAAATTTATTGCTTGAACATCGTAAAAGCGCAAATGTAAAATTTTACTGCACATACAACATCCACACAAAGTTATATATTTATGTAATAATATCATTGCTTCCACATGTCATTCCAACTATGTGTAATAATTTACCTGGAAGATGAAGTTTCCAATCATTTGTGAAGAGCCTCAAGGCCCTCAACCTTCACAGGATCCACTTCTCGATAAGGACCATATACATCAGGGCTTAAAGAATATGTTCTTTACAATAAAAACATAATGGAGGGAAGAAATTTACACGAGGATGATCGGGCTCTGGATAATTAAAATCTAGATACACAAATATGTACACCAACCAAAAAGAGTATATTTGATCATGTAGACACCTAGATGTAGAATATTAGAAGTTCTTGCTAACAAAATATGTGTGTATACATCAATTAGCCCTCCAAACATGAAATGCGCCAACTGACCTACTCCCAATCCACCGTATCAGAATTCTTCGAATCACAAGTCTTTAGCCAGTCCCAGCTAGACAATGATTATTCTAATTGTGGCAGCAGCTATAATGCCAACTAAATATAAAAATCACTTATTTCTATTCTTCAAATCACTTTGAAAATTCTAGAAGTGAAGAATTGTCCTGCCGCATCGTCAAAATTGATGTAAAAACCCACAAACTACAACATTTTCAAAACCACATTATCCACAAAATCACAAATACTCTTAATCCTAAAGTTCAACTCGTCAAAAAAAATTCTTACCTACTTCAATTAACAAGACAATGCCACAAACTATCTCAATTTACCAATAGGGAAAAAACACATTACACAAACATAAAATTACAATAACCATCTCAAAATTTAACTAAAATCCACATCACATTACTGTAATAGTGCAAATCAATATAAAATTAATCTATCCACTTATGGGTGTTAATTGGAATAATTGGATGCTTGCCCATCGTGTTACTAAGCTCAATTGATGTTTCCCTAATCTAATTAAACATTTTCAGCAGCATAGATTCATCAATTTGGTCAATTTTGAATTTTTCGCACAAAGCTCTCGTAGTAACCACAAATTGATCGAGCCCTGGGTACAATCGGCCATGACCTATGCTTGGGCAAGGTGCGCCCGGTGAGAGCGAAACAGGTCCAGTTTCATGGTGGAAATTCGTGCATCTGGATGGATGATTGGAACAAATTGTGGCCTTGGTTAAGGTCTTCTGAGCATGGGCAATCGACCGGTATAGGTCCGAGGTTATGGGTGTGGACGGAAGTTGAGATTATACAGACGGTTCAGAAATCTTTAAAATGAGAGAAAATCACACAAGAATCAAGAAAATACACACTGCTTCACTTAAGCTTTCGCAGGCTTACCTTAGGGAAATCTCGAGACTGTGGTTCAATTCTTGAAGGTGAAATGGAGATGGAGATAGAGACCGTTGGAGATGAAATGAAGATGGAGACAGTAAACTCTTGGGCCAGTTCCTTTGAATTTCAAGAAGAAGTTTTATTTTACAAGATAAGAGTATATGGGTCTTTTGACAATTTTGATTAATTAAAATTACTTTCATTTTATTAATTTCAGTCAAGGGCCAATTGGACAAAATGTCTGTAAAGAGTGGCCATTTGAACTCATTCCCCCAATTTTTTTTGAGGGAATGAGTTGGAATGGCCACCCTTCAACAAGTTTTTGTTTAAATGGCCTTTGACCAAAATTCTTTAAAAATAAAAAGAATTAATTATTTAAAAATTTCAAATGTCTACTTTACCCTTCCTTGTATAACCAAATAAATGAAGAATTTTTTGAAGGTTCAAGGTTTTGAACATTTGACCTCTATGGAAAAAAGATGCTCCTCACACCACTAGGACATTGAACAATATTATTTATTCTATTGCAATAACCTATATATATCTTGACAAATTATATTCAAATTTACAATGTCCAAGGATTCGAACCTTCAACCTTTAAGAAAAAGTTTATTGAAATGTTTTCCTCACCACTAGGATATTGAACAATATTGTTTATTTTGTTACAATAACCTATATATATCTTGAAAAATTATAGTCAAATTTTCAATGTCCAAGTATTTGAACCTTCAACTTCTAAGAAAAATGATGGTTCCCTCATCACTAAGACATTGAATAATATTGTTTATTTTAATGCAATAACATATATATAACTATATAGTTCTGAATATCTTGAAAAATTATAATCAAATATTTCACTTTATTTTATATACGTATTATGTATTGAAAGATTAATTTTAATAAAGATGAATTGAATGTCTACAAAATTTAAGATTTCGATATATATAAATAATTAGTGACAATTAACTTAAAATCTTTAAATACATTTCGAATAATTATTTTTATATTTTTAAGTAATCATCCACCAGTCCAACCATTAAATTGTTTATTTTTTCCCCATTCACCCCTCACGTAAACTTTTTTACGGCGTGCAAGATATACTTTTTATATACCTTAAAAATATAATTGTTGTTTTATATACCATAAAACGATATATATATATATATATATATATATATATATATATATATATATATATATATATATATATATATATATATATATATATATCTCATTTCAATTAAGATTAAAATTGAAACGATATCAATGTCGTCAAAATTGTACTAAAACGATAATGACATCGTTATGTGTCAAATTCACAAAATAACATAACAACTTTCATATCGTTTTAGTACAAATTTGACGAGTTCGAAATTGTTTCAATTCAAATCATAACTACAATGACATAGATATCATTCATTTTCATAGAAAACGATAATTATATCGTAATGGCTAAAACAACGATTCGACCGTCGATTTTACGCATAACAACATCCATGTTGTTCTATGTGAACTGAAACGACATAGATGTCGTTTTAGCGTAGGTTTCAACCGAAACGAGTTCGACCTCGCTAAATTTGTACTGAAACGACATGTATGTCGTTATGTTATTTAGTAGGTTTGGTACATAACAATATCATTATCGTTTTATTACAAATTCAACGATATTGATATCGTTTCAGGACAAATTATAACTAAAACGATATATATATCTCGTTTCAGTTTGTATATAACGATATTTATATCGTTTCTGCAAAAAATGACGATTCGACCAGCCACGACCCCCCGACATGCATCCGACATATATAGGACGATTGAAATAGTTCATCAAGTGGGTTCGACCTCACTCAAAAGAAACTATAAGAACATTTGTGTTGCCATGATTGTATCCGACATTCAAACTATTCCCACCGAAAGAAAGAAAGAAAGAAAGTATCTTCGTTCACTTTTTCTAAGCCATTCAAGTGGTATCAACCCACTCGATGTCATTTTTCGATCGCCCTACGTACGTTGAAGGCATGTCGGGTGGCCAAGGATGGTTAAATCGTCGATTTTACGCATAACGATATCTATGTCGTTCTCTATGAACTGAAACGACATAGATGTCATTTTACCGTAGGTTTCAACCGAAACGAGTTCGACCTCGCTACATTTGTACTGAAACGACATGTATGTCGTTATGTTATTTAGTGAGTTTGATACATAACAATATCATTATCGTTTTATTATAAATTCGACGATATTAATATCGTTTTAGTACAATTTTATAACTAAAACAACATATATCTCGTTTCAGTTTGTATATAACGATATTTATATCGGTTTTGCAAAAAATGACGATTCGACTAGCCACGACCACCCGACATGCATCCAACATATATAAGACGATCGAAATATGTCATCAAGTGGGCTTATACCACTCGAATGATTTAGAAAGAACGAACGAAGATAATGTCTTTCTATCGGAATAATTCGAAGGTTGTATATAGTCATGAGAACACAAATATTCTCATAGTTTCTTTTAAGTGAGATCGAACCCGCTTGATGACATATTTCGATCGTCCTCATATGTCGGATGCTTGTCGAGTGATCGTAAACGGTCGAATCATCATTTGTAATAGAAACGATATAATTATCGTTTTATATAAACTAAAACGATATATATGTCGTTTTAGTTATGATTTAACTAAAATGATACCAATGTCGTCAACATTGTACTGAAACGATATGGAGATCGTTATGTATCAAATCTACAAAATAACATAACGACGTCCATATCGTTTCAATACAAATTTGACGAGTTTGAAACCGTTCAAGTTCAAATAATAACACAACGACATGGATATCGTTTCCTTTCATGCAAAACGATAATTATATCGTTTTGGCTAAAAATAACGATTCGTTCATCCACAACCACCTAGCATGCTTTCAACATATGAATGACGATCGAAAAAAGGTCATCAAGTGGGTTGATGTCACTCAAATGACTTAGAAAGAACGAACGAATATACTTTCTTTCTATCGGAATAGTTCGAAGGTTATATATAGTCAGGAGAACACAAATATTCTCATAGTTTCTTTTAAGTAAGATCGAACCTACTTGATGATCTATTTCGATCGTCCTACATTTGTTGGATGCTTGTCGAGTGATCGTAGACGGTCGAATCATCATTTTTAACAGAAACGATATAATTATCGTTTTATATAAACTTCAACGATATATGTGTCGTTTTAGTTATGATTTAAACTGAAACGATATCAATGTTGTCAAAATTACACTCAAACAATATGGACATCGTTATGTATCAAATCAACAAAATAACATAACGACGTTCATATCATTTCAGTACAAATTTGACGAGTTTAAAATCGTTTCAGTTCAAATAATAACTACCACGACATAGATATCGTTTCTTTTCATGCAAAACGATAATTATATCGGTTTGCCTAAAAATAACGATTTGATCGTCCATAACCACCCAGCATGCCTTCAACATACGTAGGACGATCGAAAAAGGTCATCAAGTGGGTTGATGTCACTCAAATGACTTAGAAAGAACGAATGAAGATACTTTCTTTCTATCGAAATAGTTTGAAAGTTGTATATAGTCATGAGAACACAAATATTCCCATAGTTTCTTTTGAGTGAAATCGAACCCACTTGATGACCTATTTCGATCGTCCTACATATGTCAAATGCATGTTGGGTTATCGTGGAAAGTCGAATCGTCGTTTTTAGCAAAAACGATATAATTATCATTTTATATAAACTAAAACGATATCAATGTCGTCAAAATTGTACTGAAACGATATCAATGTTATCAAAATTATATCGCTATCCCTAAAAACAATGATTCGATCGTCCACGATCATTCGACATACCTTCGATGTATGTATGATGACCAAAAGAGAGCATCGAGTAGGCTAATAGCACTCAAATGACTCAGAAAGAGCGAACGAAGATATTTTCTTTCCATCAACATAATTCGAAGGGGACAGAGAACTATAGAAACGCAAATGTTCCCCTAGTTTCTTTTGAGTGAGATTAAACTCACTCGATTACCTATTTTTGTTGTCCTACATACGAAGAATGTATGTCAGGTGGCCATGGATGATCGAATTGTCGTTTTTTAGGCATAACAATATAATTATCGTTTTCTGTAAAAAGAAACGATACCAATGTCGTTTTAGTTAATATTTGAACTGCAACGATTTCAAACTCGTCTAATTTGTACTGAAACGATATGAATGTCGTTACTTTATTTCGTGGGTTTGACGCTATAACGACATCATCGTCGTTTCATATGAGAAGAAACGACATATATGTCGTTCTAGTTACGATTTTGATTGAAACGAGTTCAAACTCGCCAATTTGTACTAAAACGATAAGGACGTCGTTACTTTGTTTCGTGGGTTTGACAATACAACGACATAGTTGTCGTTTTATATGGGAAGAAACGATATCTATGTCGTTCTAGTTACGATGTTGACTGAAACGAGTTCCAACTCGACAAATTTGTACTAGAATGATATGGACGTCGTTACTTTGTTACAGGAACGATTTCAACATCGTTATGAAACTCAGTGAAGCAGTGTGTATTTCATTCTGAAACGATATTGAAGTCGTTGTTGATTACATGAACGATGTCCATATCGTTACGAAAATTAGCGTGTATTTCATACTGAAACGATATACAAGTCGTTTATTTGTTAAGGGAACGATTTCAATATCGTTACTAAGATCAGTGAAACAGTGTGTATTTCATACAGAAACGATATTGAAGTCGTTTTTTGTTACAGTAACGATGTCTATATCGTTATGAAAATCAGCGTGTATTTCATACTGAAACGATATCCAAGTCGTTTCGTTGTTACGGGAACGAATTCAATATCGTTACGAAGATCAGTGAAGCAGTGTGTATTTCATATTGAAACGATATTGAAGTCATTTTTTATTATAGTAACGATGTCTATATCGTTATGAAAATCCGCATGTATTTCATACTGAAACGATATCCAAGTCGTTTCTTTGTTACGGGAACGAATTCAATATCGTTATGAAATGCATATTGTTTCAGTACAAATTTGACGAGTTTTTCTAAAATTATATGGGAATATGTCTCAATTGAATGAAGGACAAAATTTTGGGAGCAGTGTATTTTTCATACTGGAACGACATCAATTTCGTTTTATATCTCGGGAACGATTTCAATATCGTTATGTAAATTAGTGCAATTTTTGTACTAGAACGACATCAATATCATTTTGTGTTTCAGGAACGATTTCAATGTCGTTATGAAAATATATGCATTTTTTATATTGGAACGACATATGCGTCAACTATAACGATATAAAAGTCGTTTGTCTGTAATGTGAAAAAACACGACGACAAAAAATGACTTTAATTTTGTTCTAATAGCACGAAAGCGAAAATAACACATTGGCTGCAAAATTCAATAAATCATTTTGTACTTCCAATAAGTACAAAATAACAAAGTTACAAGTCACGACAAATCACACTGCACATTTTCATTCTCAAACGTCTTCAACTGACTGCTCATATTCAACTAGATGTCAAATTGAAACCATAACATATCCATGGTGTCCATAACTGCAATTAAACATAAAAATTGTAAAATTTCATCAGATATCAAACTTAGTACATTCTTGATAACAAGATGTAAGTCGTTATGATTTTTATAAAACGATATGTAAGTCGTTCTGGACGGAAAAATAATCTGATTTTTTCATTTTGCAATCAACTCTTGTTTGGTCTTCTTCTGTTTCTTTTCATTTCACCTTTCACATAGTTACAATATCAGCAAGCGATGCAGGGAGCATGATCAAAATAAGATTAAGTTACATGTCTTGTAAAAGAAGCCTACACTATCCATTATCTTATCATCCATTCAATAGGAAGAACTTCCAAAAAAAAAACAAGAGGGATAACACACAAATCACAACATGTGATTAAGAAAAATTAAAAAAGAAAGTAGCCAAAATATTGAAATTTAACATTACCTTCTCTTCTTTTTCAAATGCCCATTAAGAATATTGTAAGTTTTGATTACTTACTTCAACCAAGTGAGTGTTTAAGAGGATGCTAATCGTAGATTTTAGGATTTGATGAAGAAGAGAGGATGATGGTAAAAAAGTTGCAGAGAGTTGTCGATCCAATTGTGGAAGAAAGGAAGTCCAAATGGATTTAGGGCTAAAAGGAAATTGAAAGGGGAATTAGGGTATTATATCTTTTTACATACAAGAATATTTTAGTAATTTACAAATTATATTTTCCTTTTCTTTGTATCTTGAGGCTATCTAACTAAAGAATATAGTTCATGGTCTTTTTAACTAAAAAGTTGCTTTGACTTGGCTCTAAGTCCCCAGTTTTTTTCCGTGGATTTAAGATTCAATTTCCTGCAATCTATCGTGTTAAATTCATACCCTTTCGTGTTAAATTCATACCCATTTTACTGTTATAGGCAGGATCTTTGAAAATTTTCAAATTTCTAGCTGTGAAAATCTTGGAAAGTGAGAGGGTTTTTTGGTAGGGGTGCTCGTTTATTCTTGTAGCCTTGTCTGTAACAGCAAGGGTTAGTGATATAGTAATTGCGAATAGGGATAAGGGTAAAAGTCGGCAGACAAAAGTGAAGAGGTACTGGCCTGGAAAAGTACCGTAGTGGGCAGATGATAATGACGAAGATGGGGATATTAGGATGGAAAGGGTGGCCGCGATCGAGACAGCATTGCCGAGTCATGTGGAGACTTATTTTATGCGGAAGGATGATGCTAGACTACGTCGTTTGGCCGAGAGTAGGATCGATAATCGTGAGGAGGTAAGGGAAGACCATAGGCGTATTAGGCAGGCAGAGATTGTGTTGACGATACAGGACAAAAGGAGGAGGGAAGATGGAGTAGATTTGGAGGATGAGGATGCATTCCAGGAACGGAGAAGAAGGATTAGGGAGAGGTTGTTGCAAAGGCAACAAGAGGAGGCAGCACTACACCTGAGGAAGTTGAGGAAGAGGAGGAGTCTGAGTACGAGATTGATTCTGAAGAAGAAACAACAGGAATTGCGATGGTGAAACTGGTTTTTGTTCCTAAATCTGAGAGAGAGACAATTGTAGAACGTGAGAGGCTTGAGGCAGAACAGATCGCACTCGAGGAAGCTGTGAAAATGAGGATGGAAGAGAGGACGGTGGAGACTAAGCAAATTGTGGTTGACAAAATTCAGGAGGACCAGGAGATTCAGAGGAATATGGAGTCTGAAGCAAATATTGCAGATGTGGATACAGATGATGATGTTTATGAGGCGGAGGAATATGAGGACTGGAAGGCTAGGGAGATTGCGAGGATCAAGAGGGATAGAGATGAGAGAGAGGCAAGGTTGACGGAGAAGGAGGAGATTGAGAGGGTAAGAAACATGACAGAGGAAGAGAGGAGGGAGTGGGAGAGGAAGAATCCAAAACCTTCTCGAAAATCCAAGCCAAAGTGGAGGTTCATGCAGAAATACTACCATAAAGGTGCTTTCTTCCAGTCATATCCTGATGATCATGCTGGAACTGCCAAAGCTGATAATATTTACGCTCGTGATTTCTCTGCTCCAACTGGAGAGGATAAGATGGACTCATGCAGGTTAAGCACTTTGGTCGTAGTGGAAGTACAAAATGGACTCATCTTTACGAGGAGGACACAACTGATTGGAATAACCCGTAAGTACTTCTTACTTAATCATTCCATTTGGATTAGGAATTTTTGGAAGTACGTAGATGAAATATAGTACGTTCACAGTAGTAAATGCTATTGAATTTTGGACATCAGATGTGCTGTCAGTTGATTGTATTGTTTGCTCTATAAACAACTCAATCTTGTTTTTGAAATCGACAAGAGAAACAATTCAGATATTTATTAAAGATAAATAAGAGCAATTCTAATGTAAATAATATACTGAATTCTACTTTCCAGAGTAAGTAATGCAATGGTAAAAATCTTCCCTTATATCCAATTCGTATATATATTTTTTTCATTATGGTCATCCATTTTTGCTAATTTAGAAAAGAATGAAGTTAAGTTGTCCACAAAGGAAATTAAGGCAAGGAGGAAGGTTTAAAACAAGGCAACTTAAAAGCATATGAAACGAATATGTGAGAGCTGCTTTAAGATTTGTTTTTGCATGTCATATAATACCATATCACGTAATAAACAAACTACTACGTATTATATTATTGAGACATGCTAAATCGCATACTGAACAGAAGTAGCCTAGGGTGCAATATATGTGAGAGCTGCTTTTGAAGCAAGAATTTCATGGCTTCAGTTCAAGTATAGTTGCTCAAGCCGCACTGCTGGAATACTACTTTCTGAATATACTTGCATGCACTTACTCCTCATTCTATCTGTTTTTTTTTTAGGTGGTGGTAGGGTGGGAGTTGGGAGTGGAATTGACCGTTATGCACGTCCTAAGCATTTGATTATTGTATATTTGTCGATTGTTAGCTGCACCTACTATAGATAGAGAACTCGTGTTTGTCTTTCGCAGAATCTTTAGTGCATAATATTGTATAAAACTTAATTGTGTAATAAACATGGTTTTAGTCTCTTTCCCTAGACGTGTCACAAGCGTTTAAACAATGCACTTTTAAGCAAAACTAGTACAAAAGTTTTCTTGGTTATATACATTTGTCATTTTAAGTGGGACAGTTGTTTCTGAAAGACTCTTGTGATTGGCTGTTGCTATCCCAGTTTGAATTACTCCATAGTTTTGCTTATTTGAGTACCTTCATCAGCTTTAGTGGGACCTTTATCACTGAGAGACTTGTGATTTGTTTTTATGATCACGTTCTTGATATTGGTCATGTAATCCAAATTTGAATAGTTGGTTTTCATATCAATTATCAGCTAATTCCTGATTTCTGGCTTTGCAGATGGACCTATAACGATGTTCTTCTGGCCAAGTACAATGCGAAAATGGCTGGAATGAGTGCACCCATAGCCAAACCTAAAGGAAGCAAGAAACTGAAGGATTGGAAGACGCATTGAACTTTTTGACTTCCAAAGGGTCGAGCTAACGGAGAGAGAAGCAGATATTAGTAGAAGAATCCAGTCGTTCATTTCCAATTTAGACTTTTAATGCCTGTTACTTGCATTTATGCAACTTTTAACCATATACTGCATTTCATAGATATACTTTATGTACGGATGGTTATTGACATATCCGAGTGTGATTTGCACGGAGGATTGGTTCATTAACCTGCAGTTCATTGTAATTCTTGTAGAAGCCAGAAATAAACTTTCCGCTCCTTCACTTTGTGTAAAGATGAAGTTGAGTGCCTCAAATAACTGACATTATGTCACAATAAACTCATTTTTTTGGTACACAAAGTCGTACGAAGCCCTTACTTTTAGAATAAACAATTTTTTGCTTATAAGTATGAAATAAATAACATGTCTAAACTTGTACAAAATAGATTATCATGCTCTATGAACGTATAAAAACTCCTCCATTATCAATTTTATCTCACTTATAAATCACATTATTAAGGATGGTAATGGGACCAAGCTTGGGGTGGTTCTCCCACTTGTTATGAAATTTGAGATGGTCATATTTCAAAAGTTAGCTATTGAAATTAACAGGTTTATCCTGAAACAAACAGCTTTATCCTGAAATTAAAGAGTTCAACTTTATATATAAATTGCAATGGAAATCATGACAAATCATCACGCTTAGCGATCCCAACGTCCATGTCGAACTGACTTTGCAATAGTTCATAACCAATCTTGAACAAACATTGCTATATCGGCATCATCATTTGTGCTGCTTGATTGCAATTGGAAGACATTGTGCCTGCTTTGATACCATTGTTATAAAATTTGAGGTTATTTGGCACATGAATTGGTCCATTATATTTGATTGTCAAATATTCATTTTTGAATTCGATAAAAATCAACTTTTTGAGGTTATGCATAATTTTGAAATTAAATAAAATTTATATATGAATTTTGAAATAAAATTCACTTTGTCATCAACTGTTAAAATTCACTTTGAAATAAGATACCGAGCTTGGATAGAGGAAGAAACAAAAATAGCTGTGGTGCAATAGGCTTTGTTAGAGCGTAAGCTCACCAATACTTTTTAGAAATGTAAGATAGTAAGAACACCTTCGTAGAAATGTGCTTCATCCTTGACAACAAATGTTCAGTTGACCTGTTAAGACTACACAAGTATTCATTAGCAGCTAAAATTTACTGTACCAATCCATGGTTCAAGCATTACCAGACATCAAACAACTCCAACACATCAAAATTCTATACAAATGAAAGTAGAGTGACAATGGCGCAATTGCTTTCCTACCACCTAAGAAAGCAAACTTATTACACTGAACTCAGAACAGAAAGTATCTCAAATGGTGAGGAATTTTATTTACATGAAGGGATCTCAAAGGTACGCACATTTACTCATCGATTGTAACCTTGGGGATAAAGGGCACAACTGTATATGGAAAATCTATTCTCCGATCAGCAAGTGAATAATAACCTAGAATTTGGGCTTTAATCTCAATGGTTGCATCTTCTCCATTTTCATTAGGAGTGGCGGCAACTTGTGCTGCTGGAATGAACTCAGTAATCCATTTTGGACGCTTCTTATGTACCTTATCCCAATCAGCTCCAGATTCAGTGTATCCCTGAACCCACAAATACCTCAACAAAGGTAGTTGTAGTATAGCATCTCCTAATGCACCTTCACTGAAGGGGCATCCATTCAATTCCAACTTTTGGAGGCTACGCAAGTCTTTGGAAAATTCCATAATCCCATTATCAGATTCCCCAACAAAACCCAAAAGCATCCATCTCACTTTTGGACTATACTTTCCAATATAACTGAAACCCACATCTGTTAGCCCACCAGGCTGAAGATCCAAAGAAAGGCCAGTAAGTCTATCACATCCCATCAACAATGATCGAACTCCATTATCAAGCGGAAAATTTGCTTTTGTCTCTTTATTTTTAAATAATCTCAACCGGAAGCAATAGAGCTTTTTCAAGTTCATGCCTACACATTTTAGGGATGCATTTGTGATGTTAGATTCAGCAATAGATAAGTATTCCAATTCAAAGCATCCCCGTGACAAAAAAATTAATCCCCAGTGTGTAATCACGCCTTCAAAGTCGTCATCCAAATTCCTGTATAACAATAGTCTTTTCAATTTCTTACAATTCTCCAATCGTTTCCGTTCCCTGTTCGCAAAGACAAAATCATGTTTAATTACTTAACTCCAAAATTTTATTAATGAACACAGAATATATCACATTCTGCATGGTTGATATTCTTAGACAAGATTTCTAGCACTAGATTGATTCTCCACAGACAAATAGTATTATAAAATGTGAATTTTAAACAAGATATATTTTTTAGGAAAAAAACACAATGCAATTAAAATCATGCAAATAAAAATCATAAACTTCATGATAATTCGAACCCCTCTCTCTCTAGTGCTAGTTCAAAAATATGATTCTACAATGATAGCCGCCTGTCTGGCTTTCAAATCATACATAAGAGAATGTCAATCAAAATAACTTTATAGCTAGCTAAATAGGATATGATTGAAGTAAAAAAAACATTTGGAAAAAGTAACTTACATTTTTTTATTCTAACTTTAAAGCACTATTGAAGCAAAAAGCAGGAACACAGTATAGTTTTATTCAATCACTCAACTTTATGAATAGCAATATTCTTATTTCTCCAGAGACATCATAAGTGTTGGCGTGAGCTGTTGATGGAGGATTTTGTGGAGAGATTATAGGGATTATTTTTCTGATTTCCACTGATCATGCAATACGATTGATTCTAGTCTAGAATAGTGCATAGCTGTTACTACCTTCCTAGAATAGATTTTTCTGTATATGTTATATAAGCACCCTCATGTATTCTGTGAAATATATCAATGAAATATACTTTTGCATCATGGTATCAGAGCAGAGATTCTAGGACCCCTAGATTTCTCTGTGAAATAGCAGAAAGAGGGAAAAGAAAGACCAGACAGATTGAGAACAATGGGAGAACGTGCTTCCTTGATAGAGCACTCCCAAGGAGAAACTCTATCCTTGCAGACCTAACAACCAGATTGTCACAGATGTTAAACCAGACACAACCACCACCCCAATCAATTCATGAATCTATTACGACACCAATTATGGACTTTGGTCCCAGGTTGTTGAGATGTTTATCTCAGGCAAAGACAAGTTGGGATATATAAATGGGGACCTTCCACAACCCCAAGAGACGGATCCTAATTTCAGAAAATGGAGAACCGAAAATGCAGTTGTGAAGGGATGGCTGATTAATTCTATGGACCCAAAGCCGATCAACAATTACATCAGATTTCCAACGGCAAAAGCAGTGTGGGACGCTATTGCTATAACATATTTTGACGGCGCCGACACCTCACAAGTTTACGATCTCAAGAGGAAGGTGACGAGGCTCAAACAAGGCAGAGGATCTATCGAAACATATTACAACAACCTTCAAGGCATATGGAGAGAAATCGATTTTCGTCGTCCAAATTGTATAACTCTATTTTACAGGAGGATAGAGTTTACACATTCTTGGATGGACTAGATGATCGCCTTGACAAGATCCGAGGAGATGTGCTTCAGATTCAGCCATTTCCTAAAATAAAGCAGGCATATGTATATGTTCGCAGGAAAGATCTAAGGCAAACGATAATGTTGGCAAAAGGAGATACCACGCCTGGTATTATTATGCTCTCAAAAGGAGGACAGAAATCACAGCAGCAGCTTTCACTTCAACTCTTGTCCAGTGGAAAGCCTAACACGACAACAAAGTCGAAGTCACAAGTAGAGGCTGGGGGATGCACTAACTGTGGGAATATGAAACATACTAGAGACCCATGTTTCAAACTACATGGATATCCAGAATGGTGGCACAAAGTCAAGGCAAAGAAGAAACGTGAAGCCAGTGCAAGCGAGAATCCTGGTCGAGCCGCATTCGTGAGCACTGAACCTCATCTATCCCTTATACCACAAGAGGACTCTTCTCCCGCTGCTGCAAACAAATCTGTAGCTCTAAGTAATTCAGGTAACAATGGTTGGATTGTCGATTCAGGGGCAACCGATCACATGACATTTGACCCGCAAGATTTTGTTGAATCAACACAACCAAAACGGACATGTATTGCCAATGCTAATGGAGTTACATATCCAGTTACAGGGGCTGGAAGAGTGAATCTTTCACCCTCTTTTTCATTACAAAATACCTTACTAGTTCCATCTCTTTCAAGTAAACTATTATCTGTAAGCCAACTTTATGAAGACCTAAATTGTTGTGCACTGATTTATTCGAGTTTCTGTTTCTCACCAAGGAGATTATTGGTCGTGGTACTAAAAGAGAGGGGCTATACTACATGGATGATTTCAGTTTCGGCAGGGTAAATATTGTGTATCACAATGGTGACAAAAAAGGACAGGTTTGGTGAGAAATTTTTTTTAAAAAAAGAGAGAGATAATGTAGAGTTTAACTTTAACCTCGAAGAATCTTAGCCCCTGTTTGACACCCATTTTGTTTGAAAAATAATTTTTGGAATAGTGATTGATGGAAGATTGTGTAGTTAAAAAGTAAGGAGAATTTTTGGGTTTATGTGTAATATTATTTTATTGATAGAATATGTGATTGAAATGAAGAAAGAGAAAAAAATGAGAAATAGAATGAGAAAAAAATGGGTGTCAAACGGGGGCTAAATACAACAAATAGACATTTCTTTGATTCAAATTACTGAATTAGATTTCACTTTTATAGAAGTTTTAATTTTATTGAAAAATGAAAAAAGGAAAATTTTAAGATAAATATAAGAATATAATATATAATTTTAATGAACTTATATTGATGTTCCCCGACGCATCGTGTTCTACCTCTTTAAAAGATCATATATCAGTGTGTGATTGTCACACCATATACTTTTGCATGCTTGTATCCGTGCTTCTTACTTCTTTATCCATCAGAATAGAAGACTGGCCTACAAAATTACTTGTGTGACCAATTCTGCCGAAGAAGATATAACATTCAACAATCTAAGGAAAACCAACAAACACTAAAGGAAATGCATATGCATGATTACACAAAATAGGAAAAAAACAATTTATAAGTTTTACCTGAAGCATTTCCAAGTTGGGACACCTTTGCAGTAATTGACAATAATCTTCTGTATCAAGCATAGCTACTAGCAGATCCAATTTTTTAAGTCGAGCAGCAAAAGGAAAGACCATCGGAAAGTCTACATTAATCAAGTCCTGAATACCCAAGGAGCACAATCTTTGGGGAAATGCTACCTCTGCATACTCTTCAAATGGTCCAAAAAAGCCCCCCCAAAACTCTTCTAATGCAGCTGCATTGCGGAAGAAACCAACGAGGTCAGCAATATCAATTTCAATATAAATTTTCACCTTGACCAGAGATGCACAGTTTTTGGCTATCAGTTCAAGGTCTCTAGCTTCGACTTCAACAAGCTTTGTCAAGTACAAGTTCAAAGTTTCAAGAACTGTATTGTTCAGAGCAAGCTGATGTAGCCATTCCCCGCCATTCTCAATTATTGTACTCTCTTCCATATCCAAGGTCCTCAAACTCCTGCAAAGAAGTAAAGAAATTTTTTGAAAAAATGGAACCAATGACATCAACATATCATTCAAATTATATTTTCAAAAGGGGATATATATTTAAGGGAAATTCACTTTATACATATGATTTTGAGGAAAGATAAAAGACATAATCTAATCCATCTGTATGTGCTTCATTATCACTATTCTCAGGACAATAACCCCTTATTTCCAAAACCAATATATACTCATAGACATGTATTTGGCCACCTATTCGTAATATTTCTTCACCTGGTTATAATTCTATGATAATTTATTGAAGAAATCCATCTTTTTAAAGATTATAATCTAACTTTCAGAAGCACGGAACATATAATGAAGTTCGGTTAAAGAAAAGAAGGGAAAATTAATATTGTTTAAATCATCTTGCAGCATAAAAAAATCAGATGCAGCAACAGAATAGAAAGTAATGAGTTAGAATAAGAAAAGAAAGAGAATAAATAATACTAAGAGAAAATTTTCAATTCCGATTTAAGTTCAGCAGAAGTACAGGAAACATACACTATCCAAGTATTTTCTATTGATATGGACAGATTACATTAACTTTAGAGAAGTGGAATAGAAAGGGATTAATCTTTAACAGATAAAGATAGAACAGAGGGATTAATCATTTTCAATAAGGCATCATCATCAAAAAGTTGTTTTGACAAATAAGCAAAACAGACCGTCATTCCAATAAGGCTCAAATATTTTTTATTTTATTTTTTTAATTTCCACAAGTCTGCATATCATTCCGAGTTGGATGCTTTATTTTTTTTCTACATCTAGTGACCCCAATTCCTCTGCAATCCCCTGCTGTACCTTCCATTGGCCTTCTTGGGATTAAAAACATCAAGATATCGAAAATACTATAAATGTGTTATTTTCGACACACTAATTCATTGAAACATGATAGTTGATCAATGTGATGATTCGTCATACATATGAGTACTATCTTTATCTTCATTTGAAACGATCACTGCTTCCTCGGAAGTCGGAAATTTCAATTCAAGATTTTGTTAATCTTGAAATGTCAAGAAAGAATATTGATATGATAGAAAAATAAATAAAATTAGGGAATTGCGGCCTTGTTTAACTACAAAGTAGAAGTAACTCTACTTTTTTTCTTTTTAGGCTTCCAAACATGTTGGACGTGATTCTAGATGAACTAAACTATCTGAGTAACTTCCTTAACACGGATCTGTTACTTAAGTACACACATCTATACATACATTTATACAGTGCATCAAGAGTTAGTAATACTTAGAAAAACTCAGTCAAGATCCTTAAGACTCTAAATCAAAAATGAACATAAACACCATGGCTAACCGAAAATTTTAAAGGAACTAGTGAAAAATAGCAAAATAAATCAGGACATAACAAAATTAATACCGGAGAGAGCGACAGATATGAGAGAGTCCATTAGTCGAAAAGCCATAGCATTTATCAAGTTTCAACACTTCAAGACCCTTCCCAATTGCTGTAGCAGCAATCAATTCAAGGTCAGAGTCCTTAACTATCATTCTACGAAGATGAAGCGCCTTCATTTTTTTGAAAGATTTGACAATTTCCTCAATCCAGGGCGTAGCATAGCGGCCCCAGTCATCAGGAAATTGGCTGAACATGGAAAAGCGTGGTAGTCCCTTGAGCTTGAGCGACTCGAGGTTGGGGAACCGTCGAAAGAGGAGGTCCGGAGTGGCGGCATAACACAGTGCAATAGTGACATGCTTTCGCGTGAGGGAATCAATATTATGCCACTGTTTGCACACCAGAGAAACCGAAGCCCGATCTTGCGGTTCCTTTACGTATGGAATCACGCAGTCCCAAACAGCGTCATCTGTTCTTGCGGCTACTTCACCGCTGCCACTTGCCTCGCTCATACTGGCAACTGCACTATCACTATTAGAGTGTGAGAAATGACAAAGAAAAGGGAAATTGAAACTGATGAAAATGCTGTGAAAATTTCTAATGTAACCAATTGGGAAAGCGGGAAAAGCAACTTGAGAGAGAGATTGTTAACCAATTCGGAAAGCGGGAAAAGCAACTCGAGAGAGAGATTGTGAGATGGACTTTGCCCAGTACAAATACCGCGGACAGCTGTATACCGGCGTATAATACAGCTGTCCGCTGGCAATTTTTCTAGTGAGACTGAGAGAGAGAGCTCGAATTCTGCCTTCAACTCATGGAAAAAAAATTAATTTTAATCTTTTGTTTTCAATTCTTTGCCACAGAAAATTTTCCAAGGAATGAAAATATTCGAGTAAATAGTAAACACATGTTTTTTATAATTAATTTTGAATTTTACATTCTTTCAATAAATAATTTTTGCACTTACACCCATAAAATTCTATTTAATCACACAATCTTTAAATAATTCACCTTTCACAAAAGTTATTTTCGAAAATCTACGAGTCCATTTGATTGCAATGGTGAAAAATGGGTGGAAAGAAAATGAATTCCAGATAAAGTAATTATCTAGAAATTACTTTGCATGGAATTGTTAATTAAGTGTATTTAATTGGTATAATTTTCCACCCGAAAATTTTTAAAATTTGGTGTTCGTTTGGCTTTGTTTTACATGAAAATTGTCCATTAAAGTGATAATTTTTTCCACAATTGGTTATAAAATTTATTTCCATTATCCATATAATCATTTTTTTATCAAAATTTAGTGTTCGTTTGACTTTATTTTACATGAAAATTGTCCATCAAAATTAAATTTGTTTTCATTGCTAAAAAAAAGGAAAAGGTTCGAATCAGATTTCCCACCAAAAAGTGGAGCTGCTGAGTGGAAAGAGAATTCCCAAGAAATTAAACTTTATTTTGCTTCGTTTTATTAATTTCATCTCATATTTTTGTACCTCTCAACGACATTATTTTTTCCCCCTAAATTAGGTTGGGCATAAAACTTTCAAAAGTCAAATTAAATGATATGAAGTATGGAGACATTTACGCAGATGAATAACATTACGTTTTTAATAATTATATAAGTGCGACGATTCAATTGACACTTGCAAAATTTAATTAAGTTTATCATTAACAATAAATTTCAAATTTTAATCCACCAATATTTCTAACTTTGCTAAAATTATGTAAAATATTAATGATCATCGAGAAACTATAATTTTATACTTTAATTTAAACCAACAAGTGCATATTCTAGCCATTTTTCGATATGCACAATTGCGTAGGAGGTGGGTATTTTTACCCACAATCACTCGACCCATACTAGTCGGATCGATTCGATTTTCAATTTATAATCGGTTCGTTCCTTGATCATGGACTCGAGAACCAAATGTTTTGGTACGATTTTCAATTCATAAATAATTTTTTATAATCTCGTATTAAAATTGTAATTTATATAAATTCATATTTACATTGAATAATTGAGTGTGTGTTATTATCTAAAATGTAAATCATGAAAACGAAACGAGAAAATTTACATAATAATTTAGTGTTCGTTTGGTTTGGATTAAAATCTGATTTTAATTTAAGTCAAAGTTAAACAATCAATATTAACCACATTTTTCATAGGTTTCACAACTTTTCAACCACACATTTCAAAATTTTTTATGACAATCTATTAAAAAATCTAATTTTAATCCACACCAAACACTCTCTTAGACTTAACATTTATTTCCATCTGCACTTGCAAATTCAACCTCTCAACAATTTGTATCTGAATTCTTCTCAAGTTCATCTCTCTGAACGATATAGCCTACATTATAACACCGAAAAGTTTTGTTGAGTTCATTATTCAAATCTGTTGGAAATTGGTTTAATAATCAAGAAAATTGGTTAAGTCGAAAACCAAAGTTTGAGAAGTGTGACTTCGTGTCAACTTAAGCCAAATATTCGGACCCAATCCGTTTCTTTGCAAATGTTTTGTCGCTCTTCAAAATGGGGAGCTCGGGGGCGAAGCCCCTGGAAAGAACGGGGATGGATGTGAAGTTGAACGCCCCCGAAATGGAATTTTGATTTCCGTATATACATTGAAAAGTATATTTGACATCTCGAAACCAATTTCTTATGAATGAGAAATTGTTATCCAAAGATGGAAGAAAATAGAGGAAACGGATGAAGCACTGTCACTCAAGTGACAACGGCTTTGCTCGAGCGAAGGTGTCGATCGCTCGAGCGACATTTGGGCGAAGAGCGGGCGAAACGTTTTTGTAAAAAGATTTTGCACTGTCGCTTGAACAAGAACCAAGACGAATGGCTAGCGATGTAATTTTGTAGTGTCGCTAGAGGCGAAGGCGTCGCTCACTTAAGTGACGGCTGAGCGAGCGTTGAGCGACAACTCTCTGGAAGTGTCGCTCGAGCGAGGAAGCTAGCGCTCAACTAGCGAAGTGTACTGTCGCCTGGTTTGGTAAGGTTGCGATGTTTTACTTCGTAACACTTCATCCACAGCCCCTCATCCTCTATAAATAGGACCCTTTGGACGTCCATAAGCCATCCCATATATCATATTTGCATTGAGCATTGCATAAAACTCTTGCAAATCATTCATAAACATCAAAAACGCTTTTCCTTTGTAGAGAGGGAAATCCACAAAAGTTCGCTGGTTGTATCTTGGGAGACAAGTGCCGCCAACCGTAAGCACCGTAGCAGGGCAATATTGTCTTAAGGAAAGAGTGTCATCACTTGCCTCGGATTTGTGATTTCTTTCCTGTTCTTCTTTTCCTTCTTTTCTGGTTTGGGTGTAGTTGTTATACTACATATTATACTGCATTTTTCACTCACTATATTGTGTTTTAACTACGCTCCTGCGGGTTAAAACTTTAACCTTTTGATTCAATACAAACAACCATATTCCCGTAACCTTTATCCAACAAAATCTTCACCAAAGTAGACTTGCCTACTTCCCCGATAAACCTTAAAAATGATTTGAGACCTGCAATATGCAAAAATACATTTTTACAATCCAAATTCTCAATTTCCAGTTCTATGCTGCAGAATTTTTGGTGTAAAAACAGAAAAAGAAATATGGGGATTTCAGCTTCAAAGATTAACATTGAGATGATGAATATTATAAAAATTGGATTGAGGAAGAAAAAATAGAGATGTATTCCAATTTGGACCAGAATTATGCTAGAAATAAAAACTCTAAGAATGGAAGGATTTTGGTAGTGAAAAAGGTTTCCAAAATTTTGAGCATGAAACATGGTACTTGATTTGATTTGTGACTTTGCATTTTTACTTCTAAAGGATAGTATTTTCTGAAATAAAAAAGAAGGGAAAGTAATAATGGTATTATTATTTTAATTAAGGTAATAGGTGTAATTTCCATTTTTTTTTTGAGAAAATTACCTAAAAACCTAATTTTAAAGTTTCATTTTCAAAAAACAGGTGGATTAATTTTTATTTCACAAATCAGGTGATAATTAAGTTTTAATAATTACAATTAATAAAAATTCAATTACAATATATAATTAACTGGTTTTCCTAATTCATAACCCAACTCACCTCTCTCTCTCTCCAGACCCGTCACACACACACACACACACTCTCTCTCTCTCTCTCTCTCTCTACACCGAGAATCATATGGCCTTCAGCACTGCAAATCTCGACAATCTTGGGCCTCAATCTAGTGATGGCAATCGAGCCGAGCGGCTCGTCGGCTCGGCCGCTCGGCTCGTACTGTAGCGATCTACGAGCCGCTCGGGCTCGTCAAAAGACGAGCCCGAGCTCGAGCCGAGCGGACCCGTTCATAGACGAGCCGAGCTCGGCTCGGCTCGTTAAGAGACGAGCGCTCGTGGGGCACGAGCCCACAAGCCGAGCTCGTGGGCTCGTGAAAAACATTAAAAAAAAAAACTAAGAAAAACTAAAAAAAAAAATTTGACGAGCCATGAGCCGAGCCGAGCCGACTCGGCTCGTGGCTCGTGAATCACGAGCTCGTGGGCCGAGCCGAGCTCGCCCACAAGCAAACGAGCCGAGCAGAAGCTCGGCTCGTTTTGTAACCAGCCGAGCTCGTGGGGCAACCTCGGCTCGGCCCATTGCCATCACTACCTCAATCTCAGCAGTCACCGACGTTAGGGTTCCGAGCAGCAGTCGCCGGTGCCGCTATCTGCTCCGGCCATTCTGCCCTGGTTCAGCCGCTGGTCAGCTAGGGTTTCGCGTCGTCCCGCTCTCCCTCAACTACTTCCCCTGGTTCGCCTACGCAGCTTTTCTTATGGCTGTGGTTATGCTTTTGCTTCCTGGTGCGTTTTGAGGACTGGGTGGTGTTCGTGGAGTAGTTTCTGGTATTTAGGTGGGTTTGAGCAGTTTCGAGTTTTCTGCTGGTTTACCTAGCAGTTTGGAAGTCCAGTTTCGTCCAGTTTCTAGTTGGTTATCATTTGGTTCTCGCCTGGGTCCTTGATTCTTTTTGCCGGCTTGTGTTCTTGGTACATGTGCGTGTAAAAAAATAATTGAATTCCTTCACCAGTTGGGAAAGTGCAGGCGACTCTGGGTTCTTGCAGGAAGCTGTCCAGTTCCATTTTGGATTCAGTTCTGGGATAATTTCCTCTCTCCTGTATCTATTCTTGCTGGAATTTCAAATTTGGTTTGGTCCAGTCAACTTCTGTTTGATTTCCTGATTTTCAAAAACTCTCTGTCAAAGTCAACTTCTGTTTGGTTTTTATCTTTTGATGGACCTGCTTTATCTTAATGAATTAAGTGTGAAAAAATAAAAAATTCTGTTTGATTTCCTGCTTTATCTTTTGATGGATCATGGACCTGCCATATATATTTTATATAGCTATGACAAAATTTAAGTGTGTTCTTCCTCTATTTAGAGTGTGTGAAATGTGCTTGTGATATGTTTTAAAAATTGTGTTTGTGAAATGGTCGAACGTTTTATGCCTGTTATCTAGATTAAAAAAAATGCAGTGAATTGGACCAATTTTGAATTGAGAAATATGCGTCTGTTACTACAATATCCATCTTCCTACCATAGCAATTATCCTGGAATATGTTTATGCGTTAAGCAAGATATCCCCGAAATTTTTTATATGCCAACCGGAACCTTCAATACGACTAGTGCTGGTCCGTGGTGTAAGCGGATTTGTTTGTGGTGACCATTTGTGACCAAATGTGTGTATTGTGACTGGTTGTGACCAATATTGTGCTAATTGTGACCTAATGTGACTTGAATATATTCAAGTCACATTAGGTCACAATTAGCACAATATTGGTCACAGACAGTCACACTGAACGCAAATTTGATCACAGTTGGTCACATTGAATAACATTTGGTCACAATTAGTCCCTTATCCTCTATAGATAAGACCCTTTGGATGTCCATAAGCCATCCCATATATCATATTTGCATTGAGTGTTGCATAAAACTCTTGCAAATCATTCATAAACATCAAAAACGCTTTTCCTTTGTAGTGAGGGAAATCCACAAAAGTTCAATGGTTCCTTGTGGTTTAAAGTGCTACTACCGCAAGGAGTAAATCCACTGTATTTTGGGAGACAAGTGCCGCCAACCGTAAGCACCGTAGCGGGGCAATATTGTCTTAAGGAAAGAGTGTCATCACTTGCCTCGGATTTGTAATTTCTTTCCTGATCTTCTTTTCTGGTTTTATTTTCTAGTTTGTGTGTAGTTGTTATACTACATATTATACTGCATTTTTCACTCACTATATTGTGTTTTAACTACGGTCCTGCGGGTTAAAACTTAACCTTTTGATTCTATACAAACAACCATATTCCCTTATCCAGCAAAATCTTCACCAAAGTAGACTTGCCTACTTCCCCGATAAACCTTAAAAATGATTTGAGACCTACAATATGCAAAAATACATTTTTACAATCCAAATTCTCAATTCCCAGTTCTATGCTGCAGAATTTTTGGCGTAAAAACGGAAAAAGAAATATGGGGATTTCAGCTTCAAATATTAACATTGAAATGATGAATATTATAAAAATTGGATTGAGGTAGAAAAAATAGAGATGTATTCCAATTTGGACCAGAATTATGCTAGAAATAAAAACTCTAAGAATGGAAGGATTTTGGTAGTGAATAAGGTTTCCAAAATTTTGAGTGTGAAACATGGTGCTGGATTTGATTTATGACTTTGCATTTTTACTTCTAAAGGATAGTATTTTCTGAAATAAAAAAAGAAGGGAAAGTAATAATGGTGTTATTATTTTAATTAGGGTAATTAGCAGAAATGGTCCCCAACGTTTACACTCTTTGCTAAAATGATCCCTATCGTTTTAAAATTGGCATTTGTAACCTTATTTCAAACATTTCTTGCGGAATTGGTCATTCCATCCATAAACTGTTAAACATCCGTTAGAACATTTTGGTAATTTGCAGAAATGGTCCTCCGAGCAAGTGAATGTCAAAGCCAGACACAATCCCTGGGGATGTAGTCGTAACAAGAAGGTTTGCAATTTTATGTCTACTTGACAAATTTTTGGTCTTGTAAATTTTTCCTGGGTTATAAACAACTTATTGTGAATATGGATCTTTACAACTGGCTAGTCACTTGTAGAAAAAATATAAGTAAATGGATATCTGAAAATTATCACTATACCTTCTTTTACAGGCATAAAAGAGAGATGTCACTGCATTATAGGAATGGGTCCCTAAATTCTTTGGAGTGTCGTTATAGTTCCACGCTATTGGACTTGTGTTTGGCATTCAGGTTTTTGTATCGAACTCCATGACAAATTCATGGCACGTGTGAATGACTGCTTTTTAAATCATTCACTCTTCCACAAGGTTAAGATTTAGACATTGCTGCATGATTGTTTTATTATTATCCTTACAATTAGGTGTTGATATTTTTACATCTTTCTTACATCAAGACAGCAACATACAAAATAAAAGCCCAACTTACTTGGACTTGTGCAAACAAACACTAGTTTCGACCAAATTTGATCAATAGCATTCTGTAAAATGATAATCAGTCACCCTCAACCATCATCACTGCTGAGCACATTGCACCCTCTGGGCCCCACCTTGCACGTCTTCATCCTCATCGTCGTATGCTTCTTGATGCTGAGCTTGCTTCATTCGCATCTCTTCCTCTATGTTAACATCTTGCAGCGTCGTATCCTCGCAATTCTCCAGCTCCAGGTTTGACAGTTGTAGAGACGGCTTTGGAGTTAGAGATTTAGGGAAATCCACGTTGAGATGAATATAGAGTTTACCCTTCATGAATGCTCTCCTATGCATCGAATCAGGTTTCACGACTTCTCCAGGTTGTGATTTGATAAGGAGCTCCTACCATCCAAGTGAGACAATATAAACTGGAAGCCACAAAAAGCTTCGGTAAGACACAGTGAGTGCTCCACAAAAAGATCATCGCCCTTCCTCTTGAATTTAGGATGTTCCCTCTGCTGGACGACAACGACTACATCTCCAGTGATTGGGTCGGGCGCTTCATCAAATTGTGATTTGATGAGGAGCAATTGATCTGACCTTTTGGACATTCCCACGTAGTTCAATCTAATAATGCCGAGTTTCCAGATTTCATTATGTGTATATCAGATGTATGTCATTTCACAATATACAATGTATTGTTTTTATCATAAACCTCATAGAAAAGTTTGGCATTCTGTGAGTTCCAAAATGTAAAATAAGATCTGATGTTAATCCCAATACCGGTGTACAAGTTCATCAATAAGTTTCTCATTACGAATTCCATGAAAAAGTCTCTCAACATCTGAAAACACTTCTGCGTATGGAACTTTTTAATGAATAAACACGGGTGTTTTGCACAATATCATTCTGGGAATTACACAAATTAATCGCATGACATTACACCTAATTGTTAACGTAGTCTTTTACGACAATCATTTTGTTAAGTGCTAGATGCAAAAATCAAACAAATTGTTGTTTTCGTGACCAAAAGAAAGTAAAAAAAAAAAATTGAACTTCATTAGCAAATCCTTGAAATTACCAGCCAATGGCAACCTCATTGGCAAAAGCCAAAAATCCATAAGCATAGTTCATGTCAATATGACTGTATATTGCACCATCAATGATGGTTCCAATAGCCCTGCAACCCCAATTTTCCCTAGCAAGTTGCAACATAAAAAATTCAAACGTGGAAAAAGGGGAACAATTACACAATTATATGTAGGGCTGGCCAAAATGTCCCAATCGAACCGAACTGAACCAAACCGATCTAAATCGAACCGAGCAATTTTTTTTAAATGAAAAATCAAATGGGTATCTGAATCCAGAACCGAATGGTTTGGTTCGGTTCTAGACCCAGAACCGAATAAGAACCGATTTTTTTTTAAATATTAGATAAATCAATTTCTTTTATCTTTTGTAAACAAATTAATAATTTTTTTCTTATTAAATCTTATTAGTTGAACAATTTATAGTTTATTTATGTTTGTCAAATGTGTTTTTTTCAATTTTTTCTTGTATAATTTCTTAGTAGCTAGTATAAAAAGTCAAGCAACTGATAATTACATTAAATAGTTGGTAAGTATTATCAATATTTTAAAATATTTTATCTCTATAGCTTCTAATTTATATTTCATTTTTTATGTAGACTTGAAGGTTTGAAGTAAATGAATTATTGATACGAATTATCGAAGTTTTATTAGTAATCTTTACTTTTTGGTATTTGTATTTGACAATTTATTATTTATATGTTATTAAATTAGATTACTTTAATTTGTAAAAGTTAAAATTGAACTTGGTATTTGTATCTACTTTTTGTTATTAGTATTGGTATCTACTTTCAGGTGTATTTATGTAGTATTATTCTAAATGTTAAAAAATTTAATTATAGTATGGAACCGAAAAGAACCGAACAGAACCGAACCGAACCCGAACGGTTCCACAATTATACTTGGAACCGACAGTTCCATTTACTAAATACCCGAAAATTTCTGAAACCGAAAAAAATCGAACCGAACCGAACCGACCCGCGCCCAGCCTTAATTATATGCAGTCAGTGTTAAATCACAACAAGTAATCTGTTATCGCAGAATAATATCTATTCATTTGCTGGAAAATGAAAAGCTAAAATATTAACATCTTCAATTTTTTTGAAATCACGAGATGAAGAAGATGCAAAATTACAGTGCTACATTCAACATTCTTAAGGTGATTTTCCATGGATATTTTTCGGAAAGAGTGATTAATTTGGAGTTAAATTAAATCTGCTTAGTCTGTGCCTTCTTTAAATTCATCAGTTACGTTGTATAATAATAAATATATATATATAAATTGCAATAAAAGCAGGGCCGGCCCAAGCTACCTAGGCAAAGGCCTATGGCCTTCAAAAGGGTTGAATTATATTAAGGGAAGTCTACATAAATCAGGTTTTTATTTATTATCATTTCAAAATTAAGGTTAGATGTTTTAAATTTCAAAAATCAGGTTTTTATTTAAATTTATTTATGAATTACTTAATTAATTATATGTTTTATTAATAAATATATAACGGTTACAGATATATACAATTTGGTCACAATTCAAAAAAATTTAGGTCACAGTTCAAAATTTTCATAGGTCACAATTTGTTTATTGATCACAACTTAGTAATTTGAAAGTCACAGTTTGTTCATCGGTCACAGATCCCAAAATTTATAAGTCACAATACTTATTTAGGTCACAATTTATCAATTTATTGGTTACAATTAATAATTTTTAGGTCACAAAGTAATAATTTTTAGGTCACAATTAATAATTAGTGGTCACAAATAGTCAAATTATTTGTGACCACCACCAAAATCGTTTGTGACCACCACTAAGTCACAAATCACACGCAGAACACACAACCACTACCAACACCACCCAAACATGAAACCACGGCCGCCACTACCACTCCAACGATGGCAACAACCACGATCTCACCAGAAAATGGGCGATTTCGACAATTCAAAAACCCCCAACTACACCAACAGCACAAACACAACCAATCGCACCCGTCGCCAACCGCACACAGAACAGATCTGCACCTAATTGCACCTAAACAGATCTTCTCTTCCCACGACCGTCGCACCCGTCGCGGCACCTCTCCCAAAAATGGATCTGCCGCACCCACACACAACAGCAAAAACGGTCGTACCCACACACAACAGTAAAAATCGCCGCACCCATTCCCAAACACCCGACCAACGCAACCGGCGCACGTACACAGCCACCGCTACATCCCAACACAGCAACCACCGCGACAAAAAAAAAGATGGAGAACCGGGGACTGCAGCTTGGCGTCGGTGGGAGAGCGAAGGTGAGAGAGGGAGCGTTCAAATCGTCGGCGGTGGACAATACTTTCGGCGACGGTTGACAGCAGTCCGGCGACGTTCAAATCGTCGCGTCGCTTCGCAGCAGTCCGACGGAGAGAAAATGGAAGGAGGTGGAGGGCGCGATGAATCGACATGGAGAAAGGAGATAGAGGGGAGGGGAGGAAGCTTCGATGGGCTTCGGTGGTCGCAGCAGACGAGATGAGAGAGACGGAGGTGAGGAAAGGCAATGGTAGAGAGAGAAAAATGAATTAGGTTGGATTTGGGATTAAATTAAATGGGATGAAAATTTTATAATTAATATTTAATTAAAATATGAAAACCTGATATTTGAAAAGTTAAACTTGTAACCTGAATTGTGAAATTGAAAATCTAATTCCAGGTGTAGGTGTAATTTCCTCCTATATTAACTAGGTGGGTTAGGCCTAGGCCACAAATCCCAACTGTGCACAACCATGAAGCAAATTAAAGGGTTACATTTCTTGAATTCAACTTCTCCAATCTCCTTTTCAAGGTTTCGATTCGACTTCCACTGTGTTCGCTTTCTCCAATTCAAAATTCTTCAGTCTCCTCTCCAACCCTTCTGATCTCGACATCTCTAATAAGTCCTAGACGTTTTCCAAAATTCCAATCACATCAGAGCCTCACCTCTTGAGGTATCAGGTTTTCCATTATTAATAATTGGATTAATGAATTTGCTATCTGGATTTTACAGTTTGGGAGGAATTTGGAGAAAAAGTTTGAATCTTTTCAAAATTTCCAGGGTCACATACGTGTATTGTCTTTTTTTTGGAATGAATTAGACAATCGCCATTCGCCATCATCGACTACAACGCAACTAAGGTCCGAGGTCGAATCTCTATCTCGAGAGCGCCTGCTATTCCATTCCATGCCAAGGTAGCCGGTTGTCTGAGCATTGATTGTCGTGTAAAATTTGGTTGGAGTGATGCTGTTTGGTTTTCTAATTTCTATGATTCTATGAATCACCATTCCATTCACCAGAATCACCAAAGGTCTACAGATAACTGGAATTGGCTCCGTACAAAGTGCGGAGTTTTCGCACTCTGTATGTACCGAAATTTTTTTTTGATATAATAATTTTTTTACATTTATATTTCTTATTTTTGTCTCTTATTTTTAGTTAAAACATAAATATTTTCTCCCATTCATTGCTTCCCACATTTTTATATATGTTTGAATTCGTCAAAAAGAAGTCCTTAGGATAGAGAAGAAATATGTGGCTAATATTGCTTCATGTTTAGTTTAACTATTCAAGAAATTTTGTTCGCCAGTTCCTATAAGGTTAATGTAGGAACGAAATTATATTCTATCGCATGAAACAATTGAGACGGGTAAATTCATCTCTATGACACAAAATGTAGCTTTTCGAACTTTGGGATATTTTCATTTTCTTATGCAAATTGTTATGCATGTTTTAGTATCGTAGCCAATGACAGCAGAGATTACATGGCAGCCCCATTAAGTCCAGTGCGGGCAAATGCCCGTACTGAACTTTTGGGCCAAACCGGCTAGGCCAATTTTTTTTTGGGGTACTTACAAAAATACCCTTAAAATTAGGAGTGTTTTGAAAAATCATGTGAAAGGTTTTTAGGAAGTAAAAAATACTGTGTAAAATAAAAAAAGTGACACAATGTCACTTTTTTTTTAAAAAGTGACACAAACTCAAAAAAAGTGACAAGTACTAAAATAACACAATCCATTTGTGCAACACCAATAATCATATTCTTAATCATCATATTCAGACCAATCCACATGATGATTACGTAAAAAAAAGTGACAATGAAAATGTGATCCACTGTCACTTTAAAGTTAAGTATCATTTTTTTATTAAAAATGACATACAATGTCACTTTTACTAAAAATTGACGTTTGTCACTAAAAAAATGATAGAAATTAAGAAAGTGATTGAAAAACGTGACTAAGATTAAAAAAAGTGACAAACATTGACAACGATTAAAAAAGTGGCAAACATTAAAAAAAAGTGACAGAAATTCAAAAAAGTGACAAAACACCAATTAAAACATTAGAATGAGTTCAATAAAGTAACAAAAAAGTGACATAATCAAAGCATGATCAAGTGACATTTGTTGCATGATTGTGATTCATTGGAATCAATTCAATAAAGTGACAAAAAAAGTGGCATAATCAAAGCATGAGCAGATGGCATTGGTGCATAATTGTGATCCCATTCCTTTATTATCATACAAAAATTTGCTGTTGGGGCTAACCCATTTTGATTCCTATTCTATTCATTAAAGAATCCCTAATTTTTGATTCTTTGCATCAAACAACTCTTATCTATACATACAATGTCACTTTTTTTTATAAAAATTGTCACTTTTTAATAAAAAAAGTTACACGATACCACTTTTAAAAAATGACATACATTGTCACTTTTGTTAAAAATTGATGTTTGTTAATAAAAAAAGTGATAAAAATCAAGAAGGTAACTGAAAAAAGTGACAACACTAAAAAAAATTTGACAAAAATTCAAAAAAAAAAAAAATGATAAATACTAAAAAAAAAAAGTGACAAAAATTCAAAAAAGTGATAGAAATTTTTAAAAAGTGACGAATTCAAAAAATTGACATAAATTAAAAGAAGTTACACAAATAAAAAAAGTGACAGACAATAAAAAAAAAGTAACAAACTCAAAAATCTGCTTCATCACCATTTACAGACAATAAAAACAGAGGTTGATAGACAAGGGTAGTGATGACAAGGCTGCCATGGAGTATCTTCCATTCTTCAACGTTAATCTCCCCTTTGAAGACAACACTCCACTAATAGCAACAATGGCAAACAAAAATCCTCTACACCTTTTCAAGATGCTCTTGCAAATTTCTAGGGCAAAGGCTCCTCGTGAATGTTTTCTGGCAAAATAAAATCCAAGACTCTTCTTCAGACAAATGATTCAACTCATACACATAACCATTAGTTTATTGAGATTACCGAATTCGAATAAGAAGAGGCGGAGCATTAATGATGGAAGGACACCTTCAATTCCAAAAATTGAGATTACCAGATTCAAATAAGAAGCGGTAATTAGCTGTTGGAAAATCAAACCCATTGTTATGAGAACTTGTAATTTGTGAAATTGTGAAAGTACCAGAGCCGAATGGCAGTGATGACACATCCATCACTAAGCTTTTTTTTCTTGTTTAAACCTAGAATTTCACTATAGCTCTCTCGCGTTTCTTGATGGTCTTCTGGTTCAGGAATTTCCCCTATTCTGATTTGAGATTTTTTTTTCGGGTTTTAAGCTTTAAACGTAATCAATACGGTATTAACATTTTTAATTAGTTTTAACAGTATTAATCAAATTTTAATTTTTTTCAGCGTAGTTAGCCTAATTTTCCCTTTTTTTTAAAAAGTTAATTCCTAAAATTGATCGCCTCAAATTTCAAATTTTTTAAATTTGAAATTAAACCCAAAGAAACACCCAAGCCCAATCAATGAAACAATCCTTATTCTCTCATTCCCAAATCAGCCAAATGCCCAAATCGATTTAGGATTTCATTCACCCTTCTTGGCAGTGGTGTCAAATGAGCCGAGCGGCTCGTCGGCTCGCCCGCTCGGCTCGTATGTTCACGCCCACGAGCCGCTCGGGCTCGTCAAAAAACGAGCCCGAGCACGAGCCGAGCGGGCTGGTGGGCTAGACGTGCCGAGCCCGCTCGGCTCGTACTATTCACGAGCGGCTCGGCGAGCGGCTCGCCGAGCCGCTCGGGCTCGTCTAAGACGAGCCCAATAAAAAAAATTAAAAACTTAAATTTCAGTGACCAAACGGTCACTGATTTTCAGTGACCGTTTGGTCACTTAATTTTAATTTTTTTTTTTACTTTTCTCCAATTCTTCTCCTATAAATACCCAACCCATTACAACATTTTTTTCCCACCAAACTTTCATTCTATATTCTCTACTCTACAATTTACAAATCATTATCAACAATATCATTCATTTATTCTATAATTCTCTTCTACATTTTTTTACATTATTATCTTCATTTTACAACTCATTTTATACACTAGCCACTAGTACATAATCTTCATTCACTTCTCATTTCTATATTTCTACATTCTATTTCAACAATTCACAAATGGATCCACGAGCATTTGTTGAAAACTTGTTCGGTATGGAAGGCGAAACACCTGCCCAAAATCAATTTGGGAATGAATTTGCCAGTCTCAACCAACTACCAATTCCAGAAGACATTGACGATTTCGACGTTCGTGAAGCCGATCCGATTGATTTGGATGACGTTGATGTTGATCCTAGTGTTCCTATTGATTTGGAACAAGATGAAGAACCTGCACTAAATATTCCCGATGCAAGAGGGAAGAGAAAGGGGAAGAAGCAGGCAAAATGTTGGGACCATTTCAAATTGGTTAACACTGGTCGTGTGATCGATGGACTTCCAGAAACGAAAGCAGTATGTAAATACTGTCAATAACGACTGGCATGGAAAAAAAGCATTGGAACCACTCACCTCAACCGTCATTACAAAGCATGTGCGACCAAACATGGGCTTCTTGAACGTGGACAAACGCAACTACAGTTTGGTACTAGTAGAACCGGTGCTACTACTATGCCACTTTCTACGTGGATGTATTCGGAGGAGGAAGCACGAAAGGGAATGGTGAAGTTCGTTGTCGCGGCGGAGCTGCCACTAGCAATAGTGGACAACGAACATTTCGTAAACTACGTCAAACAATATCTTCAACCAAGGTACGTTGGGGTAAGTCGAAATACTCTTCGTTCTAATACAATTGAATATTTTCTTAATGCAAAGCAATTATTGATTGGGGATTTAGAAAAATACGGAGGTGTCATATCTTTAATTTCGGATTTATGGGAAGGGATTAATAAGAGAGGTTATATAGCTGCAACTGCACACTATATAGACCCACTTTGGGTTATGCATAAAAAAATTATTGCTTTTAAAATTGTCGAGTATCCTCATAATGCTAACACTATATTTAATGCAATTATGTTAATAATTAAAGAATATAAATGCGAGAGTAAAATTCGTTCTTTTACTTTTGACAATGCTTCTGTAAATAAAGTAGTTATCGATAAATTGCATAGAGTACTTCAACCTGATTTTGGTGGTTATTTATTCCATATTCGATGTGTGTGCCATATTTTTAATTTAATTGTACAAGACGGTTTAAAACATGTGAAGGACGAAATTAGTCGAATTAGAAATGCACTTATGTATATTACGATTACACCTAATAGAAAACAAGCATTTGAAGAATTTTGTGAACAAGCTGGGAACTCTAATACGAAAACTTTTATTACTGACGTAGGTCATAGGTGGAATTCAACTTACTTATTATTAAAATCTGTGAAGGTTTTGAACCATTTATCACTGAATTTTATAACAATAGGCATATTAGAGACGACGATGATGATATCTTAAATGAATCTGATTGGAATACAGTTTTTAAAATTAAGAAATTTTTGGAAAGTTTTTATACGTCTACGAATATATTGTCTGGTGTTTATTATCCAACTAGTTGCATGGTTCTTGAACGTCTTTATATAACTGCTAGGGCTTTTAATAGATATCAAAATGACCCTGATTTGCATGCGGTTATATATGCTATGGAATTAAAATTTAGAAAATATTGGGAAGAATTACCTATGTTATTTCCTTTAGTATGCGTCATGGACCCCCGATATAATTTATCGGGTACTAAATTTATAATTGACCAAATTTCAAATGCTTTAACTTTTAATATGTCTATTACTTATAGGAATTTAGAACAAACGTTAACTGAGATGTATGAATTATATGCTTCAAGAATAGGTACACAAGTTACTCGTGTACCTACTCCTCCTTCCACTAATATAAACGATGACGACGCTGAAGTAATTAATTTATTAGAAAATATAGACTCAATTAGATATGATTCAACTGCATATGCATATGGTTCCTCTAATAGTAGTATGTCTTCACTGCATGTACTCAAACTTCGAGTAGTAGTCCAAATGCGTTGCCATCTGAATTAATTGATTACTTTCGTTATACTATGCCTAGTAACAAATCAGTTAAGAAAAGTTCAGAAGATGTAATCGAATTCTGGCGAAATAATGAACGTCGATGGCCAATTGTTTCTGCAATTGCAAAAGATCTACTAACACCTCCGGTTAGCACTGTAGCTTCGGAGTCTGCTTTTAGTGCAGGGAAGAGGGTTCTCTCTGATATTCGAAGTCTACTAAAAGAAGATATTTTGGAAGCGTTAATGTGCGTGAAGGATTGGGAAGACGCTAATTATCGAATTCAACATAAATATGCGGAAATTGCATGTAATCAAGTAAGTGATATTTAATTTCAATACATTCATTACAAAATTTTATTTTCATACATTTATAATTTTTTTAAAAAATTGTACACGTAAAAAAATTTTCGTGTACAATTTTAACTCCGCCTACACGAAATTGAAGTAGCCGGTCCCAAACCCGGATAAAGGAGGAGGGTTTCTCTTTTTTTTTTAAATAAATGTATATTTACTATTTTAAAAATTATAAATGTTTTGACTTTTGACGAGCCCCGATAAATGTTTTGAAAAATATATATTTAAAAAAAATAGACTTGTAGTACTAGTAGCGTTATTTATTATTATTTAAAAAAAAAAAAATTACGCGAGCCGGCGAGCCGAGCCGCTCGTTTTGGGCGAGCTCGGGCACGAGCCGAGCTCGCCCAAATGGTAACGAGCTCGGCTCGTTACCAACGAGCCACGAGCTCGGTTCGTGCTCGTGAGGCAATGAGCCGAGCCGGCTCGGCTCGGCCCATTGACACCACTACTTCTTGGCATCTTCTGGCTCCAGTCCGCCGCCTCCAGGTCGCCGCGGCCATCTTCTTCGTTCGCCGCCTCCAGGCTCCAGTCCACCCTCCGCCTCTTCTTCGTTCGTGACTGAGACTGAGAGTTCTTCGAGCTGCAGGCTGTTCAGTAAGTTGCCATGCCTAGCGTTGGTATGATGATATCAAATGGTAGCCATAATTTCACGGTGCTCTGCCATCAGAATGCCCTCAGCAATTTTGCATAGAAAAAAAAAAAAATATTTATTACAACATATTGCAATACTAAGGAATAACTGTATTGAACTCCAGAATTATATTAGTGTCTGTTATAGCTTTCTCCAAGTTTTGATTTTACTTTCTCCACAGACAAGGTTGATCGACCAGTCTGTACAAGCATATACTTCTAATATGGGTGAGCAAGATGCTCCTTGCTTTGGATGTTCTATATATTCAGCATTGATGCATATCCTGTCCTATTTAGATAACTGCTCATAAAACGACCTGCTGCAGAAACCATTGCTGAAGGTTCTACTCCTTTAGAGGTAGCATCTGTCGATGTCCCTATCACAAACAATGCAGGACTTCCTATTCCAGTTCTTTCCTCTATTGATGCTTCCACTTGCCGTCAACAATCAGAGGTCCAAGGACCAAGATCCTTTAACTGGTGGGGAACCTATCATCACAATTAGTTATGATGGTGATCACATGGACAATAGAGTGGTGGAAACAGAGGTGAGGATCTATATCTTTTGACGCCTGGCTTTCACCCTCAACCTCAAAGTTGAATACTTACAAGTTGGCTAATTTGAATTGCGGGAGTTGGTCAATTGCAGGAGATGGATGCTCAAGTTTCGTCTGAGTTAGCACCTAGATTTGGTACATATATATCTGTTATGTCTACATTGTAAATCTTGCTTATATGTTATTCTTTAAGCTTTGACCTAGCTCTTTGTGTCCAGGATGGCGCATTGGAAAATTCGAACCAAAGCCGAAAATACAGGTGCAGAATAAGATACAAGAAGCCAGCACTACTAATGCTGATGTATCGGAGTCTACATCATGTCAGCAGGATTCACAGTCGGTTCCTTTTGAAATTGATTTTGGGGATAATTGCTCAAATCCTGCATTTCCACAGGATGATGTTCTGGATCTTTCAGCTGTGGGATTCACTCATGCCATTCCCACAGAATCTATGCCTGAATGTATTGTGAACGAGGATCTAATAGATCTTGTGGGGACATCTCAGTTGGATTCTGGCTTCGATGGAGACCATCCAGAGGTAGTTCCTGAAATGCCTGCCGAACTTGGAAACCATTTGAAATTCTGCAATTAGATAGCTCACATGTTGCTTTAACAAGTTATCTGTTCCTTATGGTTTGCTTATCCACCATTTTCTGAATATTATTTGTTTATTAATATACAGCGCCATGCATGGACTAGAAAAAGTAAAACTCGAGCATCAGTTCGTTCTCCAGAGCAGCAAAATGCTCCCACATCTGGCCAGGAGAATGAAGCTGGCAGATCTTAAAGGCCACGGAAAAATAAAAGAAATGTATTCCGGCTAGTAGATGAATTTGATGACGAGGTCCCTGGTGACGGGAAATTTCCAGTTGAATGCCCTAACCGTTCTGTTGTAGGTGAAAACAACATTGCTGACAAAGAATTTCAAGTGGAAAATGAATCCCAGACAAAAAAGGAAAAGAGGAATTCTGTGAAGCCCATTGGTGATAAAGAAAAACCAGCTGGAAAGCCGAAGGCGGCTAAGGAAACATCGGATCAGGCGGCAAAACCAAAACCTAAAAAGTTCTCTCGCTCTACCCTTAAGCGAAGACGAGGTATATGCAAGATCTGAGTGTTTGAGAGCTACAGCATATTTTGTTTCGTTATTAGGTGTTGACCAGGAAGTTTTATGGTTTATAGTGGACAGGGTTTTGCTAGAAACTTCTGAGGATGAGATTGACTTTAAAAAGATGCTTATTAGGGATTTAATTTTGCTTGCGGAGCACAAGGAGCAACTGAAGGTATTTTTTTTTTTTTTTTAACTATGCACATTTCCATTTCTGATCTCTCTTATTCACCATAATGCAGAAAAAAGAGGCAACAATGGGAGTACCCTCTACAAATCAAAGGTAATGACGTTTTCATAAATTATCTGCTGTGTTCAACATGTAGTTTTCCTTATCCTTAGTGCAATAACTTCGTTTTATCTTTTGTTATACTGTTATTAGGATGCCAAATTGATACTTTCCCCTGTGCCTCCTAATTCTAAGCCAGTTCTCTTTGCATTTAAAACAAAAATGTCTATGCCCTTACCAATGAAGAATGTATGGTATAATATGTTACAGGAAAAATATGTTCTCCGTTATATATCGGGTCCTTATAGTAAGCAGAAAAGGACACGTGGGTGAAATGATTGCTGGTCCAGTGAAGATTAAGTTAAATGATCAATTTCTGGAGAAATTGTCCGTGAGAATGCAGTATAGTGTTTTACATGTTGGCTTTGTTAGCATAATTAAGTGTGTTCAAGTAAGAAGACTGCATGTACAGCAGCCATAATGTTGAGACGTAATTCATTGTTCGAACAACAAGGTAGTGATAACTTGGTCAATTAAATTCCTGAATGTACAAGCTATAAGTTTTTTATGTATGAAGTTCCTCTGATATTCTACTAACCTTAAGTACGACATTTTATCATATAGCATCCTGATGTTTTTATGTCTATCACTTCTTTGTTTCCACTTCTAAACTGGTTTTTGCTTGTCCACCCTTCATTTTTGACCATCAATTGGAACAATACTTAGTATCAGTTGCATAGTTTTACATTTTAATGATATCTGATTCTGGATATTAGTTGTTCGGTGCAGTAATGGTAATCCCTCAGAGAACTATAATGAGGATGAGCCCTTTGCATCTGAACAAGATGGAGAATATGACCGTGGACGAGAAAGTCCTAGGGTTGAAGAAAGTAACACCTGCTTCAATAATCAAACTTTCATGGTCAGGACTCCCACAGTAAGATGGTCAAAACAGGACACAGAGTTGTTCTACGAGGTATATTGTGCTGTTGGTTATATATATTTGCAGTAGATGAGAGAAAATAATGAAATAAGTCGATTGAACCTAAGGTCTTTTGCCCTATAACGAGTTTTAATGCCATTTATCTGTGGAAAAGAAAACTCTTCACATTTATCTGTTGTGATTTTCTGATATTAACGAATTTGTAAACTATGCAGTCTAGCCTATTTATTACGGAATCTCTCAATGCCTTCTGTATGGATCTTCGTTGTATGAACTGTGCCAATAGACCCATCGACTCACCCATTGAATAAGTCAGTTTCACCTAAAGTCTTCATAAATTCTCCATCAGGGGTCTTAATTAGAGTTTTTCCACAGGACCACAGCTATTCATTTAAGCTCTTTTCGTTTTGGTTCATTACGTATTTATGTGATCTGTACTGTAGCTCTTGGAATTGTAGGCCATACAGCAGTTTGGGACAGACTTTTCTATGATACAACTACTTTTTCGTGGTCGTACACGCAATCAAGTTAAGTTGAAATACGAAAAGGAAGAACGACAACATCCGACGAGGCTTCGTGAAGCTTTGTCCAACCGTGCTAAAGGTCAATTTATGTCCTAATTTTAGCTTTGAAATCTCATAGGAAAATGCTAGTCTGTTTTTGGTGTGCCCTTTTATGACAGATTTATCTTGCAGATCATTCCCATTTTGAAAAGGTCATTGAGCATTTACAACAAATTGCTGCTGAGGAATACCAGAACAGTAATAAAGACGAATCGGTAGATTTGACTGGCAATGAAGACGCTGAGGAGGGAACTCGTGAAGCTTATGTATAGACCTTTCTTTTGCCTTAAATTACAGTTTGAAGTTTTCTGGAACTTGACAACGCCTTAACTGAGTCGTTTCTTTGTGTATTTTTGCGCCGCGCAGGAGGAAGAACCGAAATCTGAATGTGAAGGACGAGAAAACGAGGATATGGCGCAAGAATTTACGGAAATTCAAAGTCCTGTGAAGTCGTGTGATAGTAAAGATGATTTGTATCTATGGAGTCAATACAAGAGTGATGTGTGACAAGTATTGGCAATATTTTTCTATCTTAATTGTTACATTATGCAATTTTGTTTTTCTTTGCTTCTTTTTTATTTGTAATCGAACGATCTTCGTACATTAGTTAAAGTTTTGTGGACATGAATATCAAAGTTTTTCAATGAATTGTAGAAAAAATTAAAAAGAATACATGGGCATATTTTATCACTATTGTGGATGAATGAATGAATAAGACTTTTCAACCGTCACCCCTCAAGGGATAGTGTTCACGAAAATATCTTTCGAAATAAAATCACTGTAAGTGTACGGTTCGTTAACAAGTAGTAAAATAGATTGAGAGTATCGATTCCACGAGGATTGATTTTGTTCAATTTTAAATATTGTGACCTTAACCGAAACAATGAGAATTTGGGAGAAATTGATGTAATTAATTTGTCTAAATGTGGAATGAAGAAATTTAAACTACTAAAATGGCTGCAACTTATTGAATGTTAAACTAAAGCAACGAATGAACGACAAACGTACTAGGATCACGAATCCCCATGCAATACGACTTTAATCCTTTTTCATGCAATTCTAACAACATTATCCAAGATATGAAGAATCCATGTTTCTGACTTATTCAACAATCTCTCTTGGGCAATGTCAAACATATTCCAATATGCTACCCGACTATATTTATATGACGAATCTAAACATAATAGAACGCATGCGTTATTATGAACACTTAACGATTCACACAAGGCATAGAGGTATATTTCTATTATCTATTCGACCATATAACAATTTATATTACGGCGTAGCTATTTCCCTTCTTTCGAATGCTTGAAATAAGTCACCACATACATATAATTATTGTGCACCATAATCATACGGAAGAAAGTTCGTATATATTATTCAAAATTCATAAAACGTGTTTAATTGTCAAAACTTCTAAATCAAGAATCAAAAGATAGTATTACACGATTCATCGATCTCCTAGCACAATAAAAACTAGCCTAGCATGATAAAAAGAAGAAAACAAAAGATAGGTTGAAGAAACGTCATCACCAGAGCCAAATTCCAAGAATGTCTTCGGATTGTGCGATGTTTTTCTTGCCTTCTCGCTTTTTATTTCTCCTCCAAAAGTGCCTTAGAATGATAGAATATGCGTAGCCCCCTTTTTTGTTTGAGTTTAGGGTTAGTGATGGTAAAAAAACTCGTTTAACCCGATACTCGTGGGGTCCCGCCCCAACTGCGACAGAGATTACCCTTCTAATCGGGTAAACGGGGCGTGGACGGAACGAGGGTCATTGCTCCGAAGCGGGTATGGAACGGGTACGGGAAACATAGTCCCTGCCCCGCTACCCACGCCGTTTAAAGTTAATTTCAAATTTAAGTTTTTTATCAAACAAAAATAATAGATTTATCATCATTTTTTAAGAGAACATAAGTCGTTTTTAATAAATTGGTAAAAAAGTAATAATATTTACTAACTAAAGACATAAAAAAGTTAAAAGTAAAAAATAAAATAAATAAAAAATAAAAACAAAAAATAAATGAGGCAGAAGACTCGCCCCGCCTCGATCCCGCCCCGTTCCGCTTTAACCGGGTATGGGGATGGGCTAAGGCAACAAAAAAATCCGACGGGACGGGGGTGGGAATGACCAACCCGTCCCATACTCGCCCTGTTGCCATCCCTATTTAGGGTTAAATAGTATGTAGAAATCGAGTTTCCATAGGAGTTTGAAGTAAATAAGGAAACCAGATTTTTTGCGATCAATTTGAACCATACGACCGCATGGTTATTCCTAAAATCCCGCTGGAGTCTCTGTAATTGATAGTGCGACCACATGGGATTTCTACCATGCGGCCGCATGGTAGAATTAGTTTTCGCCGGACAGCATTCCGTATTCTAGTCATGTCTTTCTCTCCCGATATCCGATTAAAGTGATTCAAAATGCGTTAGAACGCTAATTCAAAGGGATATAATTCTTTCAGAAGTATCATTTTTCCAATTCGAACATTTGCTATGCCAAAAATTGGTCTCAAACTCAGACTGGAAAATTCGAAGAATAACTTTTTCGCCTGAAAGTTGAGATGTGATAATATTTTGATTATATTTTATCCCTTTGACTTCTTTTCTCTTCCAATTGATCTCTAACACTTTCAAATCTTCATCATGTGGCTCGATGCAACTTTTTAGTATTTGCACTTTAGTTCCTGAACTTTGATTTTCTTTCATTTCAGTCATTTTTCGGTTGTTTCTTCCAAATTCCATCATGTTCATCAATGTTGTCCTACAAAATATAATTTATATAGAATTAAGCCATATTTTAACATATTTATCAACAATTGTCCATGTTTTGTAGTCTAAATAAGTGTGTAAAATGCACTTATCAGATAGCAACCTTAAACTACGATTTATTCTTGTAGCAACACACTTAAGGTTAATAAATCTTGGCTTGTCATGCGGAAAAATAAGTTCGATGATAAAAGTGTTGATTATTTCACTATGAAATCCAATCCACGTCTAAAGAAATTAAGGAGTTGTTTGATAACATTTTTAATAAAAGTTTTAACATATTTTAATAAAAGTTGATTAAACGTTTAATTAAAAAGTTGGAAAAAAAATTGGGTCTCGAAAAATGTATTGTTAATATTAATTTTGACTTTGATCTCACTAACTTTTTAAGCTACCGAACAAGTACTAGATTTGTTGAAAATAAATACTCGCTGGAATATAGTCGCGTGCATATGTGACGCATCTTTTAAATTTTACAATTGCAACTCAATTAGGCTAATAATTAATGTCCAAGGATATCAAATATGATTTATTTCTTAAAAAATATATGTTTTGCAAATATAATTAAAAATAGTTAACAAAATCAACATAAATATATTTTGTCGATTTGTTAATTGCTAAAATTTGTCGGTGAAAATCTTTTAGAACTTTTGAACTTTAGAATGAATTAGGTGATGAATCCTGGTTCAATCAGATTTTACCATTAATTGCTAAAATTTATTTATTTCCTTTCCAGCGAGCTGCGAGTAATAAACATTTCAAAATTATTGTAACTGAAATATTATTCTTTCTTAATCTTATTATTTATTATTGTTTTATTCATTGAAATATGTCTTCCATAATTTATCAGAATCCAGTCTCTCTCCGTCTCTCGTCTACGATCTATACATCAAATTGAGTTCATTCATCTGACCTAATTTCAAGTTTAGACATCATTCTCATTCTCAATTTCAAGTAATGACTTTCTTTAACTTGATGATCTAGAAATGTTCATGAAATTTATTGTTGTCTATTATGATTTATGTGTGTAAGTTTGTCTTTTGATGAAAAATGAGATATTTATTTATGTATTGAATTTGATTTTGTAACAGTCATGTAGAAATATTTTAAATGAAAATCTGTATTTTCGAGTGGAGAGCAAAATGTAGTTGAATCGAGTGTTCAAGATGAAATAAATGGGCAAGAAGAATCAAATATTGAGGATAAAAGAGACGTTAAAGATAAAATAGATTTAGCACAACTTCCTTCGGATCCCTGATTAAGAACTCCAATTGTGAATGGTTAAGTGATAGTTTGGTTGCAAATATCGAGAACGATGTATTCTACCATATTAATAATGATGTAATTATACGATGTTTTCAGAGTATGAAAACACGTATACTGCAGTTATAGTAGTGTATTGACTTATCTTCATTCATAATATGTTGTTTTAAAAAAATGTATTTCAATTTTTGACCCCACAATGTCAAATGTTTGGCTCCGTCCTGTAAATAAGATAGAATATTTATGTCATTTTACTCATAGATATTTTTAAGTAAGAAAAATGTGGTGGACCAAATTCTTATCATGGTAATATAATCACCCTAATTTTAATCAATCAAATTAAAAATTCTTTACGAAAATTCAAAGTCCTGTGAAGTCGTGTGATAGCGAAGATGATTTGTATCTATAGAGTCAATACAAGAGTGATGTGTGACAAGTATTGGCAATATTTTTCTATTTTGTTTTTCTTCGCTTTTTTTTTTTATTTGTAATCGAAAGATCTTCGTACATTAGTTAAAGTTTTGTGGACATGAATATCAAAGTTTTTCAATGAATTGTAGAAAAATTAAAAAGAATACTTTGGCATATTTTATCACTATTGTGGATGAGTGAATGAATAATACTTTTCAACCGTGACCCCTTAAGGGATAGTGTTCACGAAAATATCTTTCGAAATAAAATCACCGCAAGTGTACGGTTCGTTAACAAGTAGTAAAATGGATTGAGAGTCCAAGTATTGATCCCACAGTGATTGATTTTGTTCAATTCTAAATATTGTGACCTTAATCGACCACACATTTTTCAATAAAATAATATTTTTCATCACATCAATAATTTTTTCTTCTTTTTCAACCACACATTTCCCATCATATAACTATTCAAAATCAATTCTTCCTCCAAAAATTCCTACCAAACAAGCACTTAAACTACTAAAATGGATGCAAACTTATTGAATGTTAAACTAAAGTAACGAATGAACGACAAACGTATTAGGATCATGAATCCCCATGCAATACAACTTTTAATCCTTTTTCATGCACTTTTAACAACACTATCCAAGATATGAAGAATCCATGTTCCTAACTTATTCAACAATCTCTCTCGAGCAATGTCGAACCTATTCCAATATGCTACCCGACTATATTTCTATGACGAATCTAAACATAATAGAATGCATGCGTTATTATGAATAATTAACGATTCACACAAGGCATAGAGGTATATTTATATCCCCTATCGGACCATATGACAATTTATACTACGTCGAACATATTTCCCTTCTTTCGAATGTTTGAAATAAGCTTCCACATACATATAATTATTGTGCACCATAATTATACAGAAGAAAGTGCTTATGAATTATTCAAAATCAAGAAAACGTGGTTAATTGTCAAAACTTCAAAATCAAGAATCAAAAGATAGTATTACACAGTTCATCGATCTCCTAGCACAATAAAAACTAGCCTAGCATTATAAAAAGAAGAAAACAAAAGATAGGTTGAAGAAATGTCATCACCCAAGCCAAATTCCAAGAATGTCTTCGGATTGTGTGATGTTTTCATTGCCTTCTCGCCATGTATTTCTCCTCCAAAGGTGCCTTAGAATGATAGAGTATGCGTAGCCCCCTTTTTGTTTGAGTTTAGGATTAAATAGTATGTAGCAATCGAGTTTTCATAGGAGTTTGAAGTAAATTAGGAAACCAAATTTTTCGCGATCAATTTGAACCATGCGACCGCATGGTTATACTTTGTAATTGATAGTGCGACCGCATGGGATTTCTACCATGCGATTTCTACCATGCGGCCGCACGGTAGAAATAGCTTCCGCCGGACAACATTCCGTATTCTGGTCATATCTTTCTTTCCCGATATCCAATTGAAGTGATTCAAAGTGTGTTGGAAATATAACTCAAAGGGTTAAAATTCTTTCAGAGATATCATTTTTCCAATTCGAACATTTTCGGTCTCAAACTCAGACTGAAAATCCGAAGAATAACTTTTTCGCCTGAAAGTTGAGATGTGATAATATTTTGACTATATTTCATCCCTTTGACTTCTTTTCTCATCCAATTGATCCATAACACTCTCAAATCTTCATCATGTGACTCGATATAATTTTTAGTATTTACACTTTAGTCCCTGAACTTTGATTTTCTTTCATTTAAGTCATTTTTCGGTTGTTTCTTCCAAATTCCGTCATGTTCATCAATGTTGTCCTAAAAAATATAATTTATATAGAATTAAGTCATATTTCAACATATTTATCAACAACTGTCCATGTTTTGTGATCTAAATAAGTGTGTAAAATGCACTTATAAGATAGCAACAAAAACTACGATTTATACTTGTAGCAACACGCTTAAGGTTAATAAATCTTGGCTTGTTGAGCGGAAAAATAAGTTCGATGATAAAAGTGTTGATTATTGCACTGTGAAATCCAATCCATGTCTAAAGAAATCAAGGAGTTGTTTGATAACGTTTTTAATAAAAGTTTTAGCAGATTTTAATAAAAGTTGATGAAATGTGTAATTGAAAAGTTGATAAAAAAATTTGGGTCTCGTAAAATGTGTTGTTAACATTAATTTTGACTTTGATCTCACTAACTTTTTAAGCTACCGAACAAGTACTAGATTTGTTGAAAATAAATACTCGTTGGAATATAGTCACGTGCATATGTGATGCATCATTTAAATTTTACAATTGCAACTCAATTAGGCTAATAATTAATGTCGAAGGATATCGAATATGATTTATTTCTTAAAAAATTATATGTTTTGCAAATACAATTAACAATAGTTAACAAATCAACATAAATATATGTTTCAGAATAATTTTAAGGATAAATAAGATAGGATATTTATGTCATTTTACTCGTAGATATTTAAGTAAGAACACATTATATCAGGTGCTGGGTTCATGTCTTTCAATCCCACATTGTATTCTTGTTATCTGGCCTAAATAAGCTATTAATATAAGTGCCAATATATAAGTGGCAATTTATAAGTTGAATAATAAAATACGTGGTTTGTTCTTGTGTTTGTGTTCCTATCAGTTTGTGGGTTTGATAAGAAAGACAAGTCTATAGTCCATAATATGAGGAATTGGTTTTTACCTTCTGTTTTTGTATTCTCCTGTCCGTTCGTGCATTTGGGAGATGCCTCTCATGCTATATTCCTTGGATATGAGTATTACTTCTTTCTTGCATTTATTCTCTTGTTTGTTTGATAGTGAATTGTATAATTTAATTAGAGCATACCACAGCATTATGATGTTGAGGGAAGCTCATTTTGAATATTAGTGTAAAACCGGTCCGTAGCATGGTGATGTTGGATGTTGGTAAAGCGCAATCTATTAGACAAAGGGTGCCCCACCGCGACTCCATACCATAAAAGAAATCATTGGAGCATAAATGATGTTGAAGTATTCTTATTTATTTTACTGGATTTCACTACCACGGCCTTACGTAGTCTCCCTTGTATCAATACCGTGGCCCATCGCCATAAAAAGAAAATGTTAAATGAGAGCTATGATCTGTAATGCCTTAATATGATTTATTTATAAATGATCTAAATTATAAATAGTTTGAAATGATTGGTGGATAAATGGGTTATACTTTTGGGTCCCTCGAAATGTGTGGATAAATAGTGGCTCGAGTATTTATAAACAATCTACAAACATGAGCCAAACATAGGCTTAAGTAAACAAATTTAGGGTACCGCTATTTCCATCCACGCTTTTTATATATACATCCACATTTAAAAATTAAATTTTATTATATTTTAAATCCTATGTAAATTTACTTAAATAGACATAAACAAAATTAAATAAAAATACATAACTCTAAATTGATCAACTGGTTTTTTTTTCATCAGATTATCCTAAATCTTTTTATATTCTATTAGAGATTGTGTTTAACTAGACACCTAATAGATCAAAGAAATTTACATGAATATAATTATAGGTAATCTGACGACCTGCACACCGAAGTAGGAGCTAGCCCTACCAAAGTCAGATTTTGGAGAGGGATAAGAGGGGATGCTTCTGGTAAAAGTAGTTGACGGAGGAGTCGAGATGCTTTTGCTTTGAGGTGGAAGGTCCTTGCTCACAGTTTCGGTAGCAATTTTAGCTGGCCATCCATCATTAGAATAGGGTGTTCAAACAAGATGACAAGAGGTGAACGAACAGACTGGAATAATTCTCGAGGACTATTGAAGGGATGGATGGATGAAGTCCAGCATCAAATTGCAGTTGTAAGAAAGAAGAAACACAATTACACAAATGCTTTGACAAGTGGTGGGAAAATAAAATCAAATAAATATAGAAATCAGGATTCCGGCCATATGCAAAATGGTATTCAAAATTCATGATGATGATGATAATAAATTGGGAGAGAGAGAGAGAGGCAGAGTTGAACGTTCAGAGCTATCTTTTTAACATTCAGAAAAAATTCAGTACTGCCTTTGGTTGGCTAAGGGACTGTTTGGGAGGCTAATGAAAAAATTATTTATAGTTGACAATATTAATAAGGACAAAATTGGAATATGACGTGGATGTAAATAGTATTTTTTTAAATTTTTGGTTGGCTAAGGGACTGTTTGGGAGGCTAATGAAAAAATTATTTATAGTTGACAATATTAATAAGGACAAAATTGTAATATGACGCAGATGTAAATAGTATTTTTTTTAAATTTAAAAATTTTGTAGTGGATGAACTTAGAGTGGGATGAATATATAAAAAATGTGGATGGAAATAGCGGTACCCCAAATTTATTATATATGTTTTGTAAAATTTATTAACAGGGGACTGTCACCATTTCATGGTAATCCAACATGATATTAGTTCATTTTTAATAAGCAGTCTGCTTAGTTTGGCTGCATATTTTTTAATCGTTACTTTCTGGTGTATATGCATGAATTTTGTGTGTTAGTATATTCATGTTAATATTTACCCTAACATACTTAACGTGGTGCTTTTGTAAATTTTGTAGTGTCATCTCCACGTTAATAGTATATTAATTTGTATCATTGTGTGATTGGTGCTCAATATGATGATGCATCGAGAAGTTCTTGATTTATTGCAGGCCTATCTTTTTTGCATATCATGATGTAAATTTTTTTCCCCCCAATTCTGATTGTAGCTAAATAATGGACATTGTTTCTGGTGAAATCCGAAGTTCTTGATTTATTGCAGGCCGATCTTTTTGTTGACCATGTCCCATCATTATGTTGGTTATGCGGAAGTTGTAAATGAAATGGAAGATGTAGACAATGATATGGATGATGAGTCCCAAGGCAGAGATTTTAGTGGCTCAGACTCTGATGTAGATGAATATGACTACATGGTTTGTTCAAAAGTTATACATGCAAACCAATCTTTTATGTCCATCACAAGCTATCTAAGTGAATTATTTGTTTTGCACTATTCTTCTCTGAGTGTTCCAATTTATCATGTCTGGTTGCTAACATTCTTCTACCTCCTCTTTTCCTATATAGAACAATGGAAATGAAGATATTTCTGCTGCTCAAGTTAGGGGTGGCACAGATATCCAAGGGATTCCCTGGGAAAATATCGGCATAACAAGGGAGAGGTATAGGAAGAATAGATTACAATAATACAAGAATTATGAAAACATACCTCAGTCTGGAGAGGGATTGGAGAAGGTAAAAAGTTCTGTTGTTCCTTCAACTATTTCATCTCTGGTCTTTTGATTCTTTTGTGCTCGTATTTGCTAATATTATAAAACACCAACGTTTCTAACCTTATCTAAAATATGTAAAATATTAATGATCATCCAGAAACTATAATTTTTATGCTTTTCAATTTAAACAAAAATTGCATAGTCTAACCATTTTTCGATATGTACAATTGCGTAGGATGCGTATATTTTTACCTGCAATTACTTGACCCATTCTAGTCAGATCAATTCAATTTTCAATTTATAATCGGTTTGATCCTCAATCATAGACTCGAGAACCAAATGTTTTGGTACGATTCTGGCTACAAATTTACTTTTGAGATAGCACTGTGTAAGTCCCCAATTACTATTCAAGGGCCACTGTGTAAAATCCCCAAATTTTCCAAATCCCTAATGTCTTCTCCTTCTTCATCGCGTTTCTCAATAAACGCGAAGAACTACTTCCCAGGTGTCCGATAGCCATGGAGATCATTCTATTACAGATTAAATCTCTCGATTATTCGATCAATTGTGTTTTCGTAAGAGTGTGCGAGGAAACACACTCGGACGGTGCACAGCACCTCCATTACCTGGTTCAATTCTCCGGCAGATACAAATGTCGGAATAATAGGTTCTTCGACGTTGTCGACCCTGAATCAGGAAAAGTCTACCATTGAAACGTGCAGAGCGCACGATCGGTTGACGACGTCGCCGATTAAGTAGCAATGGAAGGCGCCTATACCACTGGCACTCCAATGGGACGTGATTGGGCCACGTGGCTGTACAGATGTCCCATTAATTATGGTCACATGCACATAATCATAGATCACAATTTATTCATTGGTTACATATAATTTAATTAATTGGTCATAAATTATTTCGAGGTCACAATAAAAAAATTTATACATCACAATTTATTTCACTGGTCACAAATGAAAAAAATTATATGTCACAGTTTATCTATCGAACAAATATTTTCAAATTTGTTGATTACAAATTATTTTTTAGTTACGAATTATCCAATTTTAAGGTCACAATTTAATGGTTAGTCACAATAAACCACACATGGGAATAAACTTCTCTGCAGGAGAAACCATGACGATGAGCCTAAAACCACGGAAATTTGAGCAATCTGTTCATAGAAACACTGCAATTTTGAACTAGTTTCTGCAAGAAATTTGGTTACTCAATGTATCTGTATATATTTTTATATTTTTATTTTTTTTAACATTCTCAATTAAATAAATAATATTTAAATTCTCAAAAAAAAAACTACAATATTATTAAAAAGTTAAAAATTTAATTAAAATATTGATAATTAAATTTATATATATTGATTTTTTTTTATTTATTCTTTAAAAGTGTATTATATTAATAATGCCGAATATTAAATTTATGGGCTGTCCTCAACTAAGATTTTGATGGATTTTATTAGGGCTGTCAGTGGATCGGTTCGGTTCGGTTCTCTTCGCAAAACTATCGGGTATTTAATAAACGGACCAGTCGGGTCCAAATATAATTATGGAACCGTTCGGGTTCGGGTTCGGTTCTATTCGGTTCGGTTCCATACAATAATTAAATTTTTTAAATATTTACAGTAACACTACATAAATACAACTAATGACATTTCATTCGTAACTTTTACAAATTAACGTAGCCCAATTCAAAAACATATAAATAACTAGCTGTCTAATAAAATTAATTCAATGCATATAAATACCGAAAAGTAGATATTAATATTAAAAGAATTATGCTTCTTGTACATCATCCCTTACACAAGGGGTAACATAATGGCCAAGTGGCGGCTCCTCATTGGAGGGGCGTCGAGGCCCCACATGTGGGCCCTTGACGCCCCTCCAATGAGGAGCCGCCACTTGGCCATTATGTCACCACTTGTGTAAGGGGTGACGTACCCCTGGCAACACTCATATTAAAATATCGGTGATCCATATCAAAAATTACAAATGGATCCCAAACTCCACTGTTACTTGTCTTTAAAATGGGCTTAAAATGATTTGAGCTTTAAAATGATTTGGGTATTGAGCTTTAAAATTAAAATTATGAAATAATTTGATTTATTTAATTAATTTGCTAATTTGTTTAAAAAAATAAATAAATTTAATTAATTTAATATAAAAAATAAAAAAATTATTTAGTTTCGGTTCTTGGTCTAGAACTGAGACCCGACCCAGACCCATCGGTTCTCGATTCGGGTACTCGTTCGGGTATTTAACTTATGAAGAACCACTCGATTCGGTTCGGTTCGGTCCGGATCGGGACTTTTGGACACCGATAGATTTTATAATATTATAAATTTTAATGAATTTCAAGGATTTGAATAGATTTTCACAAATTTCTTAAGAATTTCATTAACTATGGTGAAATTTCAAAAAAATTGGTTATTGTTGTAAAAGGAAAGTAAATTAGGGTTTAGTGTGAATGACACTTGTACCCCTGCAGCCCTAGATATAATTACCATATGTATCCTTATTCATTCCCTATAAATATAGGGATTTGGTTCTCATTATAATACATACAAGTTTATTGACTTCTCTTATTCTCTCTTTTCATAACACGTTTTCAGCACGAAAGCTTAATTCTTCAAAGTTCAAAGAAAGTAGTAATTTTTTTGACGTAATAATCTATCATATGTACCAAAATTAATTTGGTAACATGTGAATTTTTTTTTATTCATACAAACACGTTGAATTTTTTTTTATTCATACAAACATGTGAATCATATATATATATATATATATATATATATATATATATATATATATATATATATATATATATATATATATATATATATATCCCAGGGACGGAGATGTAGTGCAGAGAGATGGAAATAGTAAGAGAACAAGAGATTGAAGTAAAAAGATAATTTTATTGATATTTGAAAATAGGAATACAATATTGATCCGAACTTGAGATGCAGAGAAAAATAAAATTTCTTAATTTTTCACGCTCTGCCTCAAACCTTAGAATGAGTACATACTTATACTAAGATTTCGGACTTGAAATTACATTGAATTTGAAACAAGAATCTTGAAAAGAAAAGAATAAAGTAAAGTAGAAAACTTTTGTCTTTTGTCTTCCACTTGTCTTCTTCTTTATCTTCTTTTGAGAAGAAGCTTTCTCGTCTTTTGAGAAAAGTAGATACTTGATTTCTCTTTTGACTACCTTTCATTATATATATATATATATATATATATATATATATATATATATATATATATATATATATATATATATATATATATATATTAATTGGTTTCATTATGTGCCGCACGTGAATTGTTTTATATTAACTGGTTTATGTTAATTTAGTTTCATTATGTGCCTCATGTTAATTGGTTTCGTATTGCCTCGCGTTTCATTCTAGTACCAAATTTTTGTTTTCTGCCAAATTCTGAATCTTGCATAATTGTTGTAATATCATTACAGATTCATCTTTCTATTCTAGTTGTTGTATGTATTTTAATTATGCCTAATTATTTATTGTAATTACATGCTAATTATTTACTAATCTTAATTAGCTATCTTTTTATTCGATGATATTCAATGCAATTATGACTGTGATTTTATTGTGCATACCTTTATGTGGATTTATATTATATGATTTTAATTAAACCTTGATATATTTATTCGTTGATTCTTTTTACTGTAAAGCACAATTTTAAATTTGAGTTATTTGCAATTTCATAAGATCTATAAATATTCTCAAAGAATATTTTGTTGTTGTTCCCGAAGAAGCAACACAACATTATATTTAATATTCCAGAAGAATATTACTTGTTCCTGAAGAGCATAAATTATATTTTTCAATATTCCAGAAGAATATTGACATATTGCTCTTGAAGAAGCAATATTAAAATACAACGTGCTCCCGAAGTAGCACATGTTTCGAAGAACATACTATTTTAAATTAGTGTTTATCCCTGAAGGAAAAGACATAACTTATGTCATATTGATATTGACTATTGATATTTAATCATATTCTTCAAAACTGATTGTATTTTCTTTTGCTTTATTGTGTAGTTAAATCAAATGGCAAACATCACGAAACTTGAGTTTTCTGCACTTGACATATCTGGCAAAAATTATTTGTCATGGGTACTCGATGCAGATATTCATCTCATCTCAAAAGGTTTGGGAGAAACAATAAAAGAAGGAAACAAAGAATCCCTGCAGGATCGTGTAAAAGCACTCATCTTCCTTCGTCATCATTTTCACGATGGATTGAAAATTGAATATCTCACTGAAAAAAATCCACAGGTTTCTTTGGAAAAAATTAACTGAAAAATTTGATCATCAAAGGATTATAGTCCTCCCCAAAGCCCGTTATGAGTGGATGCATCTTCGTTTGCAAGATTTCAAAACTATTCAGAATATGTTCAAAATTGACATCGTGTGGAGAAAAAATCACTGATGAAGATATGTTGGAGAAAACGTTTTCCACTTTTCACGCTTCGAATGTGCTCCTGCAACAGCAATATCGTGAGCGTGGTTTCAAAAGGTACTCAGAACTTATATCTTGCCTGCTTGTGGCTGAACAAAATAATGAATTGTTGATGAAAAATCACGGGTTACGTCCAACTGGTTCGTACCACTACCTGAAGCAAATGGTACTGCATTGTTTGAAGCAAATACAATATCAAGACAAGGACGTGGACGTGGACGCGCACGTGGACATGGATTTGGACGTGGATGCGGACATGCATGTGGAATAAATCATGAACGAAACAATCAACAAAATTATCAGCAACAAAGCAAACGAAAGTAGCACATCCAAAAAGGAGTATGAAGAAAGTTGCTTCAAATGTGAAATGAAAGGGCATTGGACACGTATTTGTCCTATGGAAAAACACCTTGTGGATCTCTACCAAAAATCAATTAAGGGAAATGAAAAAGTGGAGACAAATTTTGCTGATAATGATGGTTCAATTGATGTGACTCATTTGGATGTTTCTGATTTCTTTGCTGATCCAAATGGGAATATTGACCATTTGATTGGAGGTGGCGTAATGGAAGATATAAATTAGTTTACGTTCTAGTATTTCATTTTTGTTTTAGAATTCGATTTAAATATTCCCTTATTTTTCGCAAAATATTTGAAACCTTATTATGCATCGTTAATTTTATAATACTGAATTATATTTACTCTTTTAAATTTAAATTCAAATATATTTATTTTCTTATAAATTTACGATGGATTGTCAAGATACTTGTTTGATTGATAGTGCAACTACACATACTATTCTTCAAGACAAAAAATATTTTTTGGACTTAACATTAGCAGAAAATAATGTTAATACGATATCAGGTGCATCGAATATCGTTGAAGGCTCCGGAAGAGCTTGTATTATTTTACCAAATAATACAAAATTATATATTGACGATGCACTTTATTCAAGCAAATCCAGAAGAAATTTGCTTAGTTTTAAAGATATCCGTTGCAATGGATATCACATTGAGACGATGCAAGAAAATAATGTTGAATATCTTTGCATAACTTCTTTTGTATCTGGTTTAAAGCAGATAAAAGAAAAATTTTATGCACTCCCATCTGGCATGTATTATACATTTATAAAAATGATCGAATCAAATATTATCACGAACCAGAAGTTCGCTAATCCAAAAAATTTCATACTTTGGCATGATCAACTTGGACATCCAGGATCTTTTCTTTTACTAAGTAGAAACCAGTTTTTTTTGTAGTTATTGACTTCCCTAGGTTTCCCTCTAATAAATATTAATATGCACCCACTGTGTTCACGTACTAGGGATACCATAAGAATTTGCTAACTCCAAGATTTCTTAACAATAGTGATTTAGCCCTTGTTTGACCCCCATTAAATTACATTACATTACATTAAATTTCTCTCTCTCTTCATTTCAACCACACATTCATCAAATAAAATAATATTACACACAAATCAAAAAAATTTCAACCACACATTCTCCCATCAATCACTATTCTAAAAATTTTCAACCCCTAAAAATGCAAAATAATGGGGGCCAAACAGGGGCTTAATCTATCTTACTTTTTTGCCTATGTGTGCATTTTTTATGACTTGATATGCTTCAAATCCAGTAAAAGCTTATCCGGAGTGCGAAAATGTCCCATGTGATCAGTTTGAGACTGCATTCAAGGTGTAATAATTTTACACAAATGCCCATTTAGATTTTCTCAGTCATCTTAACTACGACTTGCTGCTCTGTCATAAATTGATCTATATTTATTTCGTTGACAGTAATATGATTTTTTTTAAATTAATTTTTTTAATAATTGTACGTTTAAGCATTCATTTCATAAAGTCGCGAGTTATTTCTAATAAGGTAAGTTACATTTTCATATAAATGCGCACCACAGTAATGATTCCATTGCGACGAAATAAATCGAAAATTATGTGTTTAAAATAGATTCTCCGTCATATGTGTTTAAAATAAAATTATTTGTTTAACATTATGTGTTTAAATTGAATCAATTAGGCGATAATTGTACATCGTTGAAGCAATAAACACTATGTTGCGGCAGCAAATGAATTTTAAAAAAAACCGAAATATTTGAAAAAGCTCTCTAGAAAAAAAAAAAACTTTCCAAAAATAAAACGTAACCCTAAACCTAGAGCTCGCTGAGGGATGGCGGAGGCGCCTCCTTCTCGGCCGGCTATCAAGGCGGCGGGGGGGGAATGTGACCTACGCGTCTGTGGTGGTGGCAAGACCTCAACCTATACCAGAGGCTAAGATCGAGATGAGAAAACCTAATGAAAGCGATGGAACTTTATGGTTCCACTTTTCCAAAACTGAACTGGACGTTGCAGCCTCCCCATTCCGGTTTTCTGTAGTTCTAAAATTCATGAAAAGGAGGCCTACGCTGGATCAGATCCGACTTTTCATCAAGGTTCGATGGGGAATAAAGGGTTTCTTCTCGGTGAGTACCATGCAGCGACCACGTAATGTTTTCATTCGATTCACGTCAGAGGAAGATTTTGGTATTGCCTGTACGCGTAAATCTGCAGAAATCGAAGGTGCACCGTATAGACTATTTATCTGGTCTCCAGATTTTGATGAAGATCAAGAATCTTCTCTTGTTCCGGTATGGGTTTTTCTTCCAGGACTTCCCCCCCAATATTATCATGAATCGATGTTGCGAATTATTTCTGGTGCATTCGGACGATATTTGAAGAGAGATAATTTCACGGCATGTGCTTCCCGCACAGATGGTGCTCGCGTTTGTGTGGAGATCGATATATCAAAACCACTGGTGAAGTCGTTCTGGTTGGGTGTGCCTAACCATCCATCTAGTTGATTTCAAGAAATAGTTTATGAAAAGCTGCCTTACTTCTGTCTATTCTGCCGAAATCAAGGGCACTTAGAGGGGGTCTGTAAATGGAAGAAGCAGGGAGGAGGAAATATTCAGAACGATATTATTCCTAAAGCAGATAGAAAAGTATGGCGTAGGAAAGAAAAGGAAGATGTTCGGCAATCTGAAAGGGAGAACTTGCCGAAAAACGAGGAAACGAGGGTCGAAGAAAAGAGGAGAAGAATTCTGAAGCGGGATATATTAATTCCATCAGCATTGATACTGTATGCAGATCTAGACGGAAAAGTTGAAACAAAGCTGAGTAATCTGGACGAGCAGAATCTGGAAAAAGAATTGAATGTGGTCAGTGCTGAAAACGTGAAGGATAGTAGAGAAACATCTAAGATTACTACCAGTAAAGCAACTGTAAATGAAGGAGGACTGGACACTAGCAAAAATTTGGAGCGAATAACAGATTCAAATAAAATTGGTCTGGAACAGGCCATTCTCAGGGGTGATGCTGATGCGGTTCAAGAGGCTCTTGTTATGAACATCATGGATAGTATTGCGGACCGTGTGATCAGAGGTGAACCTCTTCCCCATATATCCCAAAACATGTGCATCTTACAAAGTCAAGAGCAGATAGTGGAGGTTCAAAGTACATCTGAATGTGAGGATGAGAATGAGCTGCCTGAACTAGAAATCCTTAACTATGACACAGATCAGTTGTGGTCAGCACCTCACAAAAAAGGTAGGGGAAGAAGTCGAAAAAAGGTGACCTTAGGTCTCACTACTAGATCTAAAAAATCTTATTAGCTATGAATATTTTGATTTGGAATTTACGGGGTGTAGTGTCCTCTAAGAACAGGTTGTTGAGTCTGAGAAAACAGCATAATCCTTCGGTTTTAGTTTTAATGGAACCTTTTGTTACTGTTGATAAAATTGATCGTTGGGCTAAAAGGTTAAAATTTCAGAATTATATGGCAAATGTCATGGAAGGAGGTAAAATTTGGATGTTTTGGGAAAAGGAAATGTCTTTCTCGTTGATTAGTGCTTCGGGGCAAGAGATATCAGGTTGGTTTTCAACTGGAAATATTCGGGTCCTTACATCTTTTGTATATGCTAGTTGTTGTCAGCGACGTAGAAGGGAATTGTGGGATCAATTGAAGTTGTTAGACAGTGGTAAGTCTGGGTGGATAGTTGGTGGCGATTTTAATATTATTCGCTCCAATGATGAAAAAATCGGTGGTTTGTATGCATCGTCTTTGGCTATACGGGAGTTCAATACTTTTATTCATGAAGCAGGTCTGATTGATATTCCTTTTGATGGTCCAAAATTGTCTTGGTGTAATGGAAGACAAGGAACTCGAAGAATTTGGGCTCGGTTAGACCGTATTTTGATTGACCAAAATTTTAAAAATCAATTTTCAGCAGTCTCATCACTCTACTTGGATAGGACATCTTCTGACCATTGTCCTATGGTTTTACGCTCCAGTGTTAATACGAGCTTGATAGGTCCTCGACCATTTCGGTTTCTAAGGATGTGGTGTTCTCATGAGGGTTTTCTGCCACTAGTGAAAAATATTTGGGAGGTTAATACTACAGGTTCTCCTATGGTTTGCTTTGGGAGAAAATCGAGAATGTTGAAGAAAGCACTTAGGTCCTGGAATATTAATGTTTTTGGACGAGTGCAACAAGAAGTCAGATTTCATGAAGATAAGCTGACTCATCTGGAAAATTCGCTGATTGAAAGTTTTTCAATGGAGACTGAACTTCAATTATTGCAATGTCGAAATCAATATAAAGCTTGGCTTGATAGAGAGGAAATACTTTGGAGACAGAAGTCCCGCATAAAATGGCTTCAAGAGGGTGATGGAAACACAAAGTTTTTCCATGCATCGGTAAAAAACAAAAAAAAGAGTCGTCTGATTGATCATATGGTTCTGGAAAATGGTAGGGAGCTGAAATTAGCTGAAGAAGTTCATGAAGGTGCTGTCCAATTTTTTAAAGATCTTTTTACAGTTTCACCTATTTCTATGGATGAGAGAGACCTTAATCTTTTGACACCAGCCATTACAGAGGAGGATAATTTGGCGCAGTGTAAGCCGCCAATTATGGAAGAGGTAAAAAATGCTCTCTGGTCTATTCCTAATGACAGCAGCCCTGGCCCAGATGGATTCAGCCAAGCTTCTTTATTAGTGCGTGGAGTATCATTCAACAGGATCTCCTTGCAGTGGTAACCGAATTTTTTGAAGGTTATCCTTTAACGTGTGCTTTGGGAGCTACTAATATTGCTTTGATTCCTAAGGTGGAATGTCCTAATAGTTTTGATAAATTCAGACCTATTAGCCTTTGCTCGGTGGGGTACAAGGTAATATCCAAGATCATGGTAGCTCGAATGGCACCTTTGTTAGAGAAGTTAATTTCTAGAGAACAATCTGCATTTATCCAAGGAAGGAGTATATTTGATAATATATCTATTGCTCAAGAAATGGTGCATAAAATGCATAAGAAGGTAAGGGGTGGAAACATCTTAATGAAGATTGATATGACAAAGGCATATGATAGAGTAAATTGGCGTTTCCTTCTTTCGAGTTTGAGGAGAATGGGATTCTCCGAACAATGGAGAAATCTGATTTTCAATTGTATTTCTTCTCCATATTACTCAGTCATGCTTAATGGTACCACGAGGGGTTTCTTCAAACCATCTAGAGGGTTACGTCAAGGAGATCCATTATCACCGTACCTATTTATTTTGATGCAGGAGATTTTGTCTAGAATGATCAATCAAGCCTTTGACAGAAATCAAATTCAACATTTTCATTCTGGAGTAATGGTGGTTAGTCATTTATTTTATGCTGATGATTTACTTATCTTTGTGAATGGAAAAAAGAAATCAGTTGGAAACCTGCTGGAGATTATTAAAAAGTATGAGACTTTGTCTGGACAAAAGTGAGCCCAATGAAATCTTCCATGTTTTGTTCCAAGCATGTCTCTGCTGCACGTAAAAGAAACTTATTGAATTTTTCGGGATTTAGAGAAGGGGCTTGGCCTTGTATTTATCTTGGAGTACCACTCTATACTGGACGATTAAAGAAACATATGTTTGATCCTATGTTGGAAAAAATCCAAAAGAAACTGGCTGGATGGAAGGGTCGCCTTTTGTCCTTCGGGGGAAAAATTACTCTTATCAAACATGTGCTATGTAGTATGCCAATCCATGTGCTTTCAGTTTTGAATTTGCCTAAGGGAATCCACAAAGAGCTAAATCGTATTTTAGCATCTTTTCTATGGAATACAACTGATGGATCTAAGAGACGAAAATGGGTTTCATGGAGAAAAATCTGTTATCCAGTGACGGAAGGTGGTTTGGGCATACGGGATTTTACTGAAGTACATAAAGCATTATTTATGAGATTTGCATGGAAGTTGCTGGTTGGGGGGTCATTTTGGGCTGATTTTTTTGGCTCTATATATATGAAAAAGACTCCAGTTGCATTGGTAAAATTGAACCAGTCACAATCACGATTCTGGAAAGGTATTGTCGAGGCATTGCCTATTGTTCTGAAAAATTCTTATTGTCGTGTTAGAGACGGATCAGCTTCCTTCTGGTTTGCTAACTGGGTTGGTCACCAAAGTTTGGCTGATGAAGGTTTTGAAATTGTCGACCCACATGTACAGATCAAGAGCCTCTTTACTATACATGGCCAGTGGAATGGTAGCAGACTTAGAGAACTAGTTGGGGAAAACCAAGCTCGCATTATTGAGTGTGTGCAAATAAAACCAACTGGGGAACGTGATTGCTTTGTATGGAAGCCCAGCAAGGATGGCATTTTCTCGACCAAGTCTGCATGGGAACTAGTTCGGCAAAAGGGTGTGGTATGTAATTGGAAACAATGGTTGTGGTATAGTTCAATCCCTAAAAGAATATCATTTGTGTCTTGGAGGGCTAAATTAAATTGTTTACCAGTTGATGATGTGGTGCAATCTACTGGTATCCCTTTGGAATCTAAATGTAACTGCTGTGAGAATCCTGCAAATGAAACCCTGGATCATGTATTGTCTAATGGAGAGGTGGCAAGACAGGTGTGGTCACATTTTGCTGTTCATTTGAATTTATCCCTACCTTTTGTGTCATCTTGGAGAGGGCAAATGAATTTATGGTGGAGACAGGCTTCTTGCTCTTCACAGGTGGGCATCCTTAGGGGAATTACACCACTTATAATCACATGGGCTCTTTGGAAAAGCAGGTGTGAGGCTAGGATGGAAGGAAGCCCCATCATTTGGCAGAAGATAAGCTGGACGGACATATTTATCCCAGTTGACTTGCATGCTTACCAAACTCAGAAAAATTTCTGTTAAAGACGTCCAGTGTTTGCGGTCACTTAACTGTCCTATAATTGAGGTAAGGCAGCAAAAAATGCAATGGATTAGCTGGAAGAAGCCAGTGGGTCAGCAATTTAAACTAAATGTCAATGGCGCAGCCAAAGGGAACCCGGGATTAGCCGGCGGAGGAGGAGTCCTACGGGATTCAAAAGGGAAATGTTGGGCTGGTTTCTCTCATCACTATGGGACTTGTACTAATATGGTGGCTGAAACTCGAGCTTTTCTTGATGGTTTGCGGATGTGTAAGGAGCTAGGAGTTGGTAATATTATTGTGGAAACAGATTCACAGGTCCTTACACAGTGGGTGAGGAAAAGTACTTGTTCTTTGTGGTGGCTTTGGGAGTATTGGGATGAAATTATGGAACTGTTAGGTGTGCTCAAGGCTCGGGTTCAACATGTGTATCGAGAGGCAAATATGGCGGCTGATTTTCTGGCAAAAAGGGGAAGTGAGGGTATTTCTATAAATATGTTTTCTGGCGATGAGGGTCCAAATCTTCTCAAGGGAATTTTGTATACAGACCGTTTGGAAATACCGTATCTTAGACGTTGATTTTGCCATGACTTGAACACCACGTTATGTAATCAAGGTTTTCCTCCACCATAAGTGAGGCTTCTTTAATAAAATTCCCATTTTCTTAAAAAAAAAAAAAAACACTATGTTGCGGAATAAATTTAACTACGAGCAAAGCTTGACACAAAAATAAATGTTTATTGTCACAAAATACTTTGCGTAGTAATTTTATATGTTGTAAAATAAAATATGCGACGTATATAAACAGTCACGAAATAAATTAGGCAACAACTATACTCGTTGCACAAATGATGGCACGATAAACTCTTTGTGTTACGAAATATATTTAAATGCAAACACCACTTGTCACATAACTAATTTTACTACAAATATTCATTGCGATGACATTGTCGTGTTGCTAATTCATATTTTCTGCGGTAAATAAATAGTGTTGCTATGTTGTTAATGCGATGAATGGTCGAAAGTTATCACAAAATACGTTCGGCGACTCAACATTCGAAACAAACATATTTTTCGTAAAAACTTTATTGTAACATTAGTTGAGACAAACACATTTGTCGCCCTTAAATTAATCGCGACATATATACATTGCGACGAGATTATGGCTACAGATATTGTGTTGTCATTTCGTATTTTTCACATCAAACAAATAGTGTCGCGATTTTGTTACTGCGATGAATGGTCGAAAGTTGTCACAAAATACGTTCGGCGACTCAACATTCAAAACAAACATATTTGTCGTAAAAACTTTATTGGAACATTAGTTGTGACAAACACACTTGTCGCCCTTTAAATTTTTCGCGACATATATACATTACGACGACATTATGGCTACAAATATTGTGTTACCATTTCGTATTTTCCACGTCAAACAAATAGTGTCGCGATTTTGTTACTGCAATGAATGGTCGAAAGTTGTCGCAAAATACGTTCGGCAACTCAACATTCGAAACTAACATATTTGTCGTAAAAACTTTATTGGAACATTAGTTGCGACAAATACACTTGTCACCCTTTAATTTTTTCGCGACATATATACATTGCGACGACATTATGGCTACAGATGTTGTGTTGCCATTTCATATTTTTCCCGTCAAACAAATAGTGTCGCGATTTTTTACTGCGATGAATGGTCGAAAGTTGTCGCAAAATACGTTCGGTGACTCGACATTCGAAACAAACACACTTGTCGCTTTAATTTTTTCGCGACATATATACATTGTGACGACATTATGGCTACAGTTATTGTGTTGCCATTTTGTATTTTTCGCGTCAAACAAATAGTGTCGCGATTTTGTTACTGCAATGAATGGTCGAAAGTTGTCGCAAAATATGTTCGGTAACTCAACATTCGAAATGAACATATTTGTCATAAAAACTTTATTGGAACATTAGTTGCGACAAACACACTTGTCGCCCTTTAAATTTTTTGCGACATATATACATTGCGACAACATTATGGCTACAGATATTGTGTTGCCATTTCGTATTTTCTGCGTCAAACAAAGAGTGTCGTGATTTTGCTACTGCGACGAATGTACGAAAGTCATCGCAAAACACATTCTGTGACTCATATAGAGCGACAATACCCGCAACGAACGTATTGTTGTCGCTAAATTACTTTTGCAACAAAAACTCAATTTTTGCGACAACATTTGTTTGTCGCGAAATCGATTTTTTTTGTAGTGGGAGCTATAATGATGCGTCGAATAATAAATAACTCTCATGGACATCCTTTAAAGAACCAGAAGATTCTTTTACTTAATGATTATCCATGTGTGGCTTGTTCGTAAGGCAAGTTAGTCATTAGACCTTCGACTATAAAGGTCAATATTGAATCTCCAACTTTCTTGGAAAGGATTCATGGAGATATATGTGGGCCAATACACCAACCATGTGAACCATTTCGTTATTTTATGGTATTGATTGATTCTTCTACTAGATGGTCACATGTTTGCCTACTATCTACTAGGAATGTAGCTTTTACTAGACTACTTGCTCAAATCATAAAATTATGTGTGCAATTTCCCGATTATTCAATCAAGACTATTCGTCTTGACAATGCTGGTGAATTTAGATCACAAGCATTCAATGATTATTGCATGTCAATTGGGATTGTTGTTGAACATTCGGTCGCGCATGTCCATACACAAAATGGTTTAGCAGAGTCATTTATTAAACGTCTACAACTTATTGCTAGACCATTACTTATGAAAACAAAACTCCCAGCTTCTGTTTGGGGTCATGCTATATTGCATACTGCATCATTGGTTCGTATCAGACCAACTGCATATTATCAATATTCACCTTTACAACTAGCATTTGGTCATAAACCTAATATTTCTCACCTGCGAATTTTTGGTTGTGCTGTTCAAGTCCCTATTTCACCCCCACAACGGACTAAAATAGGTCCCGAACGAAGACTTGGAATTTATGTGGGGTTTTGATTCACCATCTATTATTAGATATCTCGAACCTTTAACATGTGATTTATTTACTACACGATTTGCAGATTATCATTTTGATGAAATGATTTTCCCAATTTTGGGAGGGGAAAAATTACATCCTGATAAACAAGGTAAAATTTCTTGGAATGAAACAACTCTATCTCATTTTGATTCCCGCAACAATCAATGTGAGCAAGAGGTTGAAAAAATTATTCATTTGCAAAGAGTTGCAAATCAATTACCAGATGCATTTGTTGACACAAGAAAAGTGACAAAGTCACATATAACGGCAGAAAATATTCCAGCAAAAATTGATGTCCCTGCACGACAATTTGCTGTAGCAAATGAATCTCAAATTCGCCAGAAGCGTGATCAACTAGTTGGTTCAAAAGACTCTGTACCTTGAAAAAGAAAAATACATGAGAAAACCAACCAAAAACTTCAGAAGAAGTAATGTTGGAGAACATTGATCAATAAAATATTGAAAATATGGTTCCTGAAGAATCACAAGTATCCGAAAATAATGAGATTTCAATAAATTATATGTTATCTCATAAATTATGGGAGCGAAATAATGTTGTTATAGACAATATTTTCACCTTTAACGCGGCTCTTGATATTATACAAAATGAGGATTTTGAACCATATCTGTTAAAGACTGTCAAAATAGAAATGATTGGCTAGAATGGAAAGAAGCCATACAGGCAGAATTAAATTCCTTAGAGAAACGGAAAGTTTTTGGACCAGTAGTTCGAACACCTGAAAATGTAATCCCTGTTAGATACAAATGGGTTTTTGTACGAAAGAGAAATGAAAATAATGAAATTACAAGATACAAAGCCCGACTCGTAGCTCAAGGTTTCTCACAAAGACTAGGAATTGATTATGAGGAAACATATTCTCCCGTAATGGACACCATCACTTTTAGATTCTTAATTAGTTTGACTGTGTCACAAAAGCTCGAGATGTGCCTTATGGAGTGTGGTAACTGCCTATTTGTATGGTTCACTTGATAGTAACATATATATGAAAGTCCCTGAAGGACTTAAAGTGCAAGAAACAAATGATACATGTCCGAGAACCATGTTCTCAATTAAATTGCAAAGATCGTTATATGGATTGAAACAATCCGGACGCATGTGGTATAATCGCCTTAGCGAATATTTGTTGAAAGAAGGCTATAAAAATGACGATATCTGCCCATGTGTTTTCATAAAGAAAACAAATATTGGATTTGCAATTGTGGCAGTTTATGTTGATGACTTAAATTTAATTGGAATTTCAGAAGAGCTCAACAAAACTGCAGATTATTTGAAAAATGAATTTGAGATAAAAGATTTGGGAAAAACCAAATTCTGTATCGGGTTGCAGATTGAACATTTTCCAGAAGGATTATTTGTTCATCAATCTACATATACAGAAAAAGTTTTGAAACGATTTTATATGGATAATGCACATCCATTGGCTTCACCTATGGTTGTTCGATCACTTGATATAAAAAATGATCCTTTTCGTCCACTTGAAGATGGAGAAAGGATTCTTGGTCCTGAAGTACCATATCTTAGTGCAATTGGAGCATTAACTTATCTTGCAAATTGCACTCGACCAGACATAGCTTTTTCTGTAAATCTCTTGCAAGATATAGCTCTACACCAACACAAAGACATTGGAATGGTGTTAAACATATTTTTCGTTACCTAAAGGGTACTATTGATTTGAGATTATTTTATTCTCAAAAGTCGGGATCTACTTTAGTGGGATATGCAGATACAGGTTATCTCTCTGACCCACATAAGGCTAAATCACAAACAGGATACGTGTTTACAAGTGGAGGAACGGTTATATCATGGAGATCTGTGAAGCAATCATTGACAGCAACATCCTCAAATCATTCTGAAATTATTGCAATCCATGAAGCAGGCCGAGAATGTGTATGGTTGAGGAACATGACGAATCATATCCAAGTATCATACGGATTAATTTCAACAAAAGATAGTCCAACGATTTTGTATGAAAATAATGCTGCTTGCATTGTACAACTCAAAGGAGGTTATATCAAAGGTGACAGGATGAAGCATATTTCTCCACAATTCTTTCATACACATGAACTTCAGAAGAATGGCGACATCGAGATTCTTTCATATAGTGACAATTTGGCTAATTTATTTACAAAAGCACTGCCAACATCTACATTCAAGAAATTGGTTTATGGGATTGGTATGCGTCGACTCAAAGATTTTCATTGATCAACATCAGGGGAGTAGCTGTACTCTTTTTCCTTGTTTAGGTTTTATCCCACTGGGTTTTCCTAGCAAGGTTTTAATGAGGCAGCATTTATCTTTAATACTCCAAAATAACTGTACTCTTTTTCCTTCGTTTTGATCTTTTTTTCCCATTGGGTTTTTATCAAACAAGGTTTTAACGAGGCAGATATTTTGTAATGTGTCATTCAAGGGGGAGTGTTGTAAAAGGAAAGTAAATTAGGGTTTAGTGTGAATGACACTTGTACCCCTGCAGCCCTAGATATAATTACCATATGTATCCATATTCATTCCCTATAAATATAGGGTTTTGGTTCTCATTATAATACAAACAAATTTATTGACTTCTCTTATTGTCTTCTCTTATTCTCTCTTTTCATAACAGTTATATGTATTTTTAAGCTTGAAATCTATCCAAATCTTTTAAAATCCGTCCATTAGTAAAATCTTTACAAATCTACTAGTTATCGAGAATACGTAAATTTTGAAGGATTTCAATCAAATTAAATTTGGGGACACCTAAATTTTAACACTATTTCATTTGATCTACGTGTATTCTATTTCAAATAAAAATCTTGAAAATTGTCTTCAATTCTACAAAAATCTATAATATACGAAAATCATCACATAAAAAGGTTAACTCTTTGAAAAGTCTAAATTTAAAATATGCTTTCCCAAGATCCTCCTCTCTCACAGAAGTGCATAGTCTACAAAAGTCAAGGTAAGTATTTAGAAGTCTAAAAAGTCATCATATAAGGTAATTTAGAAGTCTAAAAAAGGGAAAATCTTTATCAGTTCAATATACTTCCTCCCGATCTTCCTCCTTCTATATATCCACAAAAGTCTATGGGAAATCTTCTTCCACTAAAAAAAAAGTCTATGGGAAACCTTTAGAGGAAATACACGTGGATAGCCTAAATAAATTGCCATAATTCCAAAATGGCATTTGACTTTTCCAAATAATTGAAACTACCTAAAATACCCTAAGTATAATAATTATGCCTAAGTCACCATAATATGAAAAGAATATAATTAAGTCCTAAAAGAAGTAGATTATCATAAGATGATTGATAAAACTTATAAAAAACCTAGATCTAAAAGAGGACCATATAAGATTAAGAAAATTATGAAAAAACAAAAAGAAATCGAATTTGAAAATGAATTTGATAAGATATGATATCAAGAACAATTAAATGCATCTCATAAAATACTAAAATGCTTTAAGGAAAATATGATGGAAAATTTTGCTAAAAGGAATAGTAAGATCTATAATAATAAGAGATATACATGATATTATAGACAAATTAGAAGAAAAAAAAAGGAAAAAGAATATTTTAAAATATGATAGATATAATAACAGATCTTGATATAATAAATACTTAAACATTACTAGATTTTGAAGATTTACTTAAAACTTTATAAATGAGAAAACCTATTACAAACAGATTGCCTCAAGAATATAAGAAATTAAAATTCAGGTTAACACTAAGATTTTATATATTCCATAATAAATAATAGAATAAGTTTAACAAATTTAAAAAGAATTCTTAAAATATTAAAGGTTTTCCAGAGAACCATTTTTTATTATTAGATTTTAGATTTAAAAAGATTATTAGATTTTAAAGAGTATTAGATTTGTGTTCGGACATGTCCCTAAAAAAATTAAAAGCATTGACATTAATGATAGTAAAAGAATTACCTAGAGAACTAAGAGAACAAATATTACATAAAGTAATAATATGATCCATAATAGATGAATACATATATGAAAAAATCATTGAAGAATTTGAAAAAGAAGAAATTGTGTTATATTGTAGAGAAAATTATGAATCATTATAAAAAATTAATGCATAACATAGAAAAATTCGAAAGAAAACTTGATAAGGATTTTAATACAATGTATGAATTACACCACCAAATAGAAGATGTATTATTAATACCAGAACAACAAGAAGAAAACAGACCAAAAAAGTTAAAAAATAGCCAAGAAAAGCAAATATTAAAATTAAGACAAGAAAAATCTAAAATAAAAGCTAGATACTACAAGAATCTAAAAGAACTTCCAAATACAGAATACAATAAATTCGGATTTAGTAAAATAATTAAAGAATCAAAAGATAATGAATGTAAATTATTTTATTTTACCCAATCAAAAATACTACCTGAACATTAACAAACCACTATTAGTAGAAAAATGGATAAACACATAAATGATCTTAAAGAACTAATAAAAATATTAATTACTGGTGTTCAAGATTTAGGGAGTGAAATAAAAGAAGTTAGAAATTATATAAATATATTAAAAATTGAAATTAGAGAATTAAAAGAAAATAGTAAAATTAAAGATAAGAAAATAGATTAAAAATTTATAGAGAAAGAGATGTTAAGAATTGGAAAGAAACATATAGAAGAACAAGAAAATTTGGAAATAGAAGCAGGAAGTATGGATGATGATTTTAGAAAAAATATTTTACCTAAAATATTAGAAGAAGAAAATCTCAAAAAATCACTTGAAAAAGGAAAAGTAGTAGAAGAAAAAATAGAAGAAGAAAAAGATGAATGAAGAGTTAGATTTATTAATAGAAAACTTTGATCAATTAAACTTAGAAAATATAAGTGAATACCAAGTTTTAATGAATACTGGAGGATGACCTACTCCAATAGAAACCTCTAATCAACTTGAAAAATTTAATCCAAATGAAAGTTATACAACCATATATAATAAACCATATAAACAATTCTATGATATACAGTAAGAGATAGACAACCATCTAAAGGAAACAAATATAAAGATAGATTTGAGTTAAATAATAATTATGATAAACCAATTAATCATGTAGGAACAAAGTTAGATCTAGATTGTACGATAGATACTAAAAATGCCTCATTAGCTTAGACATATTTAATGATACTATTCTTTTTCTATAACAAAGATGATACATGGGAAAATATAGAAAGAAGAATAGATTTCTTAATAGCATCATTTGAAGGAAAGGTTAGAAATTGGTGGGAATGAGTAAATGATTATACGAAATCATTAATGAAAAGAAATATATAAACGGAAATAATAAAATCAGATAAACAAGGAATAGAAAGATTAGTAGAATATATTGCAAATGAATTTTTAGGAGAATAATGGATTATAAATGGTAAAGAAGAAGCAAAAAGAGAAAAAAGACGATGCTAGAATGAAATTGATAAATTTAACAATTTGTGATATGTGCAAAATAAAAGAATATACTTGTAAATTTAGAAATTACTACTATGTACAATTTTATAGTAATGAAAATTAGGAAGTATATTTAGACATGTACTATACTAAATTACTAGGAACATGTGGAATATATTTTAAGATAAAATTTGAGAAATATCTTAGAGATAATATTGGAGTACCAAGATACTTAGGATCAAGAATAAAGTTTCTATTTGATAGACTTGAATTAAACACGTTTGATGGATGTTGAATGATTTATATACACTTTCTTGCATCCACGTTTATAGTACATAATAATTGTGTGAGTTTGGGTGATTTATTTTATGCATTCGAAAGAAGAGAAATAAACTCAACGAGGTATAAATCATCGTAGGGTTCATAGGGATAGAAATATACCGCTATACTTTATGTGAATCTCTAAGTGTTTACAAAATGTCATGCATTCTTGTATATTGCATTTATCAAAGAAATATAGTCAAATTGTATGTTAGAATATGTTCAATTCTACTTGAAAGAGATTGTTGGATAAGTTAGAAACATTGATTCTTCAACCAATTCATCGTGTTATCAATTTGTGAAATAGGGTTAAAAGGGAACTTTGCTTGGTGATTCGGGATCCTAGTGGACTTTTTCATACATTAATTTTATTCAAATCTTTTGCATTGAAACGTCATTTTTGCATTCAAATTGTAATTTTAGTTTAATTTGCATGCTAGTTTTAGTTTAATCATATAAACTGAAAAACTCATCTCAAATTTAATAGATTCGGTTAAGATCGCGATAATAAAAATAAAGTTAAATCAATCCTCATGGGAACGATACTCAAAATTCTAGGATTTCCACTTTATAACTTGTTAACGAATCGTGCACTTGCAGTGATTTGAATCTGAAACATATTTTCGTGAACAAGTTTTTGGAGCCGTTGCCGTAGATTGAGTATTAATTTGGGTTTTTAGACACTAATTCGAACTTGTTTTTCTTTTAGTTTTTGTTTTATTTTCTATTAAGTTCAATTACTTACGCTGAGCTAAGCGCTACAATTTTTTTTCGCTTCTTCAGGTCTTGCATGCGAAGATCTGTGAACTACTTGCAGTTGATTTGGAAATTGAATGAACTTTTCATTGAAGACAGAGGATAGCGAGAGCAGCACAGCAAGAAAATCAAGAATAAATACAAATGGTTGATCAACAACTGGAACCAATTGTAGAAGATGTAGCTCCAACCAATGCTGAAGCACAATCTGATGGGAATGCTTTTCTTGGGAATTTTTTGTCACCGTTCGTCATTTAAAGCCAATCCAGTATTGTATACCACGTATTCGAACAACCGAACTTTTAACTGAAGACAAATGTCATCTAACTCTTTCAGAATGGACATCAATTCTACGGGACAGCCAACTAGAATCTACATACACATGTGTATCCCGTTTTCTGGATATGTGTCAACATTTCAGATACCAAGGGATATCAGAAGATGTAATCAGACTAAGGCTGTTCCCGCACACTCTTCGGGATAAAGCACTTGAGTGGCTTGATTCACTTCTGGTGGCAAGTATAACTATTTGGAACGACTTGGCTCATAAATTCTGTACCAAATACTTCTCACCAGTCAAAGTGGCGAGATTGAGGCATGACCTATCAATTTTTAGCCAAAATGAAAGTAAATAATTTGATAAAGCACAGAACAGGTTCAAGAGCATGCTCAGGAAGTGTCATCAACATGAGTTCCACAAGACCACACAAATCAGATTCTTCTATGTAGGACTAACTCCAACTTTTAGAAGTATGGTGGATTCTTCATCAAATGGCTCCCTAATCACTAGGTCAATCGAGGGAGCTTGGGACTTGTTCGAGAGAATGGTTAATACTTCGGCCATGTGGTCTTCAGATAGAGTAGGTATAAAGAAAGTAGCTGGAGTGTATGAGGTGGATACCTATTCGATATTATCTGTAAAGATTGACTCTTTATTTTATAAGATCGAGGGCATAACACAGACTGTGAATTCAGCACAAGTGAGGAAATCAAATTGTGAAGAATGTGGAATAGAACATGGCAAAGGTGAATGTCCTATCCTTACACAAAGGATGGAACATGTCGACTTTGCTCAATGGGGTTAAAGTCAGTAAAACAACCCTTACTCTGAAACATACAATTCAGGATGGAGAAATCATCCAAACTTCTTTTGGGGTGGAAACCAAAATCACAATTCGAATCATAATCGGGTGCAAGGACAGTTTCAGCAAGAGAAAAAACCTCAGTTGGAAGATATGTTTGCAAAATTCATGGAAAAAATCGATAAATACATGGAAATCACTAATCAATTCATGAGGAAGACTAAAACGAATCTCCAAAATCAGGGTGCAGCTATTAGGAACCTGGAGACTCAAGCAGGACAGTTAGCTCTTTCTATGACAGGTAGAGTACTGGTGCACTGCCAAGCAACACAGAAATAAATCATAGGGAGCATGTTCAAGCTATTACTATAAGAAGTGGAGTTCAACTACCTGAGATACATGTAAAAAGACCAGGTGTAAATACAGAACAAGTGGAATCTTCTGAAGAAGAGAATAAGAAGCAGGTTGACAACACCATGAAGATACCGGTGAAAGAAAGTCCAGTAATGTTAAAATAAGTGCCAGATAACTCGTTGAACCCTTATGAACCACCCATTCTATTTCTACAACGGTTGAGGAAGCACAAGATGGTGCAGCAATACAAGAAATTCCTCGAAATCTTCACGAAACTCCAGACAAATATTCCTTTTATGGATGCACTATTCAAAATGCCTGGCTACACCAAATTCCTGAAAGACATCATATCCAAGAAACGAAAGCTAGAGGACCATGAGACAGTGATGCTAACAGAGGAGTGCAGTGCCATAATTCAGAAAAAGCTCCCACCAAAATTGAAAAGCCCATGGAGTTTTAGTATACCTTGCACTATTGGTAAATGGTACTTTGATAAGGCTCTTTGTGATCTTGGTGCAAGTATTAATCTAATGTCTCTATCTGTTTTCAGGAAACTCGAACTAGGCGAAACTAAAGCAACCACGGTGACACTACTATTAGCTTTCCGATCATTGGCACATCCGAGGGGGATAATTGAAGACATACTAATCAAGGTAGACAAATTCATTTTTCCAACCGATTTCCTCATTTTGGATATGGAGGAAGACAAGAATATCCCACTTATCTTGGGCAGACCATTTCTAGCTACCAGCAGAGCTCTAATAGATGTTTAAAATGGGCAGTTAAATTTGAGATTTGGCGAGGAACACATCACTTTCAACGTTTTCAATGCTAATGGACAATCATGTCGAGTCAGAAAGTTGCTATCAAATTGATATGGTAAAGGATGTGGTGCAGGATAAAATTGTGTTTCAAAACTTTTCAAACACTGCTGATGACTATAATGTGCATTTTCAACCCAAACAAAATCATGAGAAGTAAGAAGTCTACATTTTGAGTTCGAGGCAGTTGATGAGGGAAAATCAGATGACACGAATAAAGATAAGGCTAAAGTTTGGAGGAATGCTGCAGTAAGAAATAAAATGTCATTGAAGAAGCTAATCAGGACCTCCAAAACTATATTCAAAGTATCTTAACGGACTAACACGGTATAGTGGAACTATAAACTATAAACTAGTGCTGGATTGGAGGCAACCCATCTTTTCAACCCTTTTATTCATTTTTCCTTATGCATTCGATTGGAAATTTCTTCTTCAAGTTTTTTATAATTTTTAATAAGATTACTTTTTCAACTTCTCTATAGGTAATAAAAAAGCCTGGGCATTGTCCACACTTCTTTTTCCTCCACCATCTTCACCTTTGCATCCTCATCGATCATGGTAGTATTCCTCACCCTTAGTTCTTTATCTTTTGTGAATTTGTCCTTAATTTTATGCACTGCTAAGTTTGCATTTTATTATTCTTTAAACATTGAGGACAATGTTCTGTATACTTTGGGGTGGGAATATTTCATTCATTACGTTACTGCAGTTTTTGTGTGATTGCGTGGAAAAAAATTTTAATTTTAGTTTTCATTCTTTATTGAGTTATTCTTAGTTTTACGCCTTTCTAGTAGTAGTTTAGAATTTTGTGTGCTTGCGTAGGTTTGACAATGCTGCCAACCATGATGATTTCTATTGAGCTATATGTGGACCATGAATGGTGAAAATCGTGCATCATTAAATTGATCAAAATATGTTTATGTGAAACTTGATTTACTTTGCGTATGACACTTATATTTGCATATTGGGCTAGTGAGTTAATTCATTACTTAGAAATAGGTGAATTTAGAAAATCTTGAAAAACCTTTCTTGTGCTAAACCATGACCAATTTTTAGAATAGTTTGGAGGTGATTGAACTATTGTAAGGGAACACTGAGATGAGTAGGGGTTTCATGCATGATGTTATGTGTGGATTGTCTAAAACCAGCGAGATGAAAACGAAGTGAAAGTTTCAAGTTAGAGTGTAGTTTTAGAAACTGGGTGTCTAAAAGAAAATGGCAATTGCACTAATCATTGAATAAACAAAGACATCTGTTCGAGCCTGTATAACTCGAGTGATTAAGCCTACAAGGGTTTAAAACCTGGTGCCCTATGGTCATCTGAATTGGGAGTCATCGGCCTAAAGCTCGCTACAAGGGTTATATAGAAAGTAAATGAAAGATGTTATATAAAAGAATAGAGAAAAAAAAATGGTATCTATCTTTTGATGAAATACATACGTACTCTTGTGTATGAAATGTATTAATTAACCCCAGACATTCGGTTGATAAGACTATATCTCTAATATGAGGCAACTAGCTCAATTTAATCTTAAGGGTTGAAGAAATCAAAAATGGGAGAACCTCTGCTTATTAAAATGTGAAATTGTGATAGTATGAATCATCCGAACTGAGAGAGAGAAATGAATAAATATAAATGAGTTCAATCTTAGAACACACCTGAGATAATTGAGTGAAAAGAATAAATTTGGGGAAATGTGTACCTTTCGAGCGATGAGAGCGGAAAATTTTGACTACATTGGGTCGGGTATGAGTCAACCATTATCCTGATATGCAGGTATGAGTTTTACATAGACACATTGAGTTTTGCATATGACACGTGGAGATTGATGCGATTTTGTACGGCGAAAGTTGTTTATGTGGTCTCTTACTGAACTCCAATCCTGAGACACGACAGGTTGTTAAGCTACATTTTGCGTAGATTAAACCACATCTTGTTTGAGGACAAACAATAGTTCAAGTTTGGGGGATTTGATAAGTACATTTTCTGCACTTATTTAGGTCACAAAATATGGAAAATTGTTGATGTATATGTTGAAATATGGTTTAACTCGATATAATTTGAGTTTTTAGGATTACAATAATGGATGGAATGAAGATTACGCAAAAGCAAGCGAAAAAAGAGCAAATTGGAAGAAAATGAAACTTCGGGGACCAAAATGTAATTATTTAGAAGATGACCCAAATGATGAATCAAGATGGAATTGAGCTAAATAACACATTGTGATATCATGGGATATTAGAAGAAGAAGGAAAATGAAGCAAGGCCAAAAGGTAGATGAAACAAACTTGCGGACCAAAGTGAAACCAAAGGGAAAATAATTTCTACCATGCAGTCGCATGGTAGAAAGTTCATGCAGTCGTCCAAGCACCAACAGGAGATGAACAGTGCAAATTTTTTATAACCATGCTGTCACATGGGTTTATACCATGAAATCGCATGGTTCATTCTAGGCGCGAATTTTTCGATTTCTTTATTTGAATCAAACACTTATAGCAACGTATCTAGGACTTCTTTATAATCCTAATCTTGTCCAAGAAGAGGGGGGAAGCATTCTTTGATAGAAAAACACATTGGAGAGCTAACAAGAAGGCGAGAATAAAGATTTTCACTTCAAGCTTCGAGATTTCAAGATTTGATTCAAGTTCTTGGTGATGTTTTCTTTTTATTATTTTTATTGTTCTTTTATTTTATTCATGTTAGGCTAGACTTTTTGTATACTAGGTAAATGATGAATCTCGCATTGTGATCTTTTAATTTCTATTTTGCGATTTGATATTTAAATACGTTTGATGTATGTTGAATGATTTATATACACTTTCTTGCCTCCACGATTATAGTGCACGATAATTGTGTAAGTTTGAGTGGTTTATTTTATGCATTCGAAAGAAGGAAAATAAACGCAACAAGGTATAAATCATCGTAGGGTTCATAAAGATAGAAATATACCGCTATACTTTACGTGAATCTCTAAGTGTTTACAAAATGTCATGCATTCTTGTATATTGCATTTGTCATATAAATATAGTCAAATGGTATGTTAGAATAGGTTCAATTCTACTCGAAAGAGATTGTTGGATAAGTTAGAAACATTGATTCTTCAACCAATTCATCGTGTATCATATTGTGAAATAGGGGTTAAAAGGGAACTTTTCTTGGTGATTCAGGATCCTAGTGCGCTTTTTCATACATTAATTTCATTCAAACCTTTTGCATTGAAACGTCATTTTTGCATTTAAGTTGTAATTTAAGTTTAATTTGCATGCTAGTTTTAGTTTAATTATAGAAACTGAAAAACTCATCTCAAATTTAATAGATTCGGTTAAGGTCGCGATAATAAAAATAAAGTTAAAATCAATCCTCGTGGGAACGATACTCGAAATTCTAAGATTTCCACTTTATTACTTGTCAACGAACCGTGCACTTGCGGTGATTTAAATCCGAAACATATTTTCGCGAACATTGAACCTGCTACTGCACTCCCAACTTCTGTTCCTCCTTTGCCACCTCCGGCTGTGGCAGCTGCTTCATCTGCTCCTCAATTCCCATTCCTTCCATTGCTGTTCAAGTTCCCTCTCCGATGCAGTATGGGATCCCCCCTGGATCTGCACTTGCAAGAAATGACACAAGAAACAGTGCAGTTGATCTAAGAAAGAGAGTAGATTATTACTCCTTTTATCTTTTTATCTATTCCATGAAATAATATGTCTTTTTTTTTTCATGTGACAATTTATGGACTGGAAAGATGGGTGATTTCAACAGTCCAGATACAACTTTTCAATGGAGCATTATATAATGTGGAGAGGTAGTTTTTATTCAAGTCTATTATTTCTTTTGCATTCACTCTGGCCCCCGTGTATTTTAAAAGCTTGAAGTGTCTTTTTTTTTTTATCCATTAATACTTCCGTTATCTGGTTGTGTCACCTTTCCTCACTTGGATTTAAATCCGCGTGCTCCACAAAATAAATAGTCGACAATTCTGGAAGATATATATTTTCGACTATGTTCCAATGCTTGAGTTGAATTTGTGTTATAGATTTGATTTATAGGATTATATCTATAGCAATGTCTACCCACTTCGAACATAGAAAGTTGACTCACGGTGATTGGGCTAATATAGATTGTTGCAAACTATATAATCTTTCTCAAACCGATGTATCTGCTATAATTACAGTATTTCTTGCATCGTATTTACTTTCTATTTGTTTTATATCTTTGAGTAGGTCTAAAAATGATCGGATCTAAGTGTGGCAAAAAATGATTCATATAGCTGATCCTCAAATTTAGTCAAGTAGATTCTTCACGTGTGCTAAATATTCTGATGGCTCGAGTCACTTTGGCAGGTTTGTGTCACTTGATATGTGTTCTTGCAGCTGCTGGGAGGTCGGTGCTTGACATCTTGACATTCTTTTCTTTTTATTTTTCCCTTGGAAAACAATGATATTGTCTTAACTTCCTTAAAGGAGCCAAATGAAACTAAAGTTTCATGTTCGGTTTTGACTTAGACATTTACAAAATGCTGAATAGATGTTGCCAAAACACCCCCTGTAGCCTTCCAAGTCGATGATGTGGGTTTGATTCTTAACACTCACTCATATTTTTCTCTTCTAAATATGCGATTAACATTTCATTTCAGAATTATTAAGATTTGCTGGGAATCAGCAAGATACTCTTATTGAAAGCCCAAGATTGGCTAACTAAGAGGCGGTGAATTGGTTTTTAAAATTTTTTTGTTAATAACAGAAGTTTTAATGTAATTAGTGAGCAAATAAATGAAGACAACTAAACGCAAATAAGTGGAACATCGTAATTTGCACAAAGTAAAAGCGTTAAGTAAAAGGGATAGAGAGTGCAAACGGTATAGTTATGGAGGTTCAATTCAATGCAATGATCTTTGTCCCCCATTACCAAGCTCTCCAACACAAGTAAGGCCTTTTTCATTATGTTGATTGACTTATGGTGTAATCCAACCTTTTACAACGCTTAAGTGATTCACAAACAAGGAGCACTGATCCTTTTATAATGCTGAGCTTTACGGGATCTCAACTCGACCCAAATTATTGAGCTTTACGGGACATCAATATGACCCTCGATTCAAAAGAATTTTACAAGTGAAATCTTCTCTTCTTAACGAATAACAGATTCAAAGTTGAGAAACAAGAAGAGAAGAGGACAAACACTTTAATAGATAGCAATGAATATAGCTCAAGTGTTGGATTTGAAAAACTTTGATCAAATTGATTTTCTAAGTTTAGAATAATCAAATGTTTTTCAATTTATTTGGATAAGTAAATAATAAAGACCAAGGATTCATCTCCATAAATGCTCACTTTTTGCTCGTAGGATGGTCAACATTGAATGCAAAGTGAGTTGGTATTTATAGGTGAAAAACAGTCAAAAACTCTGTCAAACCGAACGCAGTGTATTAGATATCCGCTAAATTTCAGATGGTCAACTAGTCGTTAAATCAGAAAATCAGAGCGGTTGAATTTTTTACCATTGGAGCTAAAACTGTCATACCGGACATCCGGTACGAAAATTTTACGCTGAAACGTCCTTGTTTTAATTTTTTAACAAATATATGTTCTTGAGGGGTGTTTTAAAAAGATTTTTCAAGAAAGTTGATACTTTTCAAATATAAGTTTGAGACTTTAACCTTTGAAAAATAATCTTTATGTAAACATTTTCGTATCGTGACTTTTCGTGCGTAAAAACCAAAACTTGAGCTCTTCTCGATTCATTGCCAAGTAATGAAATGTTTTACCTTTTCATATTATTGTACAATGTTTAATCATCTTGACTTTGTTGTTCTTTGGACTTTTATCTTGATTTTCATCTTTTCCGAATCTTTAAGTTCAAATCGATCATTGTATGCAAGTTATTTTGCCTCGAACTTTGTATCTTCACTTTTATTGATTTGCAATTGATCACTATAGATACTCAAAAGCAATTTGTTAGAAATAAATGCAATTTGTTTGTGATAATCAAAACGAGTTGTCAACCATAGGTCAACAATTTCCCAATTTTTGATTATGACAAACACGATGATTTTTAATGTACAAGTTAAACAAATTGATAAGGAATAAAATTGTATACATATATTCCCCCTATTTATTTCACTTATATTCCCTGTGTTTAAACATAATCATGCAAATCTATATCTTATTTCTTCCCCCTTTTGGCATAAGAAAAAAGTGAGGCAAGAATAAGCAAAAGTGCGGCAATAATAAGCAAAAAGTGCGACAATTATAAGCAAAAAGTGCAGTTATAGAAAGCAAGAATGATTCAATATATCATGTTAATAATTTGAGTAGGCATTGCAATCATAATCAAAATAGTCAACCATAGTCAAATTTAGTGATATTAATTTGAGTTAAAATAAAACTACTGTGTTGGAAGAGGAGGATGAGGGAATCGAGCAAGGAAGTCGGCAAAGAAGGAGGTCGGCTGGGCCTGCATTTCGGCCTGCTGTGTAAGGATCGCATCTTACTGTGCCGGATCTTGTCCTGCTGGGCCTGAAGCGTAGCTTGCTGCTTTTGTATATGATGAAATATCCCTTTCATCCCGTCGACTGTCTTAGTAAGAGAATCGATCCAACAACTCAAAAGAGAAAACTGGTCCTCGACAAGTCTTCATGAGCACTTAACTTAGGAGTAGCGTGCGAAGGACCCAGGCAGTAGGCACACCCTCATGTCATCGTTCTCCTCTTCTTCAAATGGTAGTCTGGAAGGCCCCAAAGCCGGGTTGAACCCCTTCGTCTCAGCCACCCATTGTTCATCGTTTTTAATGATTTTCATATGTTTGAGAGTGGTGGAACTAATGGTATCGGTAGGACGGGGTTTGATAAAGGCCTCGTCATGAAGAGAGACGTCAGAGTGTTTGAAGATCTTAGTTAAAAGCATGCCGTAAGGAAGTGCCTTAGTATATTATGAAGAATGGATGAGCTTCATAAGACCTAATACAATGATTGGGGAAATCGATTCGCCGACTAATATGAAAAGAATAGAGAATGAAAAGATCAAAGCAATTTACCTCTTCCTGATGTCCTTTCCTAGGTAAAATGATGTTAGTAATGATATTTTTTAGAACTTTACATGGGAGAGTAAGTTGGTTGGTTGAGATTTTTGTAACATTTTCAAAATCTTTTCCCCGTCACACGACGACAAGCATCGGCAGAGTTATAACCATCCACCCCGATGGTGGGTTTTGTGCACAAATTTTTGAATATCATATGGTGCAAGTTAGAGAAGAGTGCGAATGAGTGGTTTGGAGATGGTGACACGAGTAGCTTTGATAACACAAGAAATGTCTCCCGAACGAATATTAACGGTCATATCCCTATAGAACTCTTGCATTAAACGTGGATATTTTCTTCTAATGTGCAAATCGATACCCATCCCATGTTCATGAAGGTTTCTTCTATTCTAAATGCGGGTGCATCGAAAGTAAATAAAGGAAAATCAAAGTTTTTACCTAGTAAAACGGGTGACTTTTCGAAGGGGTTCACTGGTATCTCGGATTCAAGGTCCATTGCTTCGTCAGATGATGGAGATGGGGATCGACGAATGGTTTGCTCGAGTCTCTTTCCCGTGCCCCATGAGGTTCATATTTCACAATTTTGGGAATTTTTGAAAATTAGGGCTCAAAATGAAGGACTTTGAATTTTATTTTTTTTTTGGAATGCAATCTTTGGAATAGATGTTATAGGATGGTGTAGAAACTTACAAAATAGTATATTTCTATTAAAATACAGATTTTGGAACAAATTTGAAGTGAAAATTTGAAGTTTAGAGCTTTAGGGTTCGAGTGTTTAGAAAAATGAGTGTTTTGGCCGAAAATGTTGAATTTGGAAACTCAAAATCGGTTGAGAAACGACTTTAGGTAGATATAATTTCGTGGAAGTGATGATTATGGGTGAAATAGGAGTAGAGGAAGAGGAGGAAAATGAGAATAAAAATGAAGAAATCGCGATTTTAAAAATTGAAAATTTTCAGTACTGGACGTTCGCTATGTTTACCGGATGTCCGGTATAATTGGGAAAAAAGTTCTGCAATTCGGACATTCTGTACTACCGGTAATTTTTTTTGGTTAATAGGATTAAATATAATAAAAGGAATTTAATTTTGGACATTGTTTTTCTTGATAATACCTAAACTGCATCTAATGAACGTGAAGCGTTTAGGTGCGAGAGGTTTTGTGAGAATATCAGCCAATTGGTTTTCCTTGTCAACAAATTCAAGTGAGATGTGGCCATTTTGAACATGGTCTCTAAGAAAGTGATGTCTTATCTCAATGTGCTTAGTTCGAGAATGCAAACGGGATTTTTGGATAAGTTTATGGCACTAGTATTATCATATGATAGGGACATGATCGTAAGATAGGTAAAAATCGTTAAGAGTTTGTTTCATCCATAGCATTTGTGCACAACAGCTCACGACCGAGATATATTTTGCCTCAACCGTAGACAAGGCCACTGAGTTTCGTTTCTTTCTAAACCATGAAACTAGGGCGAAACCTAGAAAGTAACAGGTGCCACTAGTGCTTTTCCGATCAACTTGTCAACCAGCCAAATCGGCATCCGAGTAACTAAGTAGATCAATGTGGGTTCGTTTTGGATATCAAAGCCCCAAGTTTTGAGTCCCACTAAGATATCTAAAGATTCTTTTAACGGCTTTGAGATGAGATTCCTTAGGATTAGATTGAAATCTAGCACAAGCATACACTAAACATAATATCAGGTTTACTTGCGGTTAAATAGAGAAGGGATCCGATCATACGTCGATATTTGGTGATGTCCACGGAAATGCCTTGATCATCCTTGTCAAGTTTTATCGATGTACTCATCGAAGTGTTCGTAGGATTTAGATCATGCATATCGAACTTTTTCAACATGTCTAATATATACTTATTTTGACATATGAAAATACCGTCGCATGTTTGATTGATTTGAAGTCCGAGAAAGAACTTGAGTTCTTCCATTATGCTCATTTCAGATTCTTCGCTCATACTTTTTGACAATTTTTCACAAAGACGATCATTTGTGGCACCAAAAATAATATCATCCACATAAATTTGGACGATGATCATATCTTCTTTATATGTTTTGACAAAAAGTGTAATATCCGCTTTTCCAATAAAAAATCCATTTGAGATTAAAAATTTGCTCAATCGTTCGTACCAAGCTCTAGGAGCTTGTTTCAAGCCGTAAAGAGCTTGTCTAAGTTTGAGAACATGATATGGATATTGTGATCTTTAAAACTGAGAGGTTGTTCAACAAAAACTTCTTCTTGAATAAAACCGTTTAAAAAAGTACTCTTCACATCATTTGATAAAGAGTAAAAATTTTGTGACATGCAAATGCGAGAAGGATGCGAATGGATTCTAATCTAGCAACCGGTGCAAAAGTTTCTTCATAATCGATACCTTCTTCTTGATTGTAACCTTGGGGCCACTAATCTAGCCTTGTTATGCACAATTATTCCATTTTCATCTCATTTATTTCTAAAAACCCATTTAGTACCAATTACGGTTTGATCGTTTAGTCTAGCGATTAAATCCCAAACATGATTTCGTTCGATTGATTTAGTTCTTCTTGCATAGATAGAGTCCAAAACTCATCAAACTCGGTTTCTTTGAAATTTTTGGGTTCGATTTGTGAAATGAATGCACAGCTACCAAGATGATTTCTAAGAGAGGTTCTAATAATGATACCTTTGGATGGATATCCGATTATTAGCTCCTTTGGATGAGACGTGACAAATTTACATTCTCTTGGCAATGGGGAATCACTTTGTCCTTCGATGGATGTTTCTTTATTTTCTTGTTCATTGGCCTCCTTTGATTGAATTTCATTTGATACTTCCTTATTTTGATCTTGAATATTCATTTTCTCAAGTGAAGCTTCCAAACCTACATCGTCATCATTACCTTTCTCATGACCAAGAAGATTAGTTTCATCAAATGTGACACGTATGGATTCTTCAATTACTAGAGTTCTTTTATTAAAGACTCTATAAGTTTTGCTAGTCGATGTATATCTTAGAAAAAGTCCAACATTGAATTTTGAATCGAGTTTTCCCAAATTGTCTTTTGTGTTTAGAATAAAACATTTGCAACCGAAAATTTTAAAATAACTAATATTGGGAATTCTATTTTTTCAAAGCTCATAAGAGGTTTTAGTTTTCTTACGATTAACCAAGGCTCTATTTATAATATATCACGCGGTTTTAATGGCTTCGACCCAAAAATATTTTGGTAAATTGTTTTTGTTGAGCATGGTTCTAGCCATCTCTTGTAATGTACGATTCTTCCATTCTACTACACCATTTTGTTGTAGAGTTCTAGAAACCGAAAAATTATGTTCATATCCGTTTTCAATATAAATTTATCAAAAGAAATATTATCAAACTCTTCACCATGATCACTTCTAATAGTTGTAATGGTATATTCTTTTTCGTTGAACAAAAATGTTTGAAGGCTTTTAACGCTTCATCCTTTAGGTTTAAGAATATAACCCAAGTGAACCTTGAAAAATCGTCAACGATAATGAAGGCGTAATGTTTACCACCTAAACTAGCCGTTCTAGATGGTCCAAAAAGATCCATGTGAAGAAGTTGTAACGACTTTGTAGTTGAAGAGTGAAGTTTGGGTTTGAAGGAGTTTTTGACTTATTTTCCAAATTGACATGAGTTACAAATCTTATCTTTCTCAAATTTCAAATTTGGCAATCCTTTTACAAAACAATTTTTTGAAATTTTCGAAAGAAGATCCATGCTTACATGACCTAGTCTCCTATGCCATAGACATGTTTCGTCTTTCAAGCTAAGTAAACAATGTTCACTATTTTCACATTCAATCTTTATGATATAAACATCTTTACTTCGGCTTCCTATGAAAATGACCTCTTGTGATGTAGCATTTTTAATATAACATTTGGAAGAATTGAATTTTATAATATAACCTTTTTCACATAATTGACTAATGCTTAGTACATTTTGTTTGAGATTATCAACAAGTAAAACACTTTCAATAGATGGGGATAAGTGATTACCGATGTTACCAACGCTGATAATTTTTCCTTTTGCATTGTCCCCAAATGTTACATGACTTCCATATTTCTTTTTGAAGTTTGATAACAAGGATTGGTCTCTGGTCATATGTTTTGAACATCCGCTATCCAAGAACCATTTGCTCTTCGTCTCCCTTGGTACCTATAAGACATAGTTTAATTTTTTATCTTTGGTACCAATACAAGCTTGGGTCCTTGGTACTTAGTTTTAGTAGATTCTCGAATCCACTTGTTCTTTCTCTCAAAATATTGTTTCTTTTTACTAAGCAATTAAAATCAATGTGTCCATGTCTACCACAAAAACTACATGTAATATTTGAATTTGAAGCTTTGACAAACAAGTTTTTGAGAGATTTTTTTTTTTAAGGAGGGTTTGAATCTGATTCAGCTTTTGTCAAAAACACATTTTTGATTTCCAGCATTAAATCAAAATTTTTCTTCCATTCGATGAATTTATGAATGATTTTTGATAAGTCTTCAACTTTTTCTTTTAGAGAAATGTTTTCCTTAATTAATAGATCATGATCAATATTTGTTTTTTGTTTTTTCGAAATTTTCTTTATTTATTCTTTTAATAAGAAATTTTTCTTTTTAAGAACGGAATGACTTAAGGCAAGTTTTTCTAAATCTTCTAGCATTTCATCATAGGAGAAAGATAATTCATCATGTGAGTCTTTTTCGATAGAGTTTACCTCGTCGTTGATTGTCATGAAGCACATGTTGGCCACTTCTCCTTGGCTATTGTTTCCGTCATCAACATTTTAATCACTTTCATCCCAAGTAGCTTGAAGAGCCTTCTTCTTGAAAAATTTCTTTTTGTTTGGGCATTCGGTTCTTTTGTGACTTGGTTTGTCACAATCATAATGAACGATTTTCTTTCCCCTTTCTTTATTTCTTTCTTCCTTCTTTTGGAATCTTCGATTTTTCCGAAAGCCTCTCCATTTTTTGACAAGAAGGACCAAATCGTCGAGTTCTTCGTCACTAATGTCGTTGCTCATTGTTCCTTCATCAATTGCAGATTTTAAAGCAATTTAGCATTTAGGAGCCTCCTTTGAATCTTCTTTGCTCTTTCTTATCTTTTCCTTGATTTCGGCATTGTTGAGTTCGTAGGCCATCAAGGTTCCATAGAGTTCTTCTAAAAGATATATGTTAACATCCTTGGTGTTTTCTATTAACATCCTCAACGGGCTCCATTCCTTCAAGAGTGACCTAAACATTTTGCTTACAAGTTCACCGTTAGTAAATTTACGATCGAATCCTTTCAATCCATTTATAATATCGGTAAAACGAGTAATCATATCAACAATTGATTCACTTTGTTTCATAAAGAAGTTTTCAAATTCTTTTACAAGAATGTTAATGTTAGTTTCTTTTACTTTACTAGTACCTATGTGAGTAATTTCTAGGCATGCCAAATATCATAAACGGAAGCACACGTGCTAATACGATTAAATTCATTTTTATCTAGAGCACAATAAAGTAGATTCTTGGCTTTAGCATTTAAGGAAAATTTTCTTTTGTCATCTTCATCATATTCCACTCTAGGCTTATGAAATGTTTCATCGGGTTTTCCATCAAGGTTCCATAGAGTTCTTCTAGAGGATAAGTGTCAACATCCTTGGTGTTTCCTATAAACATCCTCAACGGGCTCCATTCCTTCGAGAGTGACCTAAGCATTTTGCTTACAAGTTCACCGTTAGCAAATTTACGATCGAAATATTGTAATCAGTGGATTGCATATAAATCATTATTCTTGCTTTTCAATAATTATAATCATCAAAGAAGGGAGGTCAGTTTGTGGAGTGCCCCTCATGATTTTGAAACATAGCGTTACCCATTTCTCAAGATTGTGAAATCTTTGAAAATGAGTACCGAGCTTTGATACCAATTGAAAGCCCAAGACTGGCTAACTAAGAGGGTGGTGAATTGGTTTTTAAAACTATTTCGTTCGTAACACAAGTTTTAATGCAATTAGTGAGAAAATAAACGAAGACAAATAAACACAAATAAGCAAGTAAGTGGAACAACATAATTTGCACAAAGTAAAATCGTTAAGTAAAAGGGACATAGAGTGCAAACGGTATAGTTATGGAGGTTCGATCCAACGCAATGACCTACGTCCCCTATTACCAAGCTCTCCGGCATGAACAATATCTTTTTCACTATGTTGATTGACTTATGGTGCAATCCAACCCTTTACAATCCTTACGGCGACTTACAAACAAGGAGCACCGATCCTTTTATAATGTTGAACTTTAGGGGATCTCAACATGACTTAAACCATTGAACTTTACAGGACGTCAATATGACCCTCGATTCAAAAGAATTTTGCAAGTGAAATATTTTCTTCTTAACGAATAATGGATTCAAAGTTGAGAAACAAGAAGAGAAGAGGACAAACACTTTAATATATAGCAATGAATATAGCTCAAGTGTTGGATTTGAAAAATTTTGATGAAATTGATTTTCTAAGTTTAGAATAATCAAGTTTTTTTCAAATAAATCAATTTATATGGAAAGTAAATAATAAAGACCAATGATTTATCTCAATAAATGCTTACTTTTTGCTCTTAGAATGGTCAACATTGAATGCAAAGTGAGTTGGTATTTATAGGTGGAAAATCGTCAAAAACTCTGTCAAACCGGACGCAGTGTATCATACGTCCATAATTGTTTCAATAATTACCCACCTTATACCATGATCACGGTTTACTCACTGAACTTCAAAGTGATTTACTTTGCTCACTAAACTTTGTCCGTATGCATTCCATCCATCATCCTTAAAAATTCGTTACCTTATTCGCTGACATGGCTAACGAAAATTTAATGTGGCAAGTTACAATCGTTAAAAAAATTACAACTCAGCAAAATCATTATTTCATTACTCATCCAACTTACACTTGGTCACAGTTAACTCATCGAACTTCAAAATGCTTCACAATGGTAACTCATCTTTGAGATGTTGCAGTCTATTCATCACCCATCATATTTTGTTCGCTTCATTGCTATTTTATTATACAAAAATTTTATGGGTAAGTTACAATCATCAAAATAATTACAATTTAGCCAAAACATCAACTCACAAAAATTATCATATGTGAAACGCGACTTCTATACCCTCATAAACTTCTTTAAAATCCAATAAAGCGTCCCCAATTTCAACCCAAAAAAAACCCTAGTGATAAGTTCATTTTTACACTTATTTAAGCCTTTAAATTAGAGTATTTGTTGGATATTTTAATGAATTATGGCTTAATTCTATGTATATTGTATTTATTAGGTAAAGATCGATGAAATTGACAAAATTGGAACAATGAACTAGAAAATGGTGAAATTGCAAGAAATCTAAAGTTCGAGAATCAAAGTTCAAATATTCAATAGTTGATTCGAAATCTAAAATTATGATTGAAGATCACACACGATCAATTGGATGCAATTAGAAGTCAAATGATTGAAATATAAACAAAGTTTTTTCGAAAATTAATTTCCAACATAGCAAGTTATCTTTAGATTTTCAGCCTAAAATTGAAACATGTTTTTTGCACAGTAAACGTTTGAATTAGAAAAGTGGTATTTCTAAAAACAATCATTAGGGAGGCTTTATTGGGTCCTAAAGAAGTTTACGGGTCGTGAAAGTCAGGTTTCACATATGATGATTTTCGTGAGTTGATAATTTTGTTGAGTTTTAATTTTTTTTTTTAACATTTGTAACTTGCCACGTGGAATTTTTGTGCAAACATTAGCAATGAAGGGACCGAAATATGATAGATGATGAATGAAGTGCAACATTTCAAAAGTGAGTAACAATTTGGAAGAATTTTGAAGTTTGATGAGTAACCTGTGACCAAGTGTAAGTTGAATGAGTAATGAAATAATTGTTTGGTTGAATTGTAATTTTTTTAATGGTCGTAACTTGCAACATCAGATTTTTGTTGGCCACACCAGCGAATAAGGTAATGAATTTTTTAGGGTGATGGATGTAGTGCAAATGGACAAAGTTCAATGAGTGCCGTGAAGCACTTTGAAGTTTAATGAGTAAATTGTGACCATGATATAAGTTGAGTGATTATTGAAACAATTAACTCTCTGGATGGTCAACTAGCCGTTACATCAGAAAATCAGAATGTTTGAATTTTTGACTGTTGGAGCTAAAACTGTCATACCAGACGTCCGGTACGACAATTTTACTCTGAAACGTCCTCTTTTTAATTTTTTAACAAATATATGTTCTTGAGGGACATTTTAAAAAGATTTTTCAAGGTAAGTGATACTTTTCAAATATAAATTTGAGATTTTTACCTTTGAAAGATAATCTTTATGTAAACATTTTTGTATCCTGACTTTTCGTGCGTAAAAACCAAAACTTGAGCTCGTCTCGATTCATTGCCAAGTAATGAAATGTTTTACCATTACATATTATTGTACAATGTTTAATCGTCTTGATTTTGTCGTTCTTTTGACTTGTATCTTGATTTTCATCTTTTGCGAATCTTTAAGTTCCAATCGATCGTCGTATGCAAGTTATTTTGCCTCGAACTTCGTGTCTTCACTTTTATTGATTTTCAATTGCTCACTATAGATACTTGAAATCAATGTGTTAAAAATAAACGCAGTTTGTTTATGATAATCAAAACGAGATGTCAACCATAGGTCAACACTTACGTGCTACGTCCTCCTAATGTAGATAGATGTTCACCTGCTTGATCGCTAGACTTTTTCTTGCATTATTGTCTCGAGAATAAGATAAGGAAGGAAATCAGTACCTAATGGCTCGTACTCTTCCCCATCACAATATTTTCACCTAAAATTAAATGTGCAATGTCTAGTCGTAGATCTCCTGTTTGTTTGTTGCCTTCCTAATCGAAGATGAGGCAGATCAAAATTAGGTTTGAAGAATCAATATACAATTTCTAAAACTTTGTCGTCTACAATCAGTGTTTACAACAAACACCCTAAATTCCTTGAACTTGTCGACTCAAAGCAATAAACAAATCGAATCAATTGAGCTCGGACAATAGTAAATCTTACTTAAATGAGTTTGATCACTTTGTGTGTGAGCTGTTTGGCAAGACATTCTAAATAAGAATCAATATATCTCTTTATAAGGTTCATCTTTCGAATAAAATTTAATGAGATCCGGAAAGACCATGTCCTTATTCATATGATCCCAAGTACATAAAAATTAGTGTGATCCAAAAGGACCATGTGTTCATTAATCGGAAGATAGGATCCCAAATACGGGAGTAGACTCGCGCGCTCATATTCATTTGATACCAAATAATTGAGACAACTTGAAAACTCGTTCTAACGAGCTCAATTACAGCCCTTATGATTGTATCAGTCTGTTTTGGCGTAGTCCCTATTTAGAGGCTCGTACAACAAACTATTAACACAGTAGACAAATTTCGACTGCTGTGCCGAGCATCGAAGGAGAAACAAATAGAATGGCCTGCCCATCACACTTCTTGAAAGCAAAAATCATGGGCATCTCTGGGACTTTTTATCCACTTCCACCCTACTCCAAGAAGAGTACTGAGAAAAAAGAAGAAGCAAAAACTTATGTCCCCACCATGGCATCAGTTGGTGTTACTGTCTCCATACAAAAGAGCTTGCAATTCTCAATATATCACCAAGAAACAGCCACCTCAATCTAGACCTGCACGCTTAAAGCAACAAACAAATGTTGAAATCCAAATGTGGATGGCCTTAAACTAGCTGAAAATCAAGAGAAATCTCCATTTATAATTGCTGAAAACTCAAGCCAGAGACAAAATCGAGCATTCGAATGATGCAGAATCATTGTATTAAAGATTTTCAGATGAACGATGGAAGCAGGGCCGATCTTGAGATTCTAGGGGACAACTTCAAATATGGGACCCTATAATAATAATAATAATAATAAATAATAAATTTTATTAAATAAAAATATTTAAAATAATAAAATAATAATCTAAAACTTTCAAATGTCTAAATTAAATGTACTATTTTAGATTTTTTTTAATAGAAAATCAAGAATTATTCTATTAAAATAAATCTGCTTTAGAACTTCTTTTTCAAAAGATATCATGGTCAATTCATTCAACATATCTTACTACATTTTTAATCAAATGTAAGATTTTATCAACTTCACTTTGAGAAGTTATTCTTATGAGGTGCAATTGTAACTAATATAATCAATAAATTCTACAAGTAATTCACACATTTGAAAAATAATAGTCCATCATTTTAGTATAGTCAAGCACTTCAATCATCTTTTTGGTCTATTCTCGCAAAATTTCTCAAGCTTGCAATTCAAAAAATGATTCTTGCCCATAATATTAGAATTTCGGCTAACACTTCAAACAAATTATCATCTACAGTCTTCAATTGTTCAAACCTTAACTTAAGTGAAGAAAGAGTCCGACCAATATATATATAAGAAATAATCAATTCTAAATGATTCTTCAACTCGATATATATGTTACATCATTATTGAATTTAGTTTTCATCCAAGTGCTTCTTTATATACTAGTCTATTGCCCGTGCAATGCACGGGCAATGTGATTACGGAAGTAATGTTAGCGTTCAAAAAAAAAAAAATTATCTGCATTTTTTTATACCATTTTCTGAAGTATGGAATGCATAATATATATATATATATATATATATATAAGATTGAATTGTGTGTGTGTGTATATATATATACACACACACACAATAAAAAATAAAAGTTGAAGTCTCAAGTATATATGATTTTAGAAAGAAAATAAAATAATAAGAATGAAAGAGATATAAGATTGAATTTTATATATTACAAAAAAAAAAGAGCGAAATTATAATCCAAACAAAATATGTTTTCTGGTGAAGCTTAAATTTTGAAGGATCTGTAAGTTCCATAATGTTGTAGTGTTATTATTATGGGAAGTTTGTTTTCATGTTAGTTTTTGCCTCGTGCAATGCACATGTTGTGTTATTTTAAAGGTAAATAAATATTAGCATTGTGAATGTTAAGAATTTCTTTCGAACATAAGAAATTCTCGTGAATGTGTTGTGTGTAATATGTTTAACTAAATTACAAAATCAGATAATGTGATACTACTGTGGTTTATGGTTAATTGTCATTATGCTGTCAAAATTATATTTGAAAACGATCATAAGTTCAATTTCTTGTGTTTTCACTTCATACGTATGCGAATATGTGAGGTATGCAAAATAATCGTGTAAATACTTGAAAAGATTAACTATTAATTAACATGTGTGTGTACACCCTAACAAATACCATGAACAGCATGTAACAAAATGGGGCATAATGTCCCCTTGAAACTTTTAAAAGGCTTACAAGTACTTACATATATCATAAGGTCCTCCATAAATTCCAAGACAAAAAGAAACAAAAGAAAAATGTGCAAAGGACCCAAGTTACTCTACACAAACATATATATTATATTTAGACCAATTTATAGACTGACTTTTTTTGTTTGTTTTTCTTCTTTTTTTTTCTATCTTTGGAACTTAAAATAAAATGAGAGAAGAGTTTAATTTTCATGGCGTCCGGGGCTTTGTTGGAGTATGGCAATTATGGTGTAATGGGTTGGGACCGGCTAGAAGTCTCCTCAGTTCCGAATCCTCAGGCATCTCATTGTAATTTCCAAATCTTAGAAACATTGCAGATGGTCTACCTCTCTTAAAAATCATTTCCTTCCCGTTCTTTCACTAAAACTTCCAGTGTTTTAGCCCTTTCTTGACTACATGAGTCGGATTCGTTGAACTGAAAGATTTCATATTTAGTATCGAGAATAAAGATGTCATCATGATTGAGTGAAGATCAAGCAAAACACATTTGTCAAAGATATAAGAAGTTGTTACTAAAAAGATTTTTATGATGTATTATGACCAGGAAGAGTGAGAAACATAAAACTTACCTCTTTCATATGAACAATGTGCTTTCCTTTGCATATATTCAACATGTTTTATGCTTTTTGGCCTCCATATGCTTCAAACCTGAAGCAACTCCACATTCTTTGGGGTATTATACATGGCTTAAAATAAGAAAGAAATTTCTCTGTTTCGTTCCCTTGTACTCCACGAAGACACGCTTTATGTAAAATGTCATATGACAACATTAAAAGATTTTGATAGACTAAAAATTGTACAAATACAATAATCGTGGATGCCTTTGAGAAGATGGAACTCTTGCTAATAACAGAAAACCTGTGTCCAATCATATAACAAAATGTCAATGAATATATTCTACTAAAGTAATGGAAAACATTATTAATAGACTAACCATAATTGAGAAATTTATTGAGCGCAAATTTTAAAGATTAGGGTAATATATTAACTCGTTTCATTAATTTGAATGGAGGATCACAAAGATCGTGTACCTATAAAACCAATGTTGATATATGGAAGATTCTATATTAAAGGTGTCGTGAATAATCCAACAAAATGGATTCGGAGGAATTTGCGAAATGATAAATAATAGTACATATATGGCAATGGAATAAGAGAAATACGGAGATTATTATATACAACACATGTGTGTACTTGTTTTTATTTAGAAAAAACATGTTAGATGGTATCACCACTTACACTAATATGACATCTTTTGTTGATGAATTAATATTTTATTTCCAAGAAAATGTGGCAGATAGTCTAAAAAACAATGTAAAATTATTTTTTGAGAACTATACAAATGTTGGAAAAATATAATGAAAGTGTATTAGATGTTCATAAAAAAAATTATATTTTATTTTTAAATTAATTCATACCCGTGAAATATACAGATGCAAAGAGAGAATTCATTTGAACTTTCGAATAACATCAATAGAAATTTCGATAACCTGTATATAAAATGAAAAATATTATTTTATGCATAGTAAAATACTGTATTTTAAATATAATATACGAAATAAATATACCTGTGAGAAGGTTGTTCTATGAATGTATAAAGGAAAGAATTTCTTTATAGACAACATTTTCAAGACATGAGTTGTGCGAAGTATCTCGTGGTTGATGGTTTCAAAGAAACTTTTAGAGATTTGCTTGTTTTTGCTCTTGATAACGCTACATATAATCGACCATGGCGTAAAAATCGGGTTCTGGAATATACAAACCGACAAAATCAAGTTTTTTACCTTGGGCTTTATTTATTGTCATTGCAAATCATGGTCTAATTGGATATTGAGTTCTTTTAAATGGAATTGTGGTTCGATCAGATTTCAAAGTGGTATAAAAGGGATCCTCGGTAAGAAAACATGTTTTCCACAATATTCACCAAGAGTGATTTCAAAGAAGAATAACGTTTCTCTCAAATTTTCGACAAGTAAGACGTTTTCCATTGCATAACCCTTCAGAAGGATTAATATTCCGCAATAACATTACAGGACAATTTATTTTAAGGTTCAATTCATGAGGTGGAATACCATTTGATGTCAAAGTATTTAAGAAATCTTCTTGCACGCACTGTTCTGATTTTTCAATTGCTTCATCAAAACTATAGTATGTGAAAATTTGACCAGGAATTTGTTTAAGCAAAAGTTTGTTAATATAGTCAACACATTCATTTGTAGGTGTAAGAATAACACGGTTTACCATGGTATGTAAATGATCAGCATAAGCTTCTATATTTGGAAAAACACAATGTATCAAAGTTTTCAGAGACGTGATTTCATCTTCGAATGGTAAAATTATACTATTTGGAAGCTTAATACATTTACAAGTATGTTCTTGTTCTGTTCCATTTCCAATTCTAAGCAAGTAATCGCAGAACGTAGAATCGAACTTTGCTCTCATATTATGAACTAATGGTAGATGTACAAACAAAGGCCATAGATATGAGAAAACCAAGCTAGCTTTCATTATGTCTTCTTTTTTTCCTTTCGGTACAACTGGTAAAACCTGTCGAAAATCTCCTCCAAGAACGATTACTTTTCCACCAAAAGGTAAGTTACAATCAGTAATATCTCTAAACATTTTATCTACAGCTTCAATAGTACAACGATTTACCATAGGTGCTTCATCCCAAATTATTAGTTTAGACATTTTCAACAAAGTTCCCAAAGCTGATTGTTTGCTAATAGAGCAGTTGATTTCTCCTATTGTTTCCAAAGGAATTTTAAATCTCGAATGAAATTGCTCGACCTCCGTGTAATAAAGATGCAGCTACTCCAGGCGATGCAGTTGCTAAAGCAATAAAATGTCTAGACCTTACACCAGCTAAGAGTGCTTTGTATAAAAAAGTCTTACCTGTTCCTCCTGGACCGTCGATGAAAAAAGCACCGCTTGATTCAGATTCTACTTTTTCCATAATTGTATCGTATGCAAATTGTTGTTCCTTATTTAACATTGCGGCACAAGCAAAGGTTTCTTGAATTTCCAAATTAATTGTCTCTTCTGCAATCATTCTTGTCAACCTTTCATCTTCATTTATATTTACATTAAACGGCACAATTCCATAATCATTTATATTTTTACCCAGGGATTCTAAAATAGAACTTATATCCTCCAGAGCTCGTATTTCAGCAACTTCAATAGGTATATTTTGATGTACATAATCATCCATCATATAAGATTTAAATTTATCCCACAGTAACTTTGGATGATTAGGATTGCACAATGAAAGAAGTGTAGCAAAAAGTCGTTTTAAAGAACAAGGCATTTCGTAAATAATAGCTTCGGATAAACATTCTTCACAACGATTGTCTCCACTTAATAAACCATGTAAAAGTGCTACTTCTCGAAATGTACCAACAATTGTTTCATTAAAAGTTCTTATATCGTCAAATGATGTTGGTCCTCTAATATGGTTAAGAAGAATGAGAAGGAAATATCGTTCTCCTTCCGATGGATTCGCTGAGACAATTCGTCCAATAACAATTTGTTTCTTTCTGGGAGTCCAAATTTTGTTATTTGTATTCCAAACAAAATATGTTGGGATATCTCGATACAAAAGCGTTCGAGCAAATTCATTTGCTTTATTTAATCGAAAAAATTCAGTTAACATTGTTCTCCTTATATTTTCATTCTCAATAATAGTAGATAAATCATCCGTATTTTTGTATGTAACTTGTTGATGATCTTCGGTATGAAGTTGTAAAGAATAAACAATTGGATAGATTTCTGACAAATTGAATGAAAAAATCCTCCACATAGCCTCAGGTGGAGATATCCATCTAGCAGATTGATAAGCAGATATTTCATCAATATCTTTTTCTTTTTCATCTTTGCTAACGAAAAAATTAATACGATCATGTCCTTTGTATACATATTTGTACAAATATTTTACAGCTTTAATAGAAGAACATATTTCAACGTTGATATGACAGTCAAATTTTGCACTTAAATAAGAATTATATGGTACAACCCATTGATTGTCTAACATTTGACCTCTAACTTTAATACTAATACCATTATTACGACCTCTATACAATGGGTATGAATTATCTCCAAATATAGTACTATTACAATAATCTCTTGGATATTTATTCTTACAACCACTATTTGTCACCATGCATACATTTTTGGGATTAAGATTTCCACAAGGGCCATGTATATTATGCTTTACAATAACTGAATAAAGATGAGGGTACTTGTTTTTATCAGGAATTTCACAAGATACTATCCTATCAACTTGTTGAGCAGAAGAAATCTTATGGCCACGGTTAAAAATTATCAGTAGATGTGCGTGAGGAAGCCCTCTTTTTTGGAATTCAATCATGTATATATGAGCAACAACAAGACCAAAACTATTGTTCTTATACAAATCATTTTTAAGCTCTTCTAATTTTGCTCTAAATATACGTACAATTAAATCCGGTCGATTTTGAACCTCATCATTATGTTTCAATTCTTGCTTAATTTCTGGCCAATTCGGATTACATGTTATAGTTAAGAATATATCTGGTTTTCCATAACGTTGAACAAGAGCCATAGCATCTAAGTATCTCCTTGGCATATCTCTAGGTCCGCAAGTAAAGGATTGTGGTAAAACAAATTTCTTTCCAATTTTGTACCCTCTTGTTTCCCCGTTCTCGACACTATCTACAATACCTTGATAAAGTTCAGCACGAATTTGTTTCTGGTTATTACGAAAGTAATCTAATCTCATTGCTTCGATTTTAACATACATATCTACAACATATTGTTGAAAAAGTCTACCAGTATGAAGCAACACAAACTTACCTGTAAGCCTAATCTGTAGCTTGTATGCATAATACTCACGACATGAAACCTGATATCGTTTCTTCATTTTATGAAGCACTGCATGAGGAAGAATAAAACAATTTTTATATATGTAACTAAAACATCGATATTTTTAAAATTAGAAAATATATGACAAAGTATATAAGTAAACCTTCAGATTCTTTTTCAATCATTTGAACTGCAGAATTTATTATTTTAGGAATAGCAACATGGTCAGCCAAATTCTCAGGTTGAGAAGATGTGTGTTTATATCTTTGAATGCCTTCATGCCAACCAGATTCACCAAATGGGAAGAGCAAAGGATATTGTAAAGGATCATAACAACCTTAATAATAATAAACCTTATGCGAATCACCAGAATGACCATATATAGTAATACCACGAACATGATTATTTGCATTTTCATCATCGTCAACCCATACAACAGCTACTTGAGACGCTGAAGGAGTATTGAAAACTCTTTGATCGAGTCCGTGGTGACATTTTATTTGTATTCGATGGTCGTGCAAATTCGTTATATTACTTAAAGACCTGAAAATTTTACTATATGGATTTCCTTTTAAGATTTCAATTAGAAGAGTTAAAGTAGGTTCTACTAAATTTTCAGAAATTTTTATACGATTTTGAATTTCATTATCTGTATCATAAAAATATAATTGCATATAATGTGGCATATTATTTTGTGGCATAAGTTGATTTACATAATGATATATCTGTCCTTGAACTCTGAATGTGTAAATACCTCGGTATGATTTAAAGAGTTCCTTGTCGTACTTTACACCAAATGAAGTGAATGCAAAGTGGTTATTATATCCGCGTGAAAGTTTTTTGAATTCCATACATGTAGGTTCTTTAGAAATAAATAAATCATACAATTCATTTTTTGAATCATTCATTATAATTTTAACTTTTAAATCAAATCAACAAAAAAATTTTGTTTCTATATTAAATTTTTTCGAAACACAATACTTACAATAGGTGCATGTTGGTAACACATATGCGAGTTGGTATGTTCAAAAGGTTAAAACTTCCACATAATTCATAATCAAAAATATTAGTCGATTCTTCATTCGAAGTTGAACCCTCAGAATAAGATTCATGCACATAAGCAACGCCAGAATTATTATTTTGAGATAACATAGGATCATTTATCCTTTTACGATGATCAACACTTACGGTTTGAACTCGATTCCTCCTATGTGCTTGTCTTCGATTTTGTTGTTGACGTATGAAAGCATTATATGATTTACTCGTGCCTTCGGAAATACTTTCAAGATTAATAAACTCAGGCTCCTCATTACCAGTTCCCAGAGAATTCATCAGGACAATAAATATGCTACCGATCTGAATAAAATAAAAAATATTTTAGTAGTCAAACAACTAACAAATAATACTAATACCAACTTTAGCATAACGTGATTTAAAAATGATGGGTGAAAGTCATAAAACTCTAGTATAATATTTATAAAATGCATTAATTTAAATTCTCAAATGTAGGTCGTAGAAAGTAAAAGTTTCTGAAAGAAATAATCTTACATGTGTTAAAACATATATACAGCAAAAGTAAAGGTTGAAATATCGAAATTTGTGAAAAATGACTAAAAATATATTTTAAAAGGAAAGAAAAGTAGTATGCATAAAGAAAGTTAAACAAATAACAATTTATTACAAAAATTAATGAAGGTATAGTGTATTACTGTAGTCAATTATAACTATCGAAAAATACAATTGGACATTATATACAGAAGAACAATAAATACGAATTAGAGTCCACAATAATATAATAGGAACTTTAAGGAAAAAAATACAAAGATTAATTACAGATTAAACTCTACGAAATCTAGAAAAGAATAAAAAAAATATTATACCTGAAGATAGCACAATTCAATCGATGTTGAAAATTTTAATATGTTTACTTTGAGAATGATTTTTTTGTAACTTAAAAAATTGGAAACAAATTTAATATTGACAAAATCATGAATGACTAAGAATACAGCAAATAAAGAAAATCATAATAAAAATAAAAAATCGAAGTGTATATGAAGTAAATTGAAGAAAGTCACATATTTATTTTACCAAATTGAGAAGTGGCATCTCTCGAGGGGTTCGGGGGTCGAGGGGGCAGCGTCCCTCGTGGGGGTTTGGGGGCAACGCCCCCAACGGGGATCGACCTGAAATGAAATATTTTCTAATATTTTTGAATTAAATTTGTAATAAGCGAAATTATATTTATAGTTTTTGTAAAACGTAAATCAGTAGAATTTTTAGCTAAAAAAAGAAGAGGGAAAAAAAAGGTAAAAAAATTAAAAAAAAAAAATATGGGTCCTCGTGCGCGCACGGGGAAAACCGGTTTCCCCGTCCGCGCACGGGGAAACCGAGTTTCCCCGTCCGCGGACGGGGAAACTCCACTTCCCCGTGCGCGAACGGGGAAATCCAATTTCCCCGTGCGTGAACGGGGAAATTGGACAATTCTCCCCGTGCGCGCACGGGGAGAAACAAGGGGAGTTATTTTTTTTTATTTCTTCTTTTTTATTATCTTTCTTAGTCAATTTTTCAACGATTTTTTTATCTGCATAAATTCAGGTAGGATTGTATGTAAGTATTATTAATTGTTGTAATTTAAGTAGTAAAAATTTAATGTTGACAACCCAGTAATAATACTGATAATACTAAAATGATATGTTGACAAATTTATTAAGTTAACCTAATATGCTTCAGAATTTATTGTGAAATATAGAGAAATATTAAATCTACACAAACAAAATTAACTATACCTAACTACTTACAAAAATCTTAAACATGGAACACAATTATATTTACTTAAAAGAAATACTAAATACTAAACATGCAAAAGTAATAATAATATGAACGAAAATAACTTCTACGTATAAATACTTACAGTAAAAGTTTATGTTCTGCTGCAATACCAAAGCTTCAAAATTTAGTCGTACAAGTTGAAGAACAAATGGAGTAAAATAAATATTTTCAAGATTTATAGATCAACATAATGATATTTGCATCCTAAATATACAAAAAACAAAATTAATTATACCTAACTACTTACGAAAATCTTAATCATGGAACACAATTGTATTTATTTAATGAAATACTAAACATGCAAAATAATAATAATAGAAACTAAAATAATTTTTTACATATAAATACTTACAGTAAACAGCAACGAAGGTTAAGAAATTCTCGATGATGGAATAAATTTTTCTTCATTAGTTCTCCTATATAAATAGAATAATCTCTTCGGCCGACTACACAACCGACTAAAAAAATATCTTTTCAGTCGGTTTGCATGTTTATTTTTGCTTTGCTTCTCCAATACGTGATCTTTATAAAATATCAACTGCATTTGACGGTTTGCACTAAGTCGGTTTGCAGGTTTATTTTATTTTTTATAAATATTTTCTTTGCCCTTTTCTTTACATAGTAGGGATAATAACAGTAAATAATTGGGATATGAAATACAAAAATATAGCACGGCGCCTACATTTTTGACTCCCAATTTGTTTGTTTCTTGAATAGAATATTGAATGGAATAATATGAAATATCTGGGAAAATGATCCCCAACTTTTTGTTTCCTATTTTTTTTTTACAGATGAAGTCGGCCAATTTTTTTGAACAGTACGAAACCGGTTTCGAACCAGATCAATGTGAAAACCAATGTGACAAAAATGAACAGTGAATCTCACATTCTCTCTTTTAAGTGAAGGAGTGAAATAATATGTTCTTCATGAAATGTATGTTCAACTTCTATTATATATATTGGAACTACTAAGATATCTACACAATTAAGCTTTGAATATTTCTACAAATAAAGACTGAATATTTTAATTAAACATTAATATGATTAAAGATTAATATGTTTACTAATTGGACAGCTGAAATGGCATCGGCTGATTGCATTTGAAATTTATTTTACTTGGGAGTTTTTTATGAATTATATATAATAATTTTTTTGGGCCCTCATAAAAATGGGGCATTAGAGCCTATCCCCCTATATTCAGGGCCGTCACTGGATGGAAGAATGTGACGTGGGATCTAAACTGTAAGGTCAGGACACATGATATTAAACCAAAGAACAGAAAATATGAAGTGCAGAAATTAAAGAATCAATACAAGAATTGTGTCGACCTAAACCCCGTAGGTTCGGCGACCACATCAAACACCTACATCCCCCGTTGAGCATCCAACAAGTTGGATAACACTCAGTTGCACTATACAGGCACAAATTGACAACGAAGGTTATAAATCATTCAATCAATACAAAGACATAAAACCAGAACACTTATCTCTCAAATATATCAATAGATCTAGGACGAATCACAAAGAAACTCCACAGAACGACTCTAATACACAACTCACAGTAGATCCTTAGTTCACACAGATATTCACACAGAATATCACAATTAGAGAGTGAAACCCTCAAGATTACAGTATCAAATCAGAGATTTGAGCAAAGAGATCATGAAGAAGAAAACCCTAAGTGTTTCTCTCAAAACAGAAGACAGAGTAGTGTGTTCTACACGTCCAAGGCAGATAAAGAGCCTTCCAGAATATTCAGCCACGGTCATGATAATTCCACGTGTCATCATCACAATGAATGGCAATAAGATAAAACGTATTCAACAGAAACACGCCTTTTGTATAAATTCTGGTAGCACAACCATTCGATCCCAGGGTTCGAATCCTACAATCTCCACCTTGCTACCAGGATTTGGGACTATTAGTTCAGCCAGGAGTATTCTCCATTTTGTTTTCATATGCTCTAAGTAATCTGTAACACATCACATAGAATCAACATATAATATTTTCAAGCAGGTAGCAAATTTATGTAGAGGTACAACTTCAGTGCCCATATCAAAAGGATTAAACCGAGTTACTATTTTACCAATTTTGATCATTCCTTTTGAAATTACATCTCTTATAAAATGATATTTGACATCAATATGTTTAGTACGATCATGAACAATAGAATTTTTGCTAAGATGTATAGCAATTTGATTGTCAGAAAACAAGATATCATGATTATCAATAAATCCCAGTTCAATCAGTAAACCATTTAATGACAGACCCTCTTTTATAGCATCAGCAGCAGCTATGTACTCAGCTTCAGTAGAGGACAAAGCAACTATTTTCTGAAGTTGAGACTTCCAGCTAATGACAGTACCACATACGGTATAAAAATAAGATGAGGTAAATCTTCTAGTATCCCTATCACCAGCAAAATCAGCTATATATCCTCTTAAAATTACACCATTTTTATCTGATTTAAACACGATGCCCAAATTAACAGTTCCTTTCAGATATCTCAGTAGCCATTTTAGAGCATTCCAATGTTCTTCACCAAGATTACCCATAAACCGACTTAAAATACTTGTACTAAAAGCTAAGTCAGGTCTGGTGTAAATCATTAAGTACATAATAGATCCAATCACATTTGCATAAGGTACTTAAGACATTCTAGCATATTCACTTTCAGATTTAGGGCAGCATTCAGAGGACAATTGAAAATGATTAGCAAGAGGTAAAGTAGTAGGTTTACAATCATACATATTGAATTTTTTCAAAATTTTAATCACATAGTCATGTTGGTTCAAAAATAATAGATTTTTATATCTGTATTCCCAATATTCTTTTAGCAGAACCAAGATCTTTCATGTCAAATTCAGATTTCAACTTTGATTTAATGTTTTCAATCTCAGATTTGTCACAACTTGCAAGCGACATATCATCTACATAAAGCACTAAATATAAAGAATTTTTACCTCAATTACCTTTATAGTACAGACATGTGTCATATAGACTCCTTTTGAAGCCAAGTTTTAAAATATAAGTGTCAAAACATTTATACCACTGTCTAGGGGCTTGTTTTAACCCATACAGTGATCTTTTCAGCAGGCACACAGTATTTTCAGGGTTTCCCCTTTCAAAACCAATAGGTTGTTCCATATAGATAATTTCATCTAATTCATCATACAAAAAAGCAGTTTTGACATCTAACTGATCGAGTTCCCATTTAAATTGAGCAACAAAAGCAAGCAGGCATCTGATAGTAGTATACTTAGCTACAGGGTAAAAAATTTAAGTGTAATCAACACCCTCCCTTTGGGTAAAGCCTTTTGCAACCAACCTAACTTGTTATCTAACATTTTTACTATCACATCCTCCTTGCTTTACTTTATAGATCCACTTACAATCTATCAATTTATGATCTTTGGGTCTGTCAACAAAATTCCAAGTATTATTTTTAAGAAGTGAAGACATCTCATCTTCCATAGCCTCTACCCATTTCTCTTTCTCCTTACACTAATGGCATCCTCATAAGAGTTTGGTTCATGTTCTAATTGCTCTTAGTAAGTGAACAAAGAAACAAAGTCATCATTGTCAAACCTAGTAGATGGTCTAACATGTCTCCTCTCTCTATCTCTAGTAAGTTGATACGCATCAAGAGGCAAAGGGGGAGAATCGGGCAAATCAGATTGAACAACCACTTAATCAACTTCAGTTTCCAGAATGGGATTTTCATTACCAGTACAAGTCTCATCTACTATAGGTGCAGGAGTATCTTGCTCAATGTGAGAAGACTCCACCTCAAAAAGAATATCCTTATCAGTCAATGCACTTTCCTTTCCCTCTGAACATGGCATAATAGTTTCATTAAAGACAACATCCTTTCTGATAATTACTCTATACCCTTTCTGAGAGTAAACCCAAAGTCTATATACCCTTTTACATTTTCATCATATCCCAAGAAAATACATTTGAGTGCTCTAGGTTCAAGTTTACCAACATTTTGATAAGCATAAGCAGGACAACCAAATATTTTCAGATAAGAATAATTCATAGGATTTTTAGACCAAATAGATTCAGGTATATCAAAATTCAAAGCTTTGGTAGGACACCTATTAATAAGAAATGCAGCAGTGTTAACAGCCTATCCCCAAGGCAGGCCAGAACTAAGTAACATGCATCTAACTTTATTTAGGGTCATATTCATTATCTCAACAATTCCATTTTGTTGAGGGGTATAAACAACAGTTCTATGTCTCAAAATACTATGTTCTTTACAGAAATTATTGAATTCATTATTGCAGAATTCCAAACCATTGTCTGTCCTTAAGGTTTTTATTTTGAGATCAGTTTGATTTTCAACTTGAATTTTCCAATCCTTAAAGACAGAAAATGTTTCATCTTTGCTTTTTAGCAAGAAAATCCAAAATTTTCTTGAAAAATCATTAACAATCAACAAGACATGTCTGTAACTAGCAAAGTGCATACAAGTGCAGGCCCCCATAGATCAGCATGCAGATATTCTAAAATTTGTTTTGATTTATGGGTTCCAGTGGAGAAAGGTAACTTGTCTTGTTTACTTATAACATATTGTTCACACGATCCAAAATCACCAAGATTCAATTTTCCAAAGACTCCTTTTGATTGCAAATAATTCAGACTTTTCTTACCAATATGACCAAATCTGTCATGCCACAGTTTTGCAAGTGTAAAGTTTTGAGATATGCCAGAAGCAGTCAAGCCAAGTAAAGGTTTTGCTTTTAAGAAATAAAGGTCGTGTCTCTCAGGGGAACTTATAATTAAATCACTGCCCCTAAGAATTTTAATATGTCCTTGACCCATATTTATGTTAAATTCCATGTCATCTAACATACCTAAGGACACAAGGTTCCTCTTCAAGTTAGGGACATACCTGGTTCCCTTAAGAAATAGTACATTACCATTTTCTAGCAACAATTTTATAGTGCATATTCCTTTTATTTTACAAGTGATGTTATTTCCCAAAATGACCTGCCCCCTTGTGGTCTTAACAAGATCCAGAAAACAGTTTTTGTTTGGGCACATGTGAAAAGAATAGCCTGAGTCTAAGATCCATTCATCACTCAGTTTTTTTTTTCCACATTAACAAGCCATTTTCAGTTTCAACTTTAGCTTTATGATACACCAAAGCATTACCCCCATCCTCAAGCTTCTTATTTTTCAAATCATTTTTTCTTTTTGAAACAATTTTTTGCAAAGTGTCCCAACTTCCCACAGTAGTAACATCTCTTACTTTTAGCATTAGTCTTAGACTTATGCTTATCATTAAATCTGTTTTTATTTTCAATAAAAGGTTTAGGATGATAATTAGATTTTCCAAAACTTGTTTCTTTTACCCATGAACCATCTCCAATGTGACTATTTCTAGATTCAGATTTTATCTCCAGAGCCTTATTCCTTAAAGCATGTATTATAATGTTTGTGGTGAGGTCTTTCCTATCATACTCTAGAGTAACCTTTGTTAACCCAAGATATAAATGCAAAGTATAATACTATAATTAAATATGCAAGTTTGATAACTGAATTCAAGTATGGATATAGTACAATATAAATGACAATGTAAAATAAAGTGCAATAATGTAAATATAACAAACCAATTTAATGGGGTTCGATACAAAATGTGTTCTACTTCCCGTTACCAAACTCTCCATCACGAGCAAGGCCAAATGCACTATAATGGTAACTTACAAACAAAGAGTACTGATCCTTAAGTGACTTACAATAATGAGCACTTATCCTTAGGTGACTTGTTGAGCACCTACCCTTAAGTGACTTACAACAAGGAGCACTTATCCTTATGTGACTTATGACAATGAGTATCTATCCTTACAATCGAGTTTTCACAAGGTTCTCGAAACCGTCAAAATGTAAGTGATAATTTTACGATTGAAGGAACTCTCTTAACCAATGATATAATCAAGTTAAGTATTAGAGAGTTAGGTAAACACTTCAATAGATAGCAAATAATAAAGTTCAAGTGTTTGTGTTGTAAACTTTGATAAATAATGAATAATGAAATAGTTTATATTTTTGTATAAAGTTTTCAACATATGATCTCTCTTAACAAATAATACAAGTTAAGTATTGAGAGAGATTTACACTTCAATGTAAGTGTTGGCAAAGAAAACCTTTATCAAGAATTGAAAGAGATGAGATTGAGCAGTTTCTTTGTAAAATAGAATTCATGATAAAATAGATGAAACTAGTTTTGATCAATCAAGAAATTCTTTGTATCAAAGTTTTCAACATATGATCTCTCTTAACAAATAATACAAGTTAAATATGAAGAAAGATTTACACTTTAATAAAAGTGTTAGCAAATAAAACTTCTATCAAGAATGAAGAAGAGCTGAAATTGTGAAAATTTCTTTGCAAAAAGAATTTTTGATGAGATAGATGAAAATTAATTTGATCAATCAAGAAATTCTTTGTAATAAATGAAATAGAATTTATAATCAAGTAAGCTCAATAATTTTCAATAAATATACTCTCTAAATTGCTCTTATGAACTCTTGAAGTTGAATGCAAAAGAGGGGTATTTATAGAGCAAAAGTGGAGGCTGCAGGAACTTTCAGTTGATCACTTTCGGTCGATCGAAAATTTTCGGTTGACCAAATATAGCCATTGGAAATCAAACCGTTAGAATTTCGGTTGACCAACTTCAGCAATTTTCGGTCGACCGAAAATTTTTGGCCAACTTTCGGTTGAACGAAAGTTTGACTTTTTTTTTTTCAAAATCTATTTCATGTTATGAATGAAAATCATTTTTATGCAAGTGGTGGATTATGAAAATAATTTTGAGCTTTATACACTTGTTCCGATAAACGACTTCTAAACTTTATACTTCAAAATTCTTGTTCTTGTCGTTCTTTTGACTTGTTTCTTGATTTGCGTCTTTTGAGAATCTTCAAGTTCCAATTCAATCGTCGCATGCAAATCTCTATCGTCTCGAATGCAAACTTTCACTTTGATCTTCATTTCAAGTCCGGTTTGTAATGTGTTGATTTTGGCAAGTCTTGATCGATTTAACATTGAACTACCATCACTGAAAATCATTTGTTAGAAACAATATTAATCTTGTTTGTTATAATCAAAACATTGAGGATGAAATCAACCATATATCAACAATCTCGATGTCCTTATATGTGTCACTAACGGAGTTTAACAAAAACTATAGCCATCTGATCTTTTGAAAGTTTTTCATCACAATTGGCCAAGTCTTGGGTAAGTTTTGTAAATCTGTTTAAGTTTTCATCCAAATCAACAGAGGGATCCATTTTGAAAGAGAAAAATTGTTTTAGCAAGAAACATTTATTTGGAGTGGTCTTAGTCACATACTTAGCATGTAGTTTGGTCCATAATTCAGAGGCAGTCTTAGTGTCACCAATACTTCTTATCACATTTTCAAAGAAGTATAAGAAAATAGTACTCCATGTAATTTCATCAAGTTCAGTTCTTTTAGCAAGAGGTAATTCAGCAGGCCAATTATCAGTCACAGCCTTTGCACATTTCATTTGCATCAAGATAGCCTTCATTTTTTGACTCCACGTATTGAAATCAATCTTACCATCGAATTGACTTACTTCAAATTTAGTAGAAGCCATGTTAAACAAAACAAGGATCACAGATAAGAAAAACAGTTTTCACTTGTTCACGGAGAAACAGTAATGAGAGCACAAATATGTTATACAATATCACAATTTATCACGTAGTGACAATCAAGATTTTGAAAATATTATGCACTCACAGGATCACAAAGATCAAGAACTCAATGAAAACACAGTAACAGAGATCAAACAACTATATTCCAACAGTTCCTCCTACAAGATCCTCCAAGTACACACCCGTTCTTGATTTATCTCAGATTCCCAAGACCTCACAGGAGCCTTTGGACAAAGATTAATCTCAAGGGGGTCAAAGTGTACGGTAAATCAAGGGAAAAACAAGGAACCCTAATTTCTAAATTTTTTTTTTACAGAAATTACAAAGATCTCACTAAGCGAGTTTAACGAACTCGAATATTTTCCAATCTGCTTTGAATCAGTTCCAAAAATTTCAGATCTGGAGTAGATCTATCACCTTCCTCCAAGATCCAGGTATCACGTTCTTCAGTCAAGGCTCTGATACCATTGTAAGGCCAGGACACACGATATTAAACCAAAGAACTAAAATTAAAGAATCACCACAAGAATTGTTTCGGTCTAAGCTCCAGAGGTTCGGCGACCACATCAAACGCCTACATCCCATATTGACCATCCAACAAGTTGGATAATGCTCAGTTGTACTGTACAGCCACAAATTGGCAACGAAGGTTACAAATCGTTCAATCAACACAAAGAGATAAAATCAGAACACTTATCTCTCAAACACATCAACAGATCTAGGACGAATCACCAAGAAACTCTACAGAACAACTCTAATACACAACTCACAGTAAAACCTTAGTTCACACAGAATATCACAATCAGAGAGTGAAACCGTCAAGATTACAGCCTCAAATCGGAGATTTGAGCATAGAGACCACGAAGAAGAAAACCCAAAATGTTTCTCTCGAAACAGAAGACAGAATAGTGTGTTCCATACGTCCAAATGAGACGTCCAAGGTAGATAAAGAGCCATCCAGAAATTCAGCCAATAGTCAGGATAATTCCACGTGTCATCATCACAATGAATGACAATAAGATAAAACGTATTCAACATAAACACGGCTTTTATTTGAATACTGTATGCAATTTTGTAAATCTAAATTTAATTGTATTCTATATATTACCATGTGGTAGAGACAATCAATCGTGTTTTACATCTGTACATTATTTAAATAATAATAATAATAATAATAATAATAATAATAATATATATATATTGAGCCAGGGGCGGACCTGGGCGGACCTAGACAAATTTTCAGTGGGGGCGAGATCAGGGGTAGAGCCAGTCCGTTGAAGTAGGGGGGTCCAAAGTTGAAGGAGTGGGGCCTACGTGCTGCCCCCGAAAATTTTTTTTTAGGAGTTGTTGAATAGTTTAGATTTAGCTGCATTTTTCCAACTAGGTCATGCTATATAGGCCATGAACGAAGCCTCTCACCCTGCATCAAACCCACAAATATATTCACTCTGACTATGCAACAGTTTTTACAATCAAAGGTGGTCAAAATGAAATTTACATAACATATCAATTCTTCAGCAATATTAGCCACCTGAACTACTACGTGGCCAAAATACTTTCCTTTCGAATCATGGACTTCAATTGTCAAATCATTTCCAAGCCCTTCTGACAAGCTATATTCAAGTGGAAAAGAAATTTAACCATCGAACTCTATGAGATTGAAGAATATGTAACAATATTAAAAAGAAAAAGATTACATACAAAACATGAGTTTCACCATATCCTGGCTACATTCGAGATAGAAAATAAGCTAAAAAAACTGCAAAAAAAAAAAAAAAAAAATTTATTTTATTTTTTATTTATTTATTTTTTTTTTTTTCAGTGGGGGCGGCCGCCCCCGCTCGGCCCTTCATAGGTCCGCCCCTAATTGAGCTTATTATGCGTGTAAAATTATACCGTGTGGCGATCATAAGCGTGTCCATGGAGTTGTGAGCCATCAAACATGAATTAAGGACACGTTCACACGAGCCTATGGAACTTTTTTACAATCCCACAAAGTATGAATCTCTCATACTTTGTGTTACTTATAAGTACACTTCGTTGATGTATAAGAAAGTTCCAACATGCTCACTTAGCCCATCAAACAAAAATTAACAATACAAATCCTTTTCCACCATTTCATTCGATTTATTGTTACATCCACTCGATGAGGTTAAACAGTTATTTTGTTTACGTTTTTTGTAATATCAAAACTAGAACAAAAAAAGTTCATTAAAATACGAAGCCATAGAACAATTATTCTGGGGCATGAGCATTTGGAATCGTATTCTTTTTATATACACAGGAACATCGAGATTAGAGGAAACTAGTATGTAGAACAAAACATTTACAGCATCAAGTACTCCACAGGTCAAGGGAAATTTTGTGCATAATCAGTCGAAGGGGTCGATCCGTGGGTCGTGCTCACTCGCCATAGCCATCCCTGTGCAAAGACAGGTAGGGCACATGACCTGCAAAAGAAAAGTAAATGAAGATTGTGAAAAACTAATTCAAGAGGTCTGGAGGTTTTCATTGTATTTGTATTAGCCAAGCAACAATCCCAAGAGTCTTCCATTGACACCCAACTAAAATGGAGCTAGAACATCAATACTGTGATTAAATACCAACTTCTGAAACTAAAATCATGCACAAATTAGAAACTGAACCCAATATCTTTACCAATCCAACCTAATTCAATCTAGATGATAACCAGACAGACAGCAAATGAAATCCACCAGAGTCACTTTATATCCAGTCTCTTAGCCGCAACTGCAGATTGCGGATGTAATATGTCAATTTCTATGCACTACCTTATTCCTAGTTTGGCAACTGTATCAATCACTTCCACTTGTATTTAGCATAACATAATGGAAATGAAGGATAGGGCGATTTATGAAAATAAATTGATCGAGTAAAAACCGAGAGAGATTTGGTCTCCTGGTTTTGAAGATCATAATAAACCTTCAAGGAAAACACTAGGTACAGTTTGTCTCCATATTGTCGACCTACCCAGTTTCTTGAAGTGATATTATCGTAGTCAGAGAGAACGAAAAGAACTGGAGTGCATAGCTGGGTAGGAGCTAAGCTAGAGATACCCATGTTTGGTTAATGTTTATAAAACGTTTATAATCGATCAAATCACTTTTTATCCACCCAAATTTTATGGGACCCACAAGAACTAACAATTATCCATCACTCATTTCTATCTATTTATAATTTAAATTGATCATAAACAACTCCCAAACATGCTTATAATCTTCCATATAAGAAGTTAACTGACTGCATATATAAAGTATAAGGAGCTCGAGAAGCTACATTAGGAGAAAGAACTACAGTGCTAATTGCAATTAGGCTGTCATATAATACCCTCCTCTCCTTTCCCAAAATGCTAACAAACAAATCTTCTCAACAAGTAGAGATAATTACTAATTTAATGGATGCAAACTCCCAAAACTAAAATCCCATCACCACTCCTATCCCAACTCCAAAGAAAAAGGAAGCATTTGAAGGAAAGTATAAATAATTTAAATTATGAGCGTTGGTGGTAAAAAAACTAGATCAAATGATTTTATTGATAAACAGTTACAATAAAAAAAAAAATCCTGTCACCTAACTATAAGTTTCACCTCCTAAATTTGTTAGTCTTCTATGCTTAAACTAGAACAAGAAGAGAAATAGCTATTTGAGAGCGCTATATTTTAATTGCATGCATTCTTTGAATGGAGTGGGTATTTATAGATTTCCCTCCAAACATTGGGGTGGT